>JAHBOG010000001.1:6000000-6567997 GCA_020744335.1 Fusarium sp. MPI-SDFR-AT-0072 | reverse complement strand
CTAACCCTAACCCTAACCCTACCCTAACCCTAACCCTAACCCTAACCCTAACCCTAACCCTAACCCTAACCCTAACCCTAACCCTAACCCTAACCCTAACCCTAACCCTAACCCTAACCCTAACCCTAACCTGCCGTTAGCGGATTTGCACGGGTTCACCCACTAAAATCCTTCTTCGTCCTTTTTACTACTTTCTTAGCGCTGCGCGCCCACCTGCCGTTAGCAGATTCACACGGGTTCAACCCAACCCACCCCGCTAAAACCTTCTTTTTAACCTTAACCCTAACTTTATTAACCCACCGCTATCGCGCTGCACCTGCCGTGCGCCCCCGCCTCCGGCAGATATTCCTTTACCTTATAAATTTATATTATTCCATTCTTACTAAATCCTAGCTTATATATCTTTACTTACTTATTATATATCTTTGTCTTATCCTTTTACCCTTCCTTCTTATATCTTTTTTCCTCCTTCTTTTTACCCTAACCCCTTACCTCTTTCTTAACCCTAACCCTTTTTCCTCCCTCTCTTTAACCTTTATTTCCCCTTTTATTTATATTACTTTTCTTCTTCTTTTACCTTTAATATAATAATTACCCTACCTTAATCCTTAATCCTTTTTTTTCCTCTTATCTTTATTATATTAAATTACCCTTATTATAGCCCTCTTATCCCTCTCTTTCTTTTTTTCTTTTTTTTTTATTTTACCCTTTTTACTTTCTTATTATTCTACCTCTTACTACCTTATACTTTTATATCTTCCTTTTATATCTTTATATCCTTCTCTTTTATTTCCTTTTACCTTATTTTTTAATATCTTCTTATTTTTTTTTTTTCTTTTTAAATTATATCCTTTTTAATATTTTTTTATATACCTTTTTTTAAAATATTTTACTTTATTTAATTACCTTTTTATAATATTTTATCTTTATTTAAATATTTATATCTTCTTTTTATTTATATTTTAGTCTATTAAATTATTTACCTTTTTTTATTTTTAATTTTAAATTTAATTTTTATTTTTATTTAAGTAGCTATCTTTTTATAATATTAACCTTTTAATATATCTTTCCTTTAACCTTATTATTAATTATATTCCTTAGCCTTAATTATTTCCTCTCTCTATCTCTAACCTTAACCTTCTACTCTACCTTTAATATATTAAATAACCTTCTCTAACCCCCCTAGCCGTCTTATATCTCCTTTTCCTAAATCTTTATCTTATTTCTTTCTTTAACCTTTATTATATTTTTTCTTTTTAATTTATAATTATTATTATTATAATTATATTTATTTTAAAAATTACCTTTATTATATAATACTATATTCTTATTCTTTTATTCTCTTACTTTTTTTATTTTAATATTCTTTTATTTTAATATCTCTTTTACCTTTTAATTTATATATTCTTATTATTATTATAATTAAAAATCTAATAATTTTTATTTTTAGTAATTTAATTTATTTTCTTTTTTACTTTATTACTTTTTATTTTTAGTAATTTAATTTATTTTCTTTTTACTTTATTACTTTTTATTTCTCCTTTATATTTTTTTTTTTTTTTTTTATATTTTTCCTTAACCCTAACCTTTTTACTTCTCCTTAACCCTAACCTTTCTACTAACCCTTAACCCTAACCCTTATACTCTTTCTTAACCCTAACCTTTATATCTCTCTTTTACCTTATACCTCTTTATCTTCTTAATCTCTTTATATCTATACCTCTCTTCTATTTTTACTTTATCTATGCCTATTAACCTCTCTTATAATAATATATCCTTATTATAATATCTATACCTGCCCTTTATTCTTATATATCTGCTAAATCACTGCTTCCTATAAAGCATATGCATTTATCCCTTTTATCCCGTGAAACCGCCTTTTAACCCCTAGCCAGTAATAAAATGCCTTCCTATCCTCTGTATCAATCCCAAACTCAGCCTTAACTATATCCCTTACTTGCCAGCTCCTTAGCCCTATTAACACCACCGGCAGCAGCTTATCCTTATATATACACCTGCCCTCTTTATCCCGTGTTTCCTTACACCAGTCTAACGGCAGCTTATATATAAAGCAGTATGATAGCTCTTTAAACCTGATCTCCCTGCGCGCCGCATTATATCCTTCCTCTCCCACTACCTTGCACCACTGCACGGCCTTCTTATGCCGCGGCTCATCTGGGACCTCCCCTACCTCTAGTCCCTTCTGATGACGTCGGACATGACATACCGGACACTCCTCTGCAACATCATCTAGCCATCGGAAAAGCATTCTGATCCGCATACCCTCTTCCTTACCAAATACCTTCCAAATCCTCCCGCCTTTTCTTATGTTATGACCCTCACCCTTACCCTCACCCTTACCCTCTCCCTCACTCTCTCTATTCACTCTCACTCTCTCCTTTAATCACCTCCTCGGCCCTGCCTGCACCCTCATCACTATTATCATCCTGCTGAAGCAGCTCACATCGATCACAAAGTGCAGCCCCATCCACATCCTTACACGTTTCGCCGGCTACTCCGTCTATAAACGCCGAAATCATAGCCCTTCGACATCCCGGCGTTGATATGAATGCCTCCATCTGTGCCTGATTGATATCATTTACAAAGCTTCGATGCTGATCCTCTCGTTGCCGCCGTCCGTCGTATACGATGATTGACCGGACCACCTCGCCTGCCTGCCGCCCTCCTCGCCCAGTCTGCTGCACAAAATCAACGAGCCCATACGGCTTCTCTATATGAACCACGGCCACTAATCCCCTCGATATCAATACCTGTCCCTAACCCTGTTGTTGCTGCAATCCAACGGCTTGTGTGTCTGCCCTCTATCCATGCCGTCCGCGCCTCGTGACGGTCCTTTTCGCTCATGCCGCTGTGATGAAACCCGCAGCCGATCTCGTCAGCTATCGCTTCACACTGACTCTTTGACCGGCAGTATATGACCCCCTTCTGACAACCCGTCATATCTCTGTCTAGCTGTTTGATTACCTCGACCGTGCGATCCTCGACAGCATCACGCCCGGGCTTGACTTGCTGAACCTCATAGCGGCAGTTCGGCTTGACCGTCCGATCCCGCACCATGACCGCTGACTTCGCTAGCATCTCACCACGGAACCAATCCTCCAGCACGACGGGCAGCGTTGCTGTGAGCAGTACTAACGGGCAGCCAAACCGACGTAGCCCAATTAGCTCGCCAAGCTTAGCCCGGTAGCCGATATCCATGATCACAGTATGACATTCATCCACGAATATCCGCTGCAGCAGCCCTGTACACGACAGCCCGTCAACGTACCCGGAAAACTCGGCGCTTGACACAATATCGGCACTAACGACGATCAAGCGTGCCGCCCGCGGCATGCCCTCTCGTCCCGAATTCATCGACGACCTATATCGGATGCAGTCGACCCCCATATCTGTTGCTCTTGCCACCAAGTCATCCATCAGTGCAACAAATGGCACGACCACGATGCTTGTGCCTGTATCCTGCATCACGGCCGGCAGCATGAATAATATGCTCTTGCCGGCCCCGGTCGGTAGCACATTGATCGCCGTCTGATCTGCTTTGAGTGCCATGATCGATCGCATGCACTCAGCCTGCTTGTCGGATCGCCAAGTCGCCTTCGGTCCAAGCAGCCTTCGCAGCCCATCCGTCATCTCGTCCTCTATCATCTTCCTCTTCTGAGCCGCCTCTCCCTCCTTATTCGTCTTTCTCCGCTTGCGGCTAGTTGCTCGGTTTGAACTATCAGCCCTTTGCTGCTGCTGCTGCTGCTGCTGCTGCTGCCCCGTCACTTGACTATCCCGCTTACGCTTCACCGCCGTCTTCTCTGTATCCCCCTCTCCCTCTGCACTGCTTCCCTCCAAGTACTGATGCCACAGCCTACTGATCTCCTTGAATGTCGCGATCATCTCCGGTTGCAGCTTACCCGGGAAGCCGATATGTATGGCATAGTGCTGCCTCGCAATCCGTGTTCCGTGCGTCGACTGCAAATCCCACACGATATTCCAGCTTCCTCCACAGTCAACCGGCTCACCTGTGATCGGATCGATCTCGACGTTATCATCCTCATCCTCATCATCCATCTTACCTTCTAGCTGCTTCATCACAAGCCCTCGAATCCTCCGCCCCATCTCGATCGCGATCGCCCGATATCGTCCCACCCCTAACCTGACCCCCGTCCCGGCCTGCATGATGCGAGCAAGCTTCCTGCTGAGCCGGTCGGTTTCCCATACCGCCGAGCTGCCATCCCTCCACATATACTCGAGCTGCTCTCCACGCGGCTCGGCAAGCTGACACTCCCGCCGCAGTACCCTCTCGGTCGGAAGCAGCCATGCGATATATGCCACAATCATCCGCCCGATCCGGTCGGGGACGAACCGTGCTACCTTCCGGCCGTTGTCACGGATTGCCTTCATCTTGTCTCGGTCGGTCACGATCATGACCTGCCCGTCCATTATGAATATATTCCGGATCAGCTGCCACGAATCGCAGTGCCGCAGCGTCGTGATTTCCGGTCCCCTTCCCGGAAGCCCACCCCACGTATGTACGAGCACGAGCAGCGTCTCCCGCAGCAGCCGCAAGTCTCGAAGCCACTTCTTGATACGCTGTCGCTTCCATCGGGCCCTTGCAGCATCCCATATCGATGCTTCCATCAGCCGCATCACCTTTGCCGGCCCGGGCTCGAGCCAGTTGTTCTTCGGGTTGCTTGCGAATGACTGACCTGCCCCGAGCCGTATCATATTATCGATTATCCGCCCCATATCGATCTTCTTACTGACCGGCTGCCACACCCCCCCGAACAGCTTATCCAGTAGCTTCTCTGCCTCGGTCACTTCATCGCGCAGTGTGCGGGTGAAATCCTCGACGCTGATATGCTCGCCCATGTGAAATAAGCCCTCTCCGTCCTCGGACCATCGTATCGACGGCTGCCCCCCCATCTTCTGCCGATACCCTTTCCCGTATGCCATCCATCCGATGATCGTGCTCATGACAGTGTGAGTGCCCATACACATCCACGATGTATGCTGCTCTTGAAATGCAAGTACGGCCTCGACCCCGACCTTGTCCCGATCTAGCGGCTGATTCTCAAATGCAGCCTCCAAAAAGAACAGCCGGGCCCACCACACTATAGCAGCTAGCAGACCAGTATATAAATGCGGCTCTATATAGCCCATCGGGCGTGGTTTGATACCAAGCGCCGCACAGAAGCACAGTAGCGAATTCGTATATGTGTTTCCGCCAACGTGAGTTTTGATCGAAGCCACGATAAACCGGAAGACGGCTCGGTCTAGTGCATCCTGCAGCGGGCTAGTCATACCTTCATCCCCTTGCTCGCCTTCGTCACTATCATCGTCGTCTCGATATTCGTCTCCGTCTCCGTCTTCGTCTTCGTCTTTATCCTTAGCTTGTCTCTCTCTGCCGCTGAAGAATCCGCTGTCATGACTGCTTGGAACCCTATCACTCTCGAGCTCTTCAGCGATATCATGCAATAAGCTCCACTGCTCATCCGTAAAGCGAACGGCCCAGCATTTAAACGCTTCCTTCCGCCCGATACGGTATGCCTTCCAGCAGAAGCTTAAGTAACGGTGACCGACAGACTTATACTGGCTCATCGATTCTTCCTTGCCTTTACGGCCAAACGGCACGCCGCTTGGGGTCATTGATGTGATGCTGCCGAGCCACTGCAACGTCTCGGTCGGCACGCTATCGAGCCGCCAGCAGCAACGGTCCACCTCACGATCAAAGCTCTGTCCGAGCCGGCTGAGCAATAGTCGCTCACGGGCTGCTTCCTCGTCTTCTTGCTTCCCAGCTAACCTGCCTGTTGCTGCCCTCGCCTGTAGCCACTCGGCTGCGTCGTGAATACTGATCAAGTCCCGGGAGCCAAAGTGTCGTACCCAGCCTAGCCTCTTGACCCACGGCGAATCACGGTCGATATCTTCCTTCAAGTCACCCTTCCGTAGTCGTGCGGCATCTTCCTCTTTCAATCGAGCCTGACTCGCAGCAATAACCTCATCCATAGCGCTCTGACTGCTAGTATTAGCTGCATCAGACAGACCATTACTATCGCTATCATCCCGAATAATCCAGTAGCGCGCGTGACTCCTTCCTCGCATCCACGTCTGTAGCCGCACTTTAGTCCATCGTTCCTCTACTGCACCATGCCCTGCCTCTCGCCAATGACGGACAATATTATCCCGTGCAATAGTAAGATATCGGTATGCATAACAGCTATATCCATCTGAAATAGCAAGATGTTCAATTGCCGGGCTGTTATCTTCGGGTACTGCAATGAGTTTCGGGTCAGCTAGTTCTAATATGCTAAAATAGTCCTTGATATCCTTAAGCACTTGGCCCTTCAGCTGATGCTCATGTCGGAAGTGTGACTCGATGCCAGCGCCCGGCCGAACGGCTGCTTGACATAGCCGGCAGATCAGTATCTGATAGTCGTGATTAAGCTGTATAATATCCTCCATTGCTTCTTGATATTGCCTCTTTCTTCGGTAATAGAAAGAGAAGAGATTTGTTTTTTCTATTAATTGAAGTCCCCTTTCCTCTGCAGTACTCTAACCCCAAGCTCACGCTAGCTAACCCCAAGTGTGGAGTTGGGGTTATTTTTAACCAATCAGCGACTCGGCTTCGCTCCAATCGATATGACTCCAAAACGCAAGCGAAATAACCTATTTTGGTGGCCGATTTGAGTCAAATCGCCTCTTAATAGTACCTAGGCAAGATATTGCGTCGTCGAAGGATCTTTGAACCTGGCCATGTGGAGCTGAACGTAGTCCAGGATCTGCTTTTCTAGAGATTGAGAGCGTAGTTCCAGCCAAGCTGCGATATCTTCGGTGCCGCCATCACCGCCGCCCCTTTCTCTCAGCTGAGCCCACCAATCGGCCCCGCATGCGGTCGCCATCAGCCTTTCAATGGCAGGCATCAAATCCTATCGCCTTAGCGGCTTATTGTTGTCATAACGATTCACAATATCGATGGGCCGGGCATTAATCCAGAGCACTACATGGTCTATGACCCGTATCATGATCTCGCCTTCGTCCTTCTTTATCCTCAGGAGCGACTGCACATCAGCGAAGGGAAGAGTAGGATTATGTTGAATAATATGGCGGAAAAGGTCGTAATAGGCCTTCCTGTCAAGCGAGCTGAAGAAGCCGGTCGGGCAAGAGGTTAGGGCAGCCAAATCGTCACCGTTACTGCTATCTTTTAGGTAGAAGAGCTGGTGAACATCTGCGGCGGTATAGGTGCTATTCCCGAGATCGGTGGCTAGCTTGGCCCAGTCTGAGACTTAAATGGATTCAACAGCAGGGGTTAGTAAGGTCTTAAGGGTTTTGAGCACCTGATAAAATGTATCAAATAAATACTACTCGTATAGAACAATAGTCGCTCGCGTTAGTCTCGTAAAGTTTGGCCTAATGAGGCCTGGGACGGCGACAAATCGATTACACCACCGCAAGGGTAAGAAGAGTCACTCACATCATCGATCCTGTAACTAGCCATACAATCCCATATCGAGATATTAAATATTGCCCTCCCTATCTGGGTTTGGCACCAGCGAGTGATCATGGGTCTCCATCGCTCATTCTTCCACAGAGTGACAAGTCGGCTGATAGGAAACCGGATTTCACTACGGAGGCAGAGAATATCCAGCATCCTTCTCTCAAGAGCTTGTTTGTTCTTGTTCTTCGCAGAGGAGAAAAGGGTGGGATCTCGGTCGGAGGCGGAGGCGAGCTGGAGCCAAATCTGGCCATGACTGTCAGGCAGGGTAAGGTCGCGACGGTTAGTGCGGAGCTTGATGTCCAACTCGACGGGGAGTGTATCTGAGGTCATGCTAGTCAGCGCCTGATGATGATGGCGACAGCAAACACATACCCTTATTATAAAACTCGCACATCCACCATAGGTCGTCTAAACCAGAGCTAGTTTGCTTTACATAGTCCCGCAATGCTTCAATGCGATGCTGGCCGGTCATAAGTTCCGGTTTCTCGTCATTGACATCGGCCCAGTGCTTGAATGATAGTACAGGATGATTATCAGCATGACGATCTGATCCGGCAATAGTACTAATGATGCTGTCAACGGCGGTGGCACTGCATGTGACCTGAATGTAGTTCTCCTCAGCTCGGCGGGTGAGATTGCCCTGGCGAAAGGACCGACAAAGGTGGGCAACATGATTGCGGTCGAGGGGTCTATTGGTACTACGAGACCACGAAGAGGTAAGGAGGTTAATGGGAAACTCAGCAATGGCAAGGCGGTATGGCTCCGCCTGTCTTCTCACTGAGTTAACCTCCGTGAACGATGGCGGAGAAGGCTTCGACGGTTTGGCGGAGTCGGAGCTTGATGGTTGTTGTTGTTGGTGGCCAGCGGGTGAGCCAAGCTGGGGGTCAAATGCGGGTACAGCAGCAACGGGGAAGTGATCGGTAGTGTGATCGAACGGAGCGAAACCAAGACCCGAAGTTATCGAGGACGCCGTAGAACCGGGATCAGTTCCTCTCCAACCACCTACTGCCAGTTCTGCGTAGCCTTGGTGGGGAGAGATGGCCGAAGTTGGATCATTCCGTAGAGGATATGAAATACTCTGGGCTGAACACTGATTCTCTGAAACAACCCAGTTTGACAATGGACCGCCATCCTGCGGCTGGGCAGTCTGCAGTATTGTCAACGAGTGTTGGCGAGCATGATAGGGTCGAACGCGAGGTGACATAAGTTCACATTCCGATAAGGCTGAATCTCTCCGCGGACGGTCCGCTGTTGCTCGTTCTTCATCCGCGTCCGAAAGATCAGGAATTGCGGCAGCGACAGCCTCGAATGATCCTCTCCTCAATAGTTCTCCCACGCTTGTTAAATCAGCGTCGTCGCAAGTCGCACTGTTCGTTCGTCTTGTATACGTCGGAGAACGCGTTACTGGAGCGGCCGACAGTGCTACTGTGGGGGGGACTCGCAGAGAAGTATTGTAACCGACGGAGGAATCTCGAAAAGCAGATGTTTCCGGCGGGAGATGCTGAGTGCTGAATGACGAGGTGGCAGGATGGCCCAGATAGCAATGCTCGTGTAGATGACCTAACAGGATGCGGGACTATGAGCTTGATGATAGGGAGAACTTGGATCAGTAAGCCTTACTAACTATCAGTAATATCGGCCTCTCCGTGATGGATCTGGCTTACTAGCCGAACAGTTTCATGGCTGTCGGCTTCCAGGAGTTGTTGGGCTCAGCTCTGCTGGCGCAACTGTTGGCGCCGTTTTCTACCACGGTCTCGTTCTCGCTGTTTCTTGGCTCCAGATGAAACCGACGTAGGCGCCATGATCCCTTAGCGCGTTCGACCTTGAGGTAGAGCAGGAAAATCGCATGCTCGCAGATTTGCGTGTTTATCTGGCACCTCGATGTATTTGTGGGGGTATTTTGATATTTATTTATGCTCCTATTTGACGCATCCCGACGGCCGTATGTTTCAATACCTAGTAAAGGGGCGAGCTTAATTTTAAATCTCAGTGTATAATTAGATAGGCCGACAGGGTTACGAAATATGATAGCTGGTTTTAGAGGGTGTCTGCTAAGGGTTTGTGTGATAACGAAGAAAAAGCAAACATGGAGTTGGCTCGGCACTTCCCTTTCCTTGGGGCAACACATACGGAGGTCTAGGGTAAGAGCAAAGAATAAGTGCGACAAACGAAGAGTATATTAGTATAAACTCACAGTGACGCAGAACGTAGAATAATTTCCTATCACCAATAGATACATTATACTTAAGCCATGCTATATAGGGTGAAAAAACTTAGTTCGTGCAAAACACGCATTACAATATATAATTATTTGCAACTGGTATGTCCAGTGATGCGAGGTATTTGAAGTTTCCAGTTTCATCAACCTTCTGAAAAACGTAAACTTGCCTATTTTAGGATATCACTATGGAGCCAACCAGGATACCGTCCGGTTCAAACCAGGATACAGTCCAGTCCAAGCCTCATTCTCATTGGCTAAAGCCTAGGTATATGAATAGGGTATAATAATAGCTTGGCGAGGTTATAAGGATATAGTTTTATAAACAGCCTTTTAGAACGCAGATCCTGCTTTTTTGCCGTAGAATAAATAGAGATAAATGCCTTTTATTATATATTTCAGAGTTATAAGTAAGGATTCTTTTATAATTATTATAATAAGTATAATTATAACAGAAAATCGAGTTTACTCCTAGGTACGTTTAATTCAGCTAGCTATTTTAAAGCATAGCTATGGAGCCTGCGAGGATACCATCCGCTCCAAGCTTTGCCCTCATTGGTTTACATTACAGACAAACAACCAGGGAATAACATTAATTAACAGGACACTACTCCGTACTTCCATATATAAGACAGCTTCGTATCAATCAATTAACTACGCTCATATCTATTATTACATTTAGGAGTTTCTGCATAAGTTAGTGTGTTTTGGTTTTGCCGATATAAAATTGTCCTCGCCGACTGCCTGCGTGGATCCTCCCGTGCCCGCGGACTCAAGTTTGGAGGGAGTCAGATTCGCATGTCTAAAATATATACTTCGCATACACTATGCTATATGTATCGCGATAATCTTCAGGCAGTATTCGACCCATATGTCATCTTAAGTATCAAACATAAGGCTAATAAATGCAGGTAGATCATTCATCAATAACAATAACTTCATTCACAACTCGAGGAGCTCCTTATCGGGACGGAGATCCAGTTTACAATTCCATGGATTCTCCCGATATTTGTACGTTAGATTGCAGATAACCCAGCCAAGTTTGCAGAGGATGCGATTGTTAATTCCTCTATGCTCTAAGGAATGGTTAATACGGTGTCGCCGGATCGGTCTCAAATGCAATCTTACCCATTCTTTTCATCATTTCAGGGATCCTAAGAACCATGCCATCATCTCAATCCCAAGGGAAATATTACAGGTAGAGGAACCAAAGCATTCGAGTCATAAGTATCAAGGCTAAAAGCTGCCTATTCCTCCCAGGACCAGGCTCAAAGTTATTCTTATTTTGCAGCAGTTTAGGTATATCTGTAGATGACGTAAATGTCAGTACTATCATCAGCAAGAGATCACATAAAGGATCCTTGAGAGCCCGCTCAAGACAGTCGCAAGCATGTTCATAATGCGCCAGGATTTTCTTATTGCCGGAAGCATATAGTTATCTTATAAAGTCGAGCCCTTCTTCGATAATTCGTGGGATCTCGGTGAAGGGAATAGGGCATCCAAAGTTGATCGAGGAGGTCCGCAATCCCGTTTCGGAAGCATCAGTCCTGACCTCAGCCTCATCCTCAACTGTATTTTCCGGCCGTAGACTGATAGGAAAGCCTGACATATAGACATTTCCGCCAAGTAACCAACAATCCTCCCTGCAAAGCTCCATATCATCCTCCCATTTCCTCCACTGATATAACCCAGAAATAAAAGGACGACGAGGATTAAGTTGGCCTGGAATTTTCGGCAATGTAGTAAACAAGCTGTGCATATTATAGTATAGGATTAGCCAAAAATAAGGCAATACGTGCCTTCCTAGGGATCCTTTCCAACTTTCTGCGTCAGCGGCACCAAGGTGTGTCTTAATAGACGCATAGAATCTTTAAGCCAGTTATCGATAATAGCAGTAATCCCAGAGTGTGCAGGCAAGACCATCATCCTAGTCGAAAAGCCCCTGCACCCTATCATAGTAGGCTCTTCCCAACTTATAAGGTCCTTTTCGCATAAAGGACAAATAAGGTGGCTCACCGGTCAAGGTGTAAACGATGTCGTAGCTTAGTCCTTGGTAACCTTCCCAGGCCAATTCGTGCTCGCTCCTGGGCCCCAAGTCAAGAACAGGGTTTATGCTGCAGATTTTTCGGATAACTTAGAGTGCAAAATGCCGATAAATCATCTTACGCATGCGGTCCAATATATCAGGGTAAGCACTCGGCTCGCTGGCCCGTAGTTAATCCTCCAATTCTCTGGCTTTGCAATACTCCCGGCTTACAGATTCCACATCCTTCCAGTTGCAAAACACCCCCTGGAGTCCATTGAAAGTGAATGTGGTTGATGCCATGAAGTTATCATGGAGGTGAAAATCAGTCCAATTGAAAAGATCGAGAGGCAACCAAGCAAGGCCTGTCTAACGCATACTGCTCTCGAAATCTAGACCGCGAAGAGGCTTTCCCTGTCGGTTCTTATATGTTCCTTTGAACATCTGTGAGCGCTTTGCAACATAATGGCAGTTGACGCTGGCTTTTAGAGAACGAAGAAGGATAGTGACCATAATCATGTTTCTTTGATGATCTTCCCAGTTGGCATCACGCCGGCTTCCTCGAGCCCGGACAAACTCGATAGCGGAGAGCCAGCGATTAAACTCCCATCGCATAAATTCGTTTACATAAGCAGTTGGCAACACCCAAAATGGGTGATGTAGACCGCAAGCGCGTGATATGGAAGGATCTACAGTTGTGAATAGTTCCCACGAGATTCGATATTCTTCTCGAACGCCGAAGCTCGTCTCCATAGAACCATCTAATGCAAACCTTATTCGAGACTTCATAGCTTAAAATACTTTGCGAAGCCGTTTGAGTTTTGGTGCAGACTGGAGCGAAGTCGCCAGCCCGGCGTTGCGATACTGCCGAGCAGCCACGATCCAAGCGTCGAGTAATGAAGGTGGACATATCAACCCCTCTAAGTTCGATTCACCAAACAACCCAGAGTCTCGCTTCGAGGCTGTCGAAAAGAGATCCTTATTCACGTTGTAACGTTGAGCATAAGCAATGCCTCCCTTGCGCAAGGGGTGCGATCGGCGAATCTCTACCTTAGCGCTGCCTGCCTGGCCGGTAAGATTCCAGTTAAAGTGTTCCGACGATATCAGCGGCTTATCGTCGCTGTATCTCATCGACTGGACCCAGGACGCCAAACATCGACTTTTGTATAAAAATGTGCACTTCTCTGAAGCTGCAATATTTTCGAGACCAACATCTACCCATATATTAGACAAATCGGCCTTTAACCAATCCAGCACTTGATAAAGATAAGCTCTAATCTTGGTACGACATTCTTGAAACGTCGAAGATTTTGCTTCCAGCTTAATGTTTTTCGCGCTCAGTACAATAAACATCCCGCGAAACCCGGCGAGGTCAGCCTGCTCCATACTCTGGGTCATATAGTGCCAAATCGCCGATAGGTATTCTTAAGGAAGGTGATAATGCATATCCATCCTGTTAGGAACCATTCCTCCGCAGGTTTCCCGTTGCCAACTATAGGCTTTACTCTCCACATCGTCAAAGGAACGAGGATAATATTGGATCACATCGGGTGGGCAACAGCGACGAATAGCTGGCAGAAGAAGTTAATCAATCCACATCCGCTATTCCTCTTTAGTAAGGTAGGTCGTCATTCGACAAACGTAGGAAATTCCGGGAAAAAACATATATACGCTGAATTGAGGAGATTAGCGTCCGCTGCCTAGTCGAAGGTGAGGAATAAGATGCAGAGCTGTTCCATGGTAAAAGACATAAATGCTACTTCCGAGATTCCTTAAAACCGGCGGATAATACGATACATAAAGCCCGCGGGTAATTAATAAACATGAAGCCCAGCAGAGGACGCTATCGACGTCCCAAGTTCGTTGAATATCGGAAGGGATCGCCTGGGACCTCTGGATGTTTAAGTTTGGACGACTGTCTCCACCACTTAGTATCGAGAACCAGTCCGGCTGAACATGTTCATTTTCGTCTGTCCGGGCCTGAGGCGATGCAATTCCGATTGCATCTGGTACCGCAAGGTTCCGCCAGTAGTCTGCCATATGCTTTAGGCTGAGCCCAGACCTTGCATCTTCGCTGGAGATTTCTTGTTCTTGTTCTTGGCAATCGCATAAACGCCGCCAAGTTCTTTCTAAGAAACCCTTTGCTAAGTAGAGATCCGACTCGGAAGGAATATCAGTGTCGTTGATATCCATCTCGCTTTCAGCATCCGAGACATCCGACTCAGAGCTGAGGTCTGTTTCAAAAGCGTCTTCTGACTGAGATTCGGCGTCAGACAGCAATCCATTGCCAGCGTCCTCTTCTTGGACAGCTACGTTTCCATCTTGCCGTATCCCATCCCAGTCGCTTTCAGCTGCTTCGTGTGCATCTGAGCTAGGAGAGGCACTTCTATCAGGCAAGACTGATATGCTTTCTCTCTCTGAGGAGCCCGATATGGTAGAGTTGTGTAACTTTAAATTCGGAATTCCACATATGTCATCGTCTCTGGTAGAGTGGCGCTGATCACCACGTGGTCTCATCACAGGTGATCTCAATATCCCCTCTCCTAACGGGCTAGGCGAAATTAAGTCCATCTCAAATGTTCTGTTTGATCTAATGCTAGTAAGCGATATCTCAGTTTCATATGGCCGACTAGCGACGTTTACAAGTATATCAGGACAGTTTGTTGACTGTTGGCGGCGTTGCGGCGAGGATGAAGGTGATAAAGCACATATTGGTTGTGGAGCATAGACTTGGAATCGAACATGTCCATGCACCGAGGGGTTCCGGAGCTGTCGTCTGGCACGTTTGGCAATGACATCTTGCCTTGCTTTCGCCTCTGGTGTATCGTACTTTCGAGGTCGCCCGCGCTTCCTGGGTGCCTCGGACATAGTGATCAAAACGCGGTATTACGGTGATTGACTTAGCCTGCCTTGAGGTTCCTACAGTTTGATAAGATGAGCCTGCCCCTGAGTTGACCGCGAAATCCTGATTAGGCTAGTGCATGACCGCGAAAATCAGATGAAGTTAGTGTGTGACCGCTAAATTATGGTTGGTCAAAGTATCAGGCACTAAGATCGAGATAGGCTAGCGTCACGACCGCGAAACTCAAAACGGCAATTTTAACTGACCCGATGGCTTTGTGCACAAGGCATATCACGGGGTGTAGAATGAATAAATAAATAAATATTAATATAATTATTATAATATAATATAAACTCTACTTTTATCTTATTTTTCCTTTTTATTATTAGTTAAAGCTTAGGAGCTCAGGGTTAATTACTAGGGGAGCTTGGGGTTAGCTTGGGGTTAGCTTGGGGTTAGCTGGTTTTGCTTGTGGTTCTGCGTGAACTGTGGTTCTGCGTGAATGGTCCGTGCGCCCGGCTTTTTAGGCCAATCAGCTTACCCAGGAGTTAACCCCAACCCCACCCGCCGCTGTGGTTCACCGTGAACCCGCCCGGGACTGGCGACCAGGTTGATTTCCATATCCAGTTGTCGAACCCATATTCTTGCTCATCATCAACTGAATATATAAGAAGACGACAGAGAAGCTGCGCAGTATAAAACCCAAGTATCTGCCGGACGGGATCGAGTGAGGAGGAAGACGAAGCCTGGGCTACTCTCCTCGAGGGGTGTAGAAAGATGTGATCAAGCGGAAGTACAAAGCGAGCAGCTTGCGTGGACGCAAATGTAGTTACCATCTCCGTTGGGAGTACCCAGAAGGGGTAGTGCTGCTCACTGGTTGTGGAGGTGAGGGGAACCTCCTAGCATATTGGGCCAGTATGAGGATTTTGGCCAGGCTCTAGCATGCCGTCGGCCCACATGGCGAGGATAACGTCAAGGCGGAATGTGACCTCCTTTCGGATCCCAAAATTCGGATGTCTTTTCAAAGTGGAAATAGCTCTCATATGCCGTTTGTTAGCATCCCAAGCATCCACAAGACGGGAGCGATCGAGCTGCGACACGAAAGCACGTTGGCGGCTTTGAGCCGTGGCCGCTAGATCTTTCAGCATTGCTTCGTTGAGAGCCAGAAGTGGTAGGAATCCTGAACTGAAAAGCTGATAATTGCTGAATATTACCCCGAAGAGATCTTTGTTACAGTTGTATGCCTTGACTCGAATGATACCGGGTGACCTAGCCTCCGGGTGGCCAGGGTTTGGCGCCCGACTTGGCTTCGCTTTGGCGTAATATGTCTCCGCGTCACGGAGAATATATGACCGAAAGTAGGTAGCATCCATAGGGGCATCGGGAACAATACCACTCAGTTGGTCGTGGAGGTGATGGCAGCAATCGCTTTTCCAGAGAAGCGTCCAAGAGTCGGCATTGACATCATGATGATGATTGCCATGTGTCGGGGCTGATGATGAGGATGATGATGGAGGTGGTAGGCGGACGTGATTGCGCATGCCCACATCAAGCCAGCATGAATGCATGTCAATCTGACTTGCGTCAAGACCAGACAAGATACTGTCCCGGAATAGGATTAAGCTTTCCTGAATACTCTGCGATGCAAATGTATTCTTCAGGTCGTGTGCTTGAAAGAGTAGATGAGGGTTCTGGAAGTAAGGAACAGCGTCGCCTTTCCTAGTATGAATATGATACAGGTTCGCCCTCTTCACGACCGATGCCCAGAAACCTGGAAGGTTATTGGCGGGGATACTGTACGACAGGCGAAAAACTCGGCCTTCATCTTCGGCGCTCCAACGACCGGCACCCGGATTCTCCTGGTAAGCACGAGACTTGGCGTATAGGAGGTCATACGAGCTAGGGATTTCTTGGCGCACATGGTCTGGGACTGTTTCGTAGACGGCCGGGAGGATGATCCCGTCGTAGAGATCCTTGAATCGCGCGAGGGAAAGGCTGTTGGCGGAAGCTTTTGTGTACGATGGACCTCCGTTGGGGAAAAACATCAGAACGGAGAAGCGAACGCCGGTGGTGGTAAAAGTGCCGATAGAGGTATGTCGCGTATGTGCCAGGTCCAGACCATGAGGCTGTATCACTTGAGCGGTGGAGATGTTGCTCTTGTGAGGCGGGAAAAAAGAGAGTCGAAAGTGGCTGGGGGCTCGGATGGCAGACAGACTCTTTGCCCCGAACCAGATGCTGTCAACATCCCACCGTCGCCCAATGGTTACCGAGTCGTGGGGCAGTGAAGCCTGTGTCTTGCGGAAGGACAGCGGTTCGGCCGGCTGGTCGGAGAGGAAGCTGTGCCATTGTGGAAAGGAAGCACGAGGGTCGCAGGCTTGATCGCGTTCTGCAAAGATGGCCGGCAAGGGAGGAAGGGAACGGTTGATGTGCTCGACGTATTCCTGGAGAGTATGGGTATTTTCCGGCTCGGCACGCTCGCGTGAATTTGGACCTGAAGATGATGGAGACATAGATTAGTAAGCTGGGGATGAGCTAGGCAAGCTAATATCACTTGATGGGCTTACAGTTGCATTGATGGTTAAAAAGGGTTCCAAGTACGCGACTATACACGTCACTCTGTGCGCGTAAAAAATCAGGCCCACCAGCCGTGTCTTGCTCACGAATCGCTTGAAGATAACCGCTGAGGATGGGTTCATCTCCACCGACCGACGATACTGAAGATGGATCAGATGGTGATGACGATGGTGCCGGGATCGTCGACTGGGATGATGGGAAGCCAGCATCGGACGGAGAGACTCCAGAGCTACGAAGGGGACGAGCCGCGGGTAATGAAGGAGACACTGCCTCAAACCCGGGTTCAGGACCAGATTCGATGGCAGAAACAACTGGGCCATCGCGTATAGTCAGAGCAGAAAACTCGGCAATAGGCGGCGACTCTTGCCATTCTTCATCCTGCTGGACGATCGATTGCACCCTTAGCAGACGCGTATGCTCTTGCAGGGTTATTGTCGGATCTACCCGAGGACGGTCTGGTCTTGCGCCCGGTCGTTCGTATAGAAGGGGGTGATCTGGTGCTGCAGTGCTCACCACGATTGTTGCACCCGCTGCATCTTCTTCTAGTGTCACTGGGGGTATTGTCTCGGCAAGTCTAGGACTTGGACGTCTTTGCTGTTCTATCGGCCGATTCGATGGTTCCGATGATGATGATGATGATGATGATGACGCTTCCGTTCGCGGATCCGTCTCGACAAGCGCTGTGTATGCCGTGGCTACAGAGTCTATTCTGTTTGGCGAGATTATCGGCGAAGTTGGCCGCTCGATCAGCCTTGGGCTTCGGCGCCTTTGTTGGGATGGTAGCAACGAATCGTCGGCTAGGTGGGTAGCATTGTCTTGGTTAGGGTTAGCCGGCTGATCTAGGTTATAGGATCTAAACGTTAGATTGCCAGCTCACGGAGAGAATATAGACAGGGAATGGGGAAACTAGAGAAGAGGCATGGCTTTAGCAGCAGGGTCTAAAGTTGAGGGTATACCTATAATGGTAGCGTGCGAGCTGGGTGTTGGCAACAGGTGGTTGTCGACCAGATGAATGTTTGGGTCATGGGAACATTCTTGAATACATTATGCTTAGTTTTGTTAAAGGGTTCGGAGGCGGTGTTGCCTCACACGCTCCCGCATACAATCTCTTCTCTCCTGAGCCGAGAGCATACGGGGTGCCATTATTCGCAATGCGAGAGGAATAAATTCCTTAGTCTATAGTGTCCAGGACTTCACTGCTACTGCTAGTTCTTATTTCTTCTTTGTTTATTTATTTTAAAATATGACCCATATGGTGGCTCCTTGCCAGCCTTTCTTGCCTTATATTTTCCTTTCTTTTTTCTTCTTCTTTATTATAATAGCAACTGTGATAGTAACCCTTATATTATAAAGGGGTCTAGCTAGCTAATAATATGATTAGTACCGACCAGGGTTCATTTCCTTAGTTGCAGAAAGGATTGGCGGTGGCGGTTACAGAATCCGAAATACGGAGACAGAAGGTAATCGGAGGGGAAGATTGACCGGATGACCGGGTTAACCGTTGTTGCGGATTCCAGCACGATTCTCTTCTCTCTGGGAGTTATCAAGGCCTTGCTACCCTAAGTACCAAGGCAATATCATCGATCAATATTCCGTACTCACAAGATGACGGGCAAGAATACATCATTATGATGATGATGATAATCGTGGCATTTTACGGATAAGCAAAATTTAGATATATAATTGAAGATGGCGTTCTTTATAACGTGTACTTTGATCGATTAATATTGATCCATCGGCGAGGTCACACCACGAGGATAACAAGTTGCCATATGATGATGTCTGCCCCCTGTCTGAGATCCAGCCTGATGGTGTTGCGGGAATTGTTTTTTTGTACCCTGACAGGGATACTGTAACGCCCAAGAGTTCATCGTATTGGTCCACAGGAAACTGACAGGGATATGGTAACGCTCAAGATGTAATTCTATCGGATATTCTCGTTTCCGGGTACAGGGGTAGCCACATATCACAAATGTATCCCCCAGGACGCTTAGGCCAACCTGTTATTATCAACCTCAGATTTTGCGCCTTCAATCAACAATAAAATTCATTTCAAGAATAAAGGGACATAGATCTTAATTAAGCCTGATATAATGCCATTGTAGCTATCTATTAATCTAAACTTTATTACGTGGCGTTATATGGTCGATTTTTAGCGCATTTTGTTTGTATTTTCTGGCCGATACTCGAATTTGATTAAGACATTCATCATCCTCCCAACCCGACCCCTACTTGCACTACTGATCTGACGACAGACAAACGGACACATTAGCACTCACCTCCATTAGATAGTCCAACACTCCGATTGGTGTCGATCTAAACGTTTGAAAAATGGTCAATTGAGCTATTATTAATGACATAATATCTCCAGTGTTTGACGATTGAAGATATTGCCAGAATACATACACACGGCAATATTGACTAATCTTTGGTCACAGACATCATTGCATTGAGGTAAGGTGCGCGATAAGCTTCAGCTCTCGGCCAAAACCAACTCTAAATAACACATCCAAAGACACCCTTCAGGCAGCATACCATACCACTTCCGCAATTGCCCAAGATAAGCTTCTCAGCTTATCATAACCAATTCACACTGATTATATTGCATCCTTTTATGGGATGTGGGACTTGGGATATTAGCACAAATTATAGCATAAGGAAGAGAAGGCCGATCTGCACCATGATGTATCTTGCTGATGTGGCTGGCTGAGCTGTGTCTGCGCTATGCCTTATCTTGCTAAGAATTTCCATGCCGTATCTGTGCTATGCTGTATCTTGCTGATGTGGCTTGCTATGCCGTGTCTGCGCTATACTATATTTTACTAAGACTTTCTATGCTATATTTGCACTATGCCTTATCTTGCTAAGGATTTCCATACCGTATCTACGCTATGAAATATCTTGCTGACGTGTATTGCTATTCCGTGTTTGCGCTATGCTATATTCTACTAAGACTTTCTGTGCTGTTTATGCTATGCTATATCTTTACCAAGTCTTGCCCGTGCCATATCTTACTATATAATGTCTTGGTTTGCCGGTTTTGCTATGCTCGATCTTTAATTTCCCTACTATTAACTACTGAGACAAGTATAAGCCAGCTCAATTTAACCGATTCACATAAGCTATCTATCATTTTAACTTAGTGCCTATCTTAAGTTGTACTCTATCTAAGCTATTATATATAAGTAAGTTCAACTAAATCATTATCTTTATAATACTAATTAAGGCATAGACTTACTTAAAGCTATTTTTTTAAATTATAATAAATCTCTATTATAATCCAATAAAGTAAGTATAGTTAGTAAACTAACCTTATCTTGAAGTAAAAGCTAATGTCTAGAAAATAATGAGATTCTCACTTATAACATTTTCTCTTATTATTAGTCTATCTCTTGCTGATCAGACTGTGTTAACGGATACGGATACGCGTCGCTGCGACAGGGGCTCCAGTAGAGTTTATGGCACCTGCTGCTATTACTATGACTGCCCAGGTTGTTGGTTTTACCAGCGGTGCTGTTATAAACCATCGAAGCGAGAAGAAGACATTGGTGCATGCCTATGTGGGAGGAATAAATATTCGCAGTTTGGCACCTGCTACTAATTAATTAGTGGCCTTGAGGGTAACAACAGCAGGGTGTATTTGACATATTTGGATTATGAGCTTAGATAACCTCCATAAACCTGTACTTACAGTAGCTCTTAATAAGCCTAGTCCTACAGACAGACAGACAGATCTACTACGCCCGGTAGGCCACCGCCCCTAGGGCTCTAAAAACTAAAAATACATAGATTTCGCCAATTGATGTCTTGATCTCGCAAAGCCCCTATATTTCCCGCCTTGTTCTTCTCTGTCTCTTCTCCCCAGTAGTCAATAACAATAGGAACTCTAGTAGAGTTCGTTTATACGCCCCACTTTACAGGGCGTAGAGTTCCTTTAACCGACAGGGGTAGAGTTCTTTGTCATCACCGCCAATCCTAATCTCTTAAACATATTACGTAGTAAGTGCAACTTTTCGCAAGCTGAAAATGAGGCCGCATACAATAAAAGGGAATCCGTAGTCAAAATGATATAATTATCCTATTATTACTTTGTCTGCTAAATGCATTTTTGCCGGTTAGTTTTGAAGGTGATGTTTATTTTTAGGGATATGGATCTGCGGCCTTTCCGTATATCGACTAGTGCCTCCACTCTGCCCCTGTTTCTGTGTCAACGCCGTTATCTTATCTCCTTCAAAACATCCATCAGCAAATCTCATACAGCATCATGCAGTCATCTCATCAACAACAACCTCTGCAGCATATTAACCCAACCTCATCCTCACACGGTATCTACCCCTCTCCATGAAAGACTACAACACACAGCTGTCAGAATACATTGACGGCTGGCTCAACACCTTTATCGCTGAATCTACTTCCCCGTCCTGCGGCCAGAAACGCGACGCGCCATCAAGTCCAATTCTCAATTGGGGCGACATGCCTACTCCACCATCGTCAGAAACACCCTCAAGGAGTAGAAGGCGATCGCCAAAGAGACAGAGACAAGATGACACCCCTGAAGGAATCTTCCAGGACGCCCCGTTCGACGAACAGACTCCTACCGGTCCTGTAAGGAGGCTTCAAATGACGATACCGACTCGTCCTTTCTCAAACCCTCCGTCTTTACCTTCATCGTCTTCCGCATCCGATCGTTCCCGATCAATCAGCCCCGTCAAGCAATCTACGCTAAAGCTTCTCAAAAAGCCCGTCGACTTCGTTGTCATCAAGAAGTCGTTCTTTCGAGGAATCATGCAGAAGACATATAAGAAGATTTCCGACATCGCAGACGGCGATAAGTTCATCCCTCAAGCAGTCCTGGAAGAGCTGGATGCCAGCGATGAAGACATCAGGGAGCGATATTTTTTTAGTCATCCGGATGACAAAACTCAGTCTTATATAGAGGAACTTGCTGCAATTCGCGAGATCCAACAAGTTGCAAAATCTCGGAAGGATCTTGGAGCTTCAGAGTCAGCCTGGAATGTCGATGTCCACGGACCGTTGATGAAGCTCGCGCTGAAGGATTTCGGGTGTGCGAACCGCGAGATTCTCACACAGGCAAGGATCAGCCCCCCATTCATCCCCGAGATGCGCACGGATTCGTGTTACAACATCATGTCATCCAAAATGATTGACTGGGGCATTACGGTGCGCCCCTCGGCAAGTACAGCGCGTCACATCAGCAAGGTGATAGATGCTCTGCCGGATGATATGCGCAGTATCAACCGGACAACATACGGACCTGTTAGAAACGATCCGATCGCGGTGCCAATGGAGACCAAGATTGCGACGGGGCATATTGAAGAGGCTAGGATTCAGCTGGCACTTTGGGTTGCTGCGTGGCATAAGCGGATGGCCGCTCTTCGAATGAGTGACGAGCAGATCATTACGTTGCCGCTAATAATAGTCATGGAACATGAGTGGAAGCTCTTGTTTGCTTGCGATCAGGTCAATTCGATTGTGAGTATACCTTCTTGGTTATGTGATGGAATACTAACGAGTCTTTAGGAGATTGCAGAGGAGATAAACATGGGTGGGACGAGGGACTTGGTTGGGTTATATCGTGTTGTTAGGATATTGAGAGAGTTGGCGAAGTGGATGGAGACGGAGTATCTTGCCTGGCTGGATAGATGGCTTGGTCTTGAGCAGCGTACGGCTTAGTCTGAAAGCTCTTCGTCGTCGTAATTGGATAGGATTAGCCATTGGGGAAAATGGGAGTGGACATGGGTTTCAAAAACAAATCGAAAATGTTCACCTCTAGTTCAAATCTACCCAATTGGATATCGCAATGTCTGTAAAGCTACTTTGACCTTCACTACTACCCTACTGTACCAATTACCACTGGTAATGGGCCCAATACCAACTTTTGCGGCCCGTGCACCTTCCCCTTTCGGATCTTGAGGAGTTTGGGTCAATACAAGAATACTTGGTCTCCGCGCCCTCTCCAACTTCCCAGGACCCCAGCGCTGATTAGACAGGTTTCTTCATCAGGTCTTAGCTATCTTTGCGGAGTAGGCCGATCTGCCAACTGTAACAACTTAATGCTAATATAGTTTGCGGGGTAAAGTGTCTTGCCTCACAATTCAGGAAACATACGACAACTAATGATTGCCCATTCGCTTCCCCTCACTGCCATGCCGCAATTGTCCTCTCGCACCGCCAAGCCGCTTTTAAGTTGCTTGCCTGCACTTATCAGTCTGTCACAAGTGCCACTGAATGCCTAATGACCCTGTGCTTCTATCGCTGCATAGTCAGCTGCCTGCTATTAAGCCCTGTATACTTAGTCTATACTAAGGGGCTTTTATGGCTGCAGCCGGTTAAGCAAGCCGTTTTAGGGGTTTTAATAGAGTCTGCATTAAAATCGAAAACAACTATAGACTAAAGCTGTTTTCTCTTTCCTTAGAGAAGGAGTAAACTCCGATATCTATCCCTTTAGTTGTCCTAACCCCCACTACATAGCAGAGCCATACTTTCGGAATGGGCTAAATGGCACTAGAGTAATGCTATAAATGTAAGCGAGATGATTTCAACTAAGGCCATTTTTAGCTTCTGTTATTTCTGGAGAAACAGCAGGCATCTAGACTAGGTTAAATTCAATAATCTCCTTATACATAAGGTCATCATACAGTATATTCTCTTCTGTCTTAAAATAGAGCCGATTAAGCGGCTTCCTACTTATTTACAGCGACAGGGGATTAGTCTACTGAACAATACCATATAAGCAAGGGAAGGCGCACAGGCCGGCCCAGAACCTAAGATTAAAAGAATAATGTAAGGGTCAGAAGAAATAGTATTTGGTGCTATTACCAGTGGTGATTGGTACAGCAGGATAGAATAGGACAGGATAGGCCAGGTCGCTGCTGACTTGTCGGTAGCGCATTTTATATGTGTTTGCAAATCGGGTCTACTACACCCCGATTTCAGTCATTGTGGGTAGGTCCGTCGATTACAAGAGAGAGACAGATGATAAAATTTTCCACCCGAACATCTGACATTATCACATACATTAGCTATTAATTCTTCTTTTAAATATAGTTCGAAATCCTCTAGTATCAATGATTCTACAAAGTTTCCAAAGATGACCTTCCGTCTTGATGCCAACTGGCGTGAACTTAACGCTGACAAACCGACATCCTTTATTGAAAGTGAAATCGAGCCGGCTCTCGGGCGCACAAAACCCTTTGAATGCTTGCTCCTCCAAGAACTGGGACAGGGTGTTTTCAAGCATGGACGACCGATCCTCCCGGGATTCATGATCGAACTGAGCGTCATTTGTATGGAATAACAGCAGCGACAAACAGTAACAACAAAAACAGTAGTGATAGGTTTGAGTAGACTTACACCTAGATAGCAGGATTTCAATCAACTTGCCACCTTTCAAGCCAACCCAAGCAAGGAATTATAGAGAGGGCGGACTGGTTAATAGAGGACGTTCTATGGATTGAATCTGAATCATCCAAGATAATCCCGCTTCAGCTGCCCGAAAGAGCTATTCGCTCCCGCCACCACTTGTACAAGGCTCTGCGCTGCGTGATTCCTATCAATGGGGTGTTTGGGCCACGGATCATCGGCTACATACCCAAGTCTTTGAGGCATTTGTTGGTCCGTAACTGGAGATTACTATGGCTTCGCGCCGCTCGCTCGGCTTCGACCAAGACGATACGGACCAAATTTGTTAACCCCACAACTCCATTTTGGTGGCCAATTTGACCCAAATCGCCTGCGAACAGTTCTTAGGTTTATCACACACTTGCAATCAAAAAAACCGGCGGGGGTCGAAAACACTGTCCCTCTTTCAGTGAAAGAGGAACTAGCAGGGGTATAAGCAAATAAGAGATGTAGAATTTCCACTTTCAGTGAAATTGGGACGAACAATAAAGATGTAGCAGGGGTACAACGGTCTAGTACTGCGTTGGGTAGAGAAGAAGCAAGTCTTCAAGAAGCAACCCGGATCGCCTTCCTGGACTTCAATTTCCGAGGGTGTTGTTCAGTAAATGGGGGATCCTGACCTCTTCATAGCTGATTCATTAATGATCTAGGGGCAGGGTCGCTAAAAACACATAACTTTTAGGTAGAAAATAACGTCACTGTTCTTCCGATATTTAAAGATTTGGAGTCGCACTGCAAGGGAGGATAATACCTTCCTCGGCACAGTAAGTTCTTAACAAAAGAGGTACTTTTTATTTATGTATTTGCGAATCAAGGCCCCTTTCGCTACTCAGAGTCCTCCTTGCGGGAGCCGTAGCAACCACAGGAAACACAATATAGAGCCCCCCACGAGAGGCATCCTCACCATCATCCGGCCATTAAAAGAAACATGATAACTTTATCTCATTATTCCTACTTCTGCTTTCCGGCTTCCTCTACACCCTTAGCCACGTTGTTGAGCAGACTCTCGACCCCTGTCCCGATGCCGCCCACCACGTTGCCGACTGGCTGCCCGATCTCTCCCGTCGCGCCTGTCAGCGTATTGCCCACGCCGCGCAGCGCTGCTCCTGTGACGTTACCGAGCGTGCCCACGACCCCGCCGACCGTGTTGCCTAGGGTGTTCGTGACGAACTGGACGGAGTCCGCGGTTTCGTTCTGGCCGGTGGCAGCGTTCTTTTGGTTGGATGCCATGGTTTTTGGGTACAGGGAGTGCTTCGGTTGCAATATTGAGGTATATTAGTGGTTGGTGTGGTGTTGAAGAGCCATTTGGAAATCTGAGGGGCTGTTGCCATTTACTAAGTCAAAGTACATTACACTTTGTTGGAAAAGGTGTTTAAATAAGTTGTCTCCTCGAAATGACGTCAACTAACACTCTTAACTGTCACCTACTTGTGTCTATTGGATCAGGTTTCCAAAGTACTGCAATCCTTTGCCTGTGATGACGTCCTGTTGGTGTCATTCCGAATTGTACGTGTACGAGATTGCCATACCTGGCGGAGCCCCTCTCGAGAATCGAGATCATCGAGCGTAGTGTCAGTGGACTTACGGATTTGTTCAAATAACACCGCATGACAGCTCAAGCACTTGCCACTTGGCTTCACGGATGCCAGTGAACTGCCAAATGGTGGCACCGTAGCATTGCTGCCGGGCGTGGAATTGAGTAGGGGGTGGGAGAGGAGGAACTGTGTCTGATTTCCTAGCCGAGTGTATGAGGTACATCATTGGGGACTAATCTGTCAAGTCCGTGGTGGTTATCTGGTCCCTCGGCTTCGATGTGCGCAGCCAGAGACTCTCGGTGGCTTTGAGCACTACAACCATGTATGCCAGTGAGAAACTGCTGAATAAACTTCTGTGTAGTATATTCCGCATCAGTACTAGCATCATCATTAGCCAGATCTGCTGACTCCTCGGCATAGATTTGTGGGCTTTGGGACTATCTTCCGTAGATGTCAACTATTTCCTCCTCCTATTTCCTCCTCACAATAGGGATCTGGCCCAATAATACTGAAGGTGGAATCATCTACTTCCTGAATGGAGATGGTAAAGTTGTCACAAGCAGGAATACCGTTTTCTTCAATCTTCTCAGTGTCAGATAATGAATCTTTCTCAGGCTCAAGTAGCTCGCTCTCTACCACTAAGCCAACTGCATCTGATATTAGTTCGCCCTGGTGGTTTACTGTGATATTATCCTTTCTCGCTTTCTGGCGGTTTCGGTAGTTTCATATCCCTTTGAGTGCCACAGCCCTTAGGAAGGTCACTCGCCCCACTTAGCTTAGTCATAAGGTTAGTACGTGCAGGGTACCGGAAGTTCGTAAGAGGTTTGCCAAGTCTGTAAGGTAGCTCTTTGTAA
The DNA here is from genome assembly GCA_020744335.1 of Fusarium sp. MPI-SDFR-AT-0072. Classification (NCBI taxonomy): domain Eukaryota; kingdom Fungi; phylum Ascomycota; class Sordariomycetes; order Hypocreales; family Nectriaceae; genus Fusarium; species Fusarium sp. MPI-SDFR-AT-0072. Next base: position 6,541,028 of record JAHBOG010000001.1, on the reverse strand, counting down.
TAATCAAAACTGCTGGGACTTTTACCATCATACAAATTAGTATGTGTGGAAAAGTACCGTTGGTTTCATTTATTTTCATTGGCTCTATACCCCTGTCGTGACCCCGCCTAAGGGCTATGGCACTCAAAGGGATACGGTTCGCTTATAAGAGGCGCCGATATACCGTAGCGCTGTCCTGTTTTTTAGTGCACACAAATCGAACCTTCATTACTTCTCGTACCACACAACTCCCTCAGAATCGTTTGATTGCGATCGCGGTAAGTAGAAATAAGTATTATCAAGTAATCGATATAAGTAGCTACAGAAACTAACCGCTTGGGTGATCAAAGTGCTTTATTCTGCGATATTGCGAGGAGGTCACTCGTAAAAACCCCGCACCTAACAACAGATTGGTGAGACGACTGACCTTAGCTAAGCTGGGGGCGCTAGCCTTGTTAGGAAATGTAACGCTTCACCGATGAAGTACACTATTCTATAATAGGAAATGTAACGCTTGATCGCGAGTTACTCTATCGCAATATACCATGACATGCCGCGACAGCAATATTAATCCAAAAATAATAAAACTTGGTCTTTTATAATCTCTAGATAAGGAAATTATATTCCAGAGCCAAGTTCAACTAGATTATTGGGGGCAGCGTTGAAAACCTAAGCTGCAATTGCCTACTGGATTTGGATGTCACGTGCAAGCAGGGATACTTTAAGATTATAACCAAAATGGTAAACCCTCGAAGGGGCAGATTTGAAAAAAAGACAACATGAATATACCAATCTGGATTAATGGACCGAATACACGTAATGTCTGACAAAAGTAGATAACTCAGCGGGATTCTAATAGTCCTTTATATAATAGATAACTTAATTTGTTAAACGACTTTTATTAAATCGCCTGCAAATAATTCCTAGGCGGCGAATGCAATAACCTCCTGTAGTTTATGCGCTAACTGTCCTGTGCCGGTTATAGTAGTAATACTTGACCTAATCTGGGCCGGGCTTAATGACCGCTGGGCAGAGGAGGCAGAGGAGGACCTCAAGCTGTTCACAGGCTAACAAAACAACAAAGTTACATTCAGCAAAATAAGAGCTTTTAAGAGTAAATGTATTTGTTATATTTCGTATTAATCCACCACCTACTATTCCACGATCCAATACCGAACGCTACTACCCTTCACAAATCTCTGAAGGATAACATCTTTCCACCCTTTTTCGCCAGCTTTCCTATCTTGAGGTTTGCACTGGTTACAATGGTGCCTGAGGTTTGACTTATCGATGGATAAAAATCCACAGTAATCACAGCTAAATCCACCTAGCTTTGGGGAGTTGTGGGATGGCCTTACTACCATTCGCAGGAAGTGGTACCTTGGCTTGATCTTGTAATCCTTGCTTGTCGCAAAAAGACAGCACCGCCTTGAGCTTATCTCCCGTGTACTTGTGTATATTTCGAAAGTGGGTCTCGATGCCTCTGCCAGGTCGGACAGCATGTCTACATAGAAGGCAAATCAAAATCCGAGGCTCATCAAGCATATGGAGAACTCCGTCCGTGAACAGGAAATGTCCGTTTCCGGCATGCACGGCTGGAAGCGGGATCTCACTGCATATTGCAGGTAACACTTAATCTTGCTTGTCTTCCAAACCTTCTATTGGCAGAGACTGCAAGTTCTGCTGACTTGAGGTCATCAATGGTCTGCTAGCTTCTTGTCTTTTTGCCGAACGAACTTCATCCGTTGTAAATGGATGGTCCACGATGACCTCTGTAATGGCTCGCTTCCTATTGGCTGAAAATGGCTTTAGAGCGAGGGGTGACTTTTCAGGTACTGTATGCAGGGTTTTGCTTGACGGGCGCAGAAATTCATGCCAACGCACCGAAGCCCACTCATAGCATCGCAGAAGTGATGGCTGAATTCTGGATAGGTACGCTCCATCAAGTCCATACGTGATCCCACGCTGGAGTGGCCGATGCCCACTCTGCCAAGCGAATATGGCGTTGATATCAACATCATCGCTGCAGTCGTTGTACCTGTTGAACGGAGTGTACACCTCGCGAACATGTTTCTCGGTGACTGCTAACACTTTATACCCATCTTCTGGTCAGCTTTGAGAGCTCAACTACGATATTGCGGCAACACGATGGCATCCGTTTTGGACGATCTTGTCCTTGAGGGTAATCCGGCCGAAAATAAGCTTGTGGCCTACTACTCCAAGGACGAAACGGTCGTCGCCATGGCAAGCATGGGAAGAGATCTGGCTATGTCTCAGAGTGCAGGATTAATGCGGGTTAACAAGATGCCCACTAAGACGGAGCTTCAAAAGGGGATCAGTGTAGTGTAAACCTTGGCGCAACGGGAACTATGCGACCAGCCGAAATTATGATGAGGGTATGAGCCTAGAATTAGATCGAGATGACAGGTATAGAATAGGAAATTGTTTCATCGGCGACAAAGCTTAGTTAAGAAGATAATTCCGACTGTCCACTTATCTCATCGTGATACTAGGTTTGAGAAAAGTCAATGACGTACAGAACAGGAATCGTCATGATGGCATCGACTCCACCACAACACACAGTAATGCTGACGATGCTACGTATGACGTCCACAAGCATGTTATATGAAGTCACATGACATGTATATGTTGATAAATGTTGATAAATAGCGACCTGTGCCGTGCCGTCAAGGTTAATTCTGTTAACAAAACATATAGTGCATCTTGACCTCTATTAAAATGACTACTCAAGCAGCTTACAAGGCCGAAAAGGTTATCGGACACGATGACAATGCCATTACAGCACAAGATGTCAGTACATACCGTGAGAAAGGAGCTGGAGAATCCGGTGAGACTATGAAGGCTCTTGCTTGGATGGGCAAGAACAAAGTCAAAATAGGTATGTGTCTCTCTCACTTATAATCTCACTAACATAAACAGTCGACGCCCCCAAGCCAAAGATCCTTGAAGACCGCGATGTAATTATCAGGGTAACAGGCAGCACAGTCTGCGGCTCAGATCTCCATCTTCTCCATGGCACAGTCATACAGCTCAACGAAGGCGACATTCTCGGCCATGAGTTCTGCGGTGTCGTTGACCAAGTCGGCCCTGCGGTCAAGGGCATTGACGTTGGAAAGCGCTACGTCGCATCATTCCAAATTGCGTGTGGTGATTGTTTCTTTTGTAAACAGAAGCTTTCGTCGCAGTGTGAAAAGACCAACTCGAATACCGCCGCGAAGGCGATGTATGGTGGTCGTACGGCGGGCATGTTTGGGTATTCGCATTTTACGGGTGGTTTTGCGGGAGGTCAGGCGGAGTATGTGAGGGTTCCGCTGGGTGATGTGAATCTTCTGGAGATTCCTGATGATGTTCCTGATGAGAAGGGTAAGTCTTTTCTCTGTTGAGTGAGCTATGCTAATATGTTCAGCTCTGTATTTGTCCGATGTACTGGCTACGTCTTACAACGCCGTCAAAGACACAGCCGTCTATCCCAACGACTCTGTCGCCATTTTCGGCGCTGGTCCTATTGGTCAAATGGCCGGTGTTTTCGCCATCAAAGAGGGCGCAAGGCAAATCATCTTTGTGGACACAGAGCCACGACTCAGCTTCATTCGCGACCGCTGGCCCGCCGAGCACAAAGACAAACTTGAACTTGTCGACTACAAGCATTTGTCGCACGGTGTAACTAACAAGCCTACTGTTGTCAGCCGTCTCAAGGAACTCACTGATAATCGTGGTCCCGATTGTGCGATTGAATGTGCGGCTGGTGAGTATGCCAAGGGTTGGATGCACTGGCTTGAATTGGCTGTTGGAGCTGAGACGGATACGAGTGAGATTGTAAATGAGATGATTGAGGGTGTTCGAAACTTTGGACGATGCGGTATCACTGGTGTTTACGTCGGCTACGTAAGTTCCCTCCTCTCCCTCCATGGCCATACTCGTCAAAGCTAACAAACGCTCACAGACCAACCACTTCAACATCGGCTCCCTTATGGAGCGCGGTGTTCGTCTCATCGGCAACGGTCAAGCGCCCGTTCACAAATACTGGCATGGGCTTTTGGAGATGATCCAAAAGGGCGAACTCGACACTGCTCAGATGATTTCGCACCGCGTTAGACTCGAAGATCTGGATAAGGTCTATTACAAGTTTGAGAAGAGGGAGAATGGGATGCAGAAGGTTTTTGTTCAGACCAAGTTTTCGTTCCCTCAGGATCCTAGTACTCCTAGTCTTACGACTTATTAATGAGACGGAGGGATAAGGATAGGGTGATGAGTTATGAATTAAGTATTTTGACCATGAATGACGTCTGTGGCTATTGTGCTGGTGTTGGTGGTGTTTTGTTTTGTTGGTGTAACATGCCCATTCGCAGACTCGATTGATACGAATCACGAAAGTTTCCGTTACCATGGATGGATGGATGATTGGACCACCTCAATTATTGCAACTCGGCAAAGGTCTTGTTCAACCCAATCTCTGAACCTTTGCGACACCAGAAGCGCCATCATTTTGGTTGAACAGCCGGGTCATCACGAAGCGCTCTCAGCAGCGTTCTACAGTTCCTCGGAATCTGTCGTCATCAAATCGCAATACTCATAAACAAAGCCTGATATTATTAACGTCCCTTGATCTCGTCGGAGTCATGCGCTGCTCATTTCGCCCTACTCAAGAATTATCAGCAGAAACTTGCGTTTCCCGTTTTTGACCAATCACCGCCTAGCATTTCGCCCCATATTTTCCCCGATGGAAACGTGTTTCTGATGATAATTCTTGAGTAGGGCTTTACAAAGGATCCAGATCATCTTTTGACCTAGATAGATATGAAAGTCTGTGACCTTCTAGGTCTGATATGGGACCTCCAGAATTAGGGACATGCAGGAATACAAATGATTACAATGGTAAGAATTGCGGCGCCAGTAATGCTACCGATTGTAAGGCCGCCGCCGTCTTTGTCAGATTCAGCCTCTGCAACCTTCATGCACGCATCAGGCCATTTTGGAAAGGAATTTTGTCAAAAAAAAAAAAAAAAAAATTTACCGCTTAGAATGAAACAGGATATGTTTCGCTGCGGGATATTTCGGTTATGAGGGCCTGCAAAGCCACGCATCTTGAATCTCGGCTGAATGCGAAATTCCCCACGCTCTGAATCATGAAGTGGCTCTGACCTAGGTAATCCATTGTCATGTAGAACGCATCCAGACCTCTGAAGCTGGAGAGACCGATAATTGGGCGTTAAGGTAGATCGTGATGGTGGCTTCCTAGCCAATCCATATTCGGCATGGTGATCTCCCGTGGCATGCAAATTTAGCTTCAAAGGCCTGGTCTCGTGGCGGCAATCCCATGAAAGTGGACTAACAGAGTTTTGGAAGGCTGAGATATAAATTGGGGCCTTGATATGGGGGCGTCGACAAGCATCCAATCAAAACGGGTTGGACCTTTTGCCCCAAAGTCAAAGAGACGTGGTTGGAACGCAGTCGTCCAATAAATAGGAGCCACGGACATCTCCAGTATACAGTGAGAGAAGAAGGTATTCAACTTATAAGAAGGTTAAAGCATGAGGCTTGAGACGGCCAGATCACAAGCTGTTCCTTATCTGAAAGACACATTTATAATGTCGTTGTTACCTGGAATCATTTCTAATTTGAATTCGGACCCTTCGAGATTGAATGATTTTATAGCCTACCTTTCAAAAAATCACTGTCTAGAAACCCTTCAATTCATCCAAGATGCCTCGAGATACCGAGCTTGTTACGCAGAGATAGTCGAGGATAAAAAAGTCCCTTGGGAGTATCTAAGACGCCATTACGATTATATGCAGGAACTATGGGAAGATCTCCTAGGCACCTATATACTTCCTAACGGAGATCGCGAGGTCAACCTGCCCTGTGAAGTTAGGACCCGACTTCTTGGGTTGCGTTCTTCTTCATTGCCTCCACATCCATCGGAACTGGATCATGCCATCCAAATTGTCCTTGAGCTAATGGAGGACTCGATCCTCCCTGGGTTCCTGAAGACTTATAAGTCGCTGGATCAATCGAGAGGTGGAGTGGCTGGTGACTGGAGGGGACATCTCGGCGGACTTCCGCGGAGAGTTTCAACGCCCACATCAGAAGGGGACCACGAGGATTCTGTGTCGCGGTCTTCCGGTTCAAGAGAGGACGATGAGGACACTCGTTGTACACGCCGCCGCTTCCTAGAAGCCACCCTCGCATCACCTCGCAGGCATCTTCTACGGCCTCTAGGAGAGTTACTTGACCATACTGTCTGCAGTGTCAGGAGTATGAGATGGTTCAAGGAGCCGCCAGAGAAAGATGGAGCAGCAGACACTGAGATCGGTACTAAAAATAAGGAGGTCAGCGGCGCAAAGCTTCTGGAAGAAGCTCATTAGTGATGGTCATAACGGGGTATGCGGATAGCAGCAAATCAGTGCCTTAGAGGGATTCGTCAATAAAATAGCAAAAATGAACCATCATTAGAGTTCAGTCGGAACTCATTGGTTTAAAGTTTTTTTACGCAGAAGTGTTAAGGTCAAGACTCTCGGAGGATATAAGCTGATGCATAAAGGTTTAACAGAGCAATAATTGAACAAATCAAGGGTTTCTGGGTATCAGCAAGCATGCCGGGTTTACTACACTCAAGGTGTTATGTCGGAGAAACGTTATGGTGTAGACAAGCTGACTATGTCATACTAAGTGGCAAGTGGACACTGCGTCCCTCCCAGACTCGGCCGTTTGAGCAAGAACAGACAGCAGAAGCCTAGCGAATAGAGCATGCCTGACATACTATATCCCAAATTGGTATTCATTACCATCCTCGGTAACGAGCTGACACTCCCATAACTCCCGCATTCTGAAAGAGAAGCTTAATACGCTCTATCTGCGCGATCAAGGTTGCAGCAGCAGTTCTGATAGATGGGAATGATGCAAGGTCTAGTTTAACGGTAGGGATTTTGGCGTTAGGTGCCTGTCGTTGGATATCGGTAACAGCGACATTGGCATTATCTACGTCTTGTACTGATAGCAATATTTATGGGGAAGAAAGCGAAGCCAAGTAAAAAATTGTTTGCTTTTGCAATTCCACTGTCGCCTCCTGTGATGAGAATGGTTATGCCTCAGAAGAGCATCGTGCTTCGCCGGCAATATGCGGAAAGGAAGGCGAGGGAGATGGGGTAGCAAACCCTCTTCACGAGTTTGCATCGATTGCGGACTGAACCGTCGTTCGGCTACTACTCGATACAACCATGGCAATAGGATCTTCATTAGGGGCAAGCGGTTTATTACATGCTGGTGTGAAAAACATGGCATAGTGCCCGAGGACTCCTTCAATGAAAATCAATAGGTCGCATCACTTGCTGGGAGCCTGTCGCAAGGCGACGAAGGGGAAAAGAGCGAGAACAGCAGAACATCCGATACCAGCAGGAGAAAGCTGCAAAAGCGAAAGCTAGGTCTGAGCGGCATGCTCGTCTGCGTGACCTGGGTAGGACCGAGAGTGAGATCGAGAATATTATATCCGAGAGTACGACGTCAGATGAGGATATCTAGAGTGTATATTCCGATTAAACCTAATCGAACCTGAAAGTCTGCTGTCCTGGCTTTCAATCTCTTATTGAAGCCTTATAAGAATTGTTTCAGGCCTTGGACTGCTTCGATCATGCTGCCAACCGCCTTGGGTATTATCCCAGAATGTCCGGTTCACGATCCATCACGATGATGACATCCAAAGTGTGGTTCGCGACACTAGACATTAATCAAGGACCAGAGTCTCCGCGAGCGACCACCATCCTTCCCAGCAACATAAAGAATTTGAAAAATGATATTTTGAGATTCTAGCTCCCCGACAAGACACAATGCGTTTTTGATACATCGTGATGCTTACACAGCCAAATTTCTCTATAACCCAAAAGCGTACACGGGCGTATTTCAGTTTAATCAAATGAATTACCATCACGGCTGCGTTCACTGTTGGGATTCAAAAATAAGAGAGAGCTTCATTGCTGCTACCTTCTTCTTAATTGACACAACGGAAGTCACTACCCGCTGCGATGTCTAAGAGCGCGGTCTACTACAAGGTTGGCACGGCCCCTCGTGGAAGAAACGCGGCGCGTTTCGTGTTCTAGTTTACAGGCCTAGACGGAAATGCGCCGCATTTCTAGAGGAGAAATTTGGGGTAAGAATATGGAGATTTTGATTGGTGCAGAAGTGGAAAAGCGGCGCATTTCTGGTTTACATTCTTGAGTAGGGTTAGAAGGGCCAAGCTCTGTCATAGGGTTGAATGCCATGGTCTGACGAATCATTTCTGAACAAAATCAATAGTGATTGCGGGCTGGCTGTCACATTTGTCGCGATAAAGGCTGGCAAGCCAGAATCAGAACTTCACGCGCTGCTGTTAAAGTGTTGTCTTGCCTGAACGCGTAGCCAAGCACCAATCAGAAATCCAAGCCAAACCCCCTGTCAAAATCGAGCTTACTCCAACGCTAGTCCATTTTTCAAAATTCAAGTCTACCCCCGGTCAAAAATCAATTCTACCCCCTGTAACGTGGGGTAAATTAAATCAATTGTACAACAATTGATTTTGGACTGTAGGACTAGGGGGTAAATAAAACTATAACTATGTTATGTGAAATAACTAATATAGACGACCCAGCAACGTGCACGGGCCAGTTGCGTTATATCCTGTCATGTTACAGGGATAAGAGTGTGTGCACGGACAGGACTGTCATCGTGCACGGGCCAGTTTTGTTGTATCCTGTCATGTTACCGCCACGACTGCGTACAGTAGTAGATCTAGGGAGGGGTAATTTTGCACTAGCTAAAAATGGATGGATCTTGCCCGCGAAATTCGGCAATTGGCTGAAGAGGTGCCCCATGTATCCATTAGATGCTAATTGGCTGTAATACTCAGGGGTCGACGACAAGGTCAACATCTTCTAAGAAGAATATCTAGACAATAAGCAAGAAGAAGTAATAAGAAACTACACATAGCGAATCTCAATCTCTTATATTATATATTTATCTGGTATTAGTAAGTTTTATACTATATCTAGTGCCTAGTTTGAGTCGGTTAATATGTGATGTTGAAATTGTGTCACCGGGTCTGCGCGCTAAACCAGATTGAATTAATCGTGAGCCAAGACTTTCAAAGTGGGTCGTCGCTATACCTATTTGAATTTATCGTGAGCCAAGAAATTCTTTGTCATCAGCCAACTTGACTAGAATCAATCGACTAAATATTCTGAATCATCATAACTTATTCCACAGACTTGAGAAAAATCGGTGTCTAGTTTCATTAAAACAAGCTTGTCTCGCTCTATCATGTATTTGGCTTTTGGCCCATTTTGAGAAGTTTTTGTTCTCTGAACTCACGCATCAACCCTAACCTCCATATCCCCATATGACTCTGGGATGCATCGTGGTGGTTGAATTTTGGCAAAATAAAATGCCTCTGTCGACTACCCGCGCGAATTCCACCAACACCTCCCAGAACTCAAGCCTGGGGGAGCCGGATTCGCATGTCCTATGTGCGCCTAGACGGCGCCTTCTCAGCGGTGTAGATCTCGTTTAGCTTGGAAAAGCTCGCTTTCAGCAGCGTGGATCTCGTTCTCAGTTTGGAGAAGCTCCCTTTCAGCCGCGCGGATTTCATCGCGGATTTCTTCATCTACCCCCAGCTCCTCTCTAATCCGGCAAAGTTCTGCTTCGATTTCTGTTCTTCTTCGCTTCCACATATTCTTTGTCTCATTTAAGACTTCAATGCCCGCCCCCTCGGCAAGCAGCTCCGCCGTGATTCCTTCATTATCGTTCTCCCGGGCGTAACTCAGCGGTGTCCTACCGCAGTCATCCTCTGAGTTTATGTCAGCTCCTGCGGCAACCAGTAGCTTTGCTGTTTGCAGATAGCTGTTCTCTAGAGCATAGCTTAGTGGCGTCCGACCATGGCAGCCAAAGTCGGGGTCGAAGTCATCCTTCAAGCTAACATCAGCCTCCGCGGCGACGAGTAGCGTCAGTATTCCTTGACCACCATTCTCCGCCGCATAGCTTAGTGGCGTTCGGCCATTATAACGAAGGTCAGTTGTCTTTCTGTCGATATCGGCGCCTGCGGCAAGCAGCAGCTCAACCATCTCCATGTCACTCCTCTCTGCGGCCTCAGCTAGTGGTGTGGGACCCCAGTCGCAACCCTCCGAGTTGGGATCGGCTCCCGCAGCGAGTAGTAGCTTGGCTATATGTTTATCATCCCGCTTGGCTGCAGCGATTAGCGCCGGCACCTCCTCCGAGACCTCCGAGTTAGGATCAGCTCCTGCGACCAGCAGTAGTTTCACTCTATCGACCTCATCACAGGCCCCCCAGTCATAGAAAAGCGGCGTATAATGGTCGTGGTCATCCGGACCGACATATGCTCCAGCAGCGAGTAGTAGCTTGGCTGTATCGTCATGACCCTCGTTTATCGCAGCGATTAGTGCCGGCACCGCGATGCCATTCTTCGTGACCTCCGAGTTGGGATGGGCTCCTGCGGCCAGAAGTAGCTTCACTATTCCGCTCCTGTCCGTATAGACCTCCATGGAATACTCCATGGCGAACCTGAGTGGCGTCAGACCATGGCGATTCTTAGGACCAGCATCAGCTGGAGCTCCTGCCACAAGCAGCAGACGCATGATTTCTTCATCCCCCCTCGCCATAGCTAAACTGAGCAACGTCTCCTCATAGTACTCATAATAATACTTTGATTCGGCCTCGGGTCCCGCAGCTGCTCCTTCGGCGAGTAGGAGCTTAACCACTTCTGCATGGCCGTTCCTCACGGCAGTATCCATCGGCGTGGACCAGTAGCCGTTGCTGGATTCCACAGGGGCGCCTGCAGCGAGCAGCAACTTCACTACATCTTCGTGACCGTTTTCTGCGGCCCAACTTAGGGGCGTCCGATCGCGCCAATCCCTGGAACTGATGTCGGAGCCATGCTGTATCAAAGCATCCACAGCTTCCTTTATTCCAAAGTATGCTGCCAGGTGTAGTCCTGTGGTTTGCCAAGTGCCTAGTGTGTGGAGGTGATCGGGGTGTCTGGCTAACAATGCCTGGTTTGACGCTTCCACATGACCTGTTCTGCCGAGGAAAGTTATGACCTCTGGGATCTGTACCGTGGCCTCGCGAGCATGGTGCCCCCAGTTGGATGCAGCGTAGTCATATAGATGGTTCAGCCGCAGTCGTTCCTTGAATTCGGAGTCCGACTCGTGGCATGAGCAATGTCCACGTTTGAACTCATCAAGCGTGAGGTACGTGACGCAGATTTTTGCTATGGTAGTCTCCCCCTCTGGAAACCAATTCTTCCTAGTACGATCAAAGTATTCTTGCGTTGTGTAGTGGACCAACCGAATGATGCCGCTTTCTTCGTCGACCGTGACTAATCCAGCGCATACCGAAACCATGTCCTCAATGTGTGGCATGTTGTCTCTGTCGAGCTCCGGATCACCCACTTCAATAGCAAGGGCATGTTGGAGCTCTGATGTAGTGAGCGGTCGTTTCGCGCATGCGACCCACAATAGAACATCGTGGGCAATCTTGCGTAGGCCTGGCCTTTGCCCATTGATTCTCTCCATAGCCTGGTCGTATGCGAGTCCCAGAACCCTAAGTTTTTCGCCTTCATGGGATCCTGTGTCTAGGTTCCGGAGCTGTCTGAGTGCTGTTTTAACTGCCTTCGTTGTAACCCACGCGAAGAAATTGGTGCTTTTCTTCTCTTCCTAGATCGTACTGGATGACGCCTCCACCCTGGCCGTCAGGCTCAGACACAGCGACATCACCAAGCCGAATGTCGTGCTGCTTGCTTGGGATGCCACCTCCGATCCCCACCATGAGAATAAATCTCAAGTTAGGAAATGTAGATTGCATGGATTTGACGGCACTGGTTGCTGAGCTGATACCATAGTCCGGGAGCACAGGCATCACAATGTTATGCTGCTTAATACTGCCCAAGACATAGCTGTTATCGTCGTTGCTGGGTTGATCTGGGAGGCCCTCGTGTTCTTGGTCAAGCATCACACGAGCTGCTCCTAGCTCCTCTGAGAGTGCGGAAATCCAGCCAATTGTGTATTGGTCAGGAGGCACGCTAGGCTTCTCGTCCAGATCGGAATCAGTCATCTTGACCTCTGTTGGGCTCTGGCTCGTGATCGGTGCGAGGTGAGAGGATGTGTGGGAAGTGGCTAGCGATAGCACCTCGGTTCCTCCGTATTAAAGTTGAAAGGACAAAGTGAAACTGAAAGACGCAATGGGAAGGTTCAATTGCCACTGCGAATTTCAAGACGAGATTTTGTTTCACGTCCCCGAGCCTCGTTGTGCATATCGCTCCTTGGCACCCCACGGCATCTGCCAAGTTTCCACGCCTCACCGCCTACTTGGCTGGGGACTGTGTTGTTCTCAATCGTTATTCGAGGTTTCTCGAGACAATTATGTTTCGCCACTGCCTAGCTGAATGCACTTTCAGATTAGGTCTTACCCACTTGGAGTGGGGCAACTTCATCGCTGTGCTTGCATTTAGCTCTACAAACACTGGTCAGGCGTGGCGCGAAAAGTGAGGCCAGCCGCAGCAATAGCATGTTCTCCCCCATGAGGCTCTCCACTCCTTGCTGCCGCCCGTCCTCCGCAGCTCACAAGGAGATGATTGAACAGCTGTGGGGAAGAGAGAATTTTTGCAGGGAGGAGTTGCCGACCAGGATGGATTCTTCCTGTAATCGTGGACACGCTGCTCTTATGTTTCTGGCGCCACCGCTCAGTTGTCAGTTCACGCCACTGGATCCAGGCCATACCTTGCAGGGACTAACTCTAATTGGCTCCTCGCAAATCTAAAATTTAGCTTATCGCCTTGTCGGCTTCAATACGGCGATACGGCGGGGTTCCTACATTGTTTGAGCCGTGATCGGCAATTAGTTCGATTTATTGGCCAAGATGAAGTGGGCCCGTCACTCGGTTTATAGCGACTATAGCAACAACAACAGGACTTTCTATTATTACGAGATGGAGCTAACATAGCCTTTCCACTGGCTATACACCGGGGCGGACCGGTATAGATTAGAGAAATGTAACATTGAGAGGTGGCGCGGGAGCTGTTCATTTCGACCTTTCAGCTCCCCACTCTTGAATCTTGGCATCTGGTCAGGTCATAGTTAACAGGTGCCAAGTGGGGGGCCCCATAGGGACACGCCTAGGCGCCTCTCCACTTCTGCACGCGTAGGCGTGCGGATTATGTCAGCCCCCAATTTGGCACAACTCCACAGCTGCATTTCTCAGGGGCTGCGGCTATTGCTGCCATTGCTAACCATAACCGTAGTTTTCAGGGGTTGCCGTTATGGCGCAGACGGCATTTTCTGATGATGTGCTTCCGCCAGAGGGCACGTACAACTCGCGAGAGGCTCTACTCACAGCTATCAATGAATAGGCAGCACCAAGAGGATACGCGTTCATAACTGGGAGATCGTCGCGATCAACCAGCGGCAGGCAGATTATCACATACGCATATGATCGATGGTGTCGGCCACCAAGCGCCTCAAGGGACCAACAGCGCAAGACTACTACGCGAGGAACCAACTGCCGGTTCTCTATTATCGCGAAGGAATCCCTAGATAAGACGACTTGGTCTTTAAGGCATCGTCTGGATCTACAATTTTCTTTACATAACCATGAACCAAGTTAGCATAAATCAGCGCATCTAGTCCATCGGCAGCTCTTGGATATAGATAGGTCAATAATCAGCCGCCTTACGAACGCTGGTGTAGCGCCAAAAGATATTAGGACTTATATTTGCCAGAACTCGAATACCATTGCAACCCAGTAAGATATCTATAACCGTATCGCAGATAGCAAACGAGAGCTCTGTGGGGGTCAGAGCACTATATATGCTTTTGCTAACCAGCTAGATAAGGAAGGGTTCTGGAACCGGATGCAGCTTGACTCAGATAACCGAATCACGGCGGTGTTATTCGCCCATCCGGAGTCATTGGTATACTTGAAGGCTTACCCAGATCTACTTTTCTTAGACTGCATATATAAAACGAATAAATACGGAATGCCGCTGCTTGATATGATTGGTGTTAATGCCTGTCAGCGATCCTTCTGTATTGCCTTTGCATTCCTTAATGGCGAGGCTGAGCAGGACTTTATATGGGCCTTGGACCGGCTCAGGTCCCTGTATGAACTCTGCAACACAAGGTTTCCATCTGTTATTCTGACTGACCGTGATAAGGCCTGTATGAACGCTGTAGAGAGCTGCTTTCTGTCTTTGATCTCTCTGCTATGCCTGTGGTATGCGAATAAGGCGGTCCTCTGCTATTGCCAGCCAATATTCGTACACTATAAGCAAGGGTCTGAGGCCTATTAGTAAGGTCTGAGCGATTAGAATGACTTTTTTAACTACTGGCATTCGATTATGAGGTTATTAGATGAACAGGCATTTGACCAGCGCGTATAAGAGCTTGAAAAGCGCTATCTGCCTTAATATCTCGAAAAGGTTGGCTACATCAAGTCTAACTGGCTTAATCTATATAAGAAAAAGCTTGTTAAGGCCTGGGTCGACCAGCACCCTCACTTTGGTAATGTGGTCACCTCACGGGTTGAGGGTATCCATGGGCTCCTTAAGAGCCACCTCAAGAAATCTACGCTAGATCTCTTTGAGGCGTGGAGAGCTATAAAATATACGCTTCTTAATCAATTATCTGAGCTGCGATCTAACCAAGTCAGGCAGTAAATGCGAATACCAATTAAGCTCTCTGGACTACTATATAGTGCCATACGTGGCTGGATATCTTACGAGGCTTTATGCAAAGTTAAAGAATAGCAGAAGCGGCTTATGAAAGAAGACCTGCCTAGTTGTACCGGTATATTCTCTCGATCCCACGGCCTCCCTTGCGCCCATATTCTTAAGGCTCTACAAGAGCAAGGCCAAACCCTTCGCTTAGAGCATTTTCACCTGCATTGGCATTTAAGTCGTCATGGTGTTCATCAGGTGCTATTGGAGCCTTGACACCGATCTGATCGAATAGCTGCCGATTCTACTACAAGTAAATCGCAATCGAGCACTCAGAGAGAGCCAAGTGCATTCGAGGCAGTCCAGGCAGCAGCGCAGCCAAAAGCACGACCTACATGCAGTAGATGCCACAAATTAGGACACAAGATGACGTCAAAGGCATGCCCTCAACGGTACGAGGGGATTTTGTATTGGCAATTACTACACCGGCGTGACAGAATGGCTACACCGGCGTCACTCTTACACAGGCGTCGCTTTTATGGCCTCTGATTCGCTCTTTTTTCCTTCGACCCACAGGTACATCCGCGCAAAGGCGGTGAAGGCAGCTCCCTTAACAAGTCCTCGCTTTTGATAAAGAACCAATCGGGTCAACCAGTTCTAAAGCGAACATCACAACAAAAGTATCTGAAGAGGAGAGGCCAAGATACGAGACCTGCTGATCCTGCAAGAGATCTATATATGTGTTCAGACAATTCTGGTATCATCGTGGGACATCTTCCCTTGAGGTGGCTGCCTGTATAACACCATCTTGCATGCCACTTCTCCAACACTACACACTGCAAAGAGATAATTAGTGTAGTAGCTAGCTGGTGAAGAGCTTCATCGGGCGCGTCGATCGTTGCGGTGGGAGCTAAGCTAGAGGTACAACGAGCGGTGTTGGCAGAATCGAAATGCACTAACTCAAAGGGATGGACCAATCAGAAGCCGTAAAAATGACGCCTGTGTAAGAGTGACGCCGGTGTAGCCATTCTGTCACGCCGGTGTAATAATTGCCTGGCCATCCATACCCGCACGGGTACCCGTGCAAATAAGATATCATCACGTCAGCAACCCCGATTGTTCAAAAATGCCTCATACAAGCAAATTGAAGCCAATTGACTACTCAAGACCCTATTTATTACATATCCTAGATCCAGTTATCTTTATTTACCTAATTCTCTATCAATTGGCACTCCACTTGCCTTATTTGTGATAGATCAAGCTCTTAAAGTCTTCCCCGATGATGCTCTCCCCCCAGAAGCTGTTTTTAGCTCACAGAGTGAGCTGCTTGCGGCAATCAACGAATGGGCAAGCATGCGCGGTTATGCCTTCGTTGCACGGAGATCTTCAAAGGCAAAGACTCTCAGTCAAGCTCTTACAGTTACCTATGTGTGTGATCGTGGAGGAGGGCCCAGGTCTGACCAAGCAAGCAAGAGGAAGACTTCATCACGCCGTATAGCCTGACTCTTCTCAATTAACGCTGTAGAGAGCAGTTGCAAGACTCGATGGGCAGTCAAGCATCGCCGTGATCCTCATACTTATACGCATAACCACGAGCCGAGCTATGGGCCAAGGGCACATCCAGTTCATCGTCGAATTACAAGTGATCAAGAGCAGACTGTGCGGCTGCTCACAGAAGCCGGCGTAAAGCCCAAAGAGATACGGACATTTATCAGGCTCTCAGATAGATTCTGCCTTGCTACACGGCAGGATATCTATAATGCTATTGCACGAAGCAAACGAGACCTTGCTAAAGGCCAAAGCTCAATACATGCCCTTGCTGATGAGCTTGTTGATCAAGGCTTTGGAAGCCATTTCTGCCTTGATCAAGATAACAGGGTCACCGCAGTATTCTTCACTAATGCAGACTCTCTTGCATATACCAAGTCTTATCCGGAAGTCATGATGCTTGACTGTACATATAAAACAAATAAGTACAAGATGCCTCTTCTTGATATTGTTGGTATTAATGCTTGCGGAAAGAGCTTCTGTATTGCATTTGCATTTATGAGTAGTGAAGAAGAAGCAGACTATCTCTGGGTTCTCTCTTGCCTCCGGGAGGTTTATGAAGCACAAGGAATAGCTCTTCCTTCTGTGATACTTACAGATCGATGTCTTGCTTGTATGAATGCAATTGTCAATGCAGCTGCCTTCCCCGAGCCAACACATCTACTCTGCATCTTTCATATCAACCAAGCTGTCTTGGCCTATTGTCAACCTAAGTTTACAAGAGGCTCAGATGACCCCCAAGGGCATAGCAAATGGCTTGAGTTCCAGAAGAGCTTTAATCAGATTATTAGCTCAGAGACTCAGGCTGTTTATAAGGAACGGCTGAAGAAGTTCAAAGATACCTATGCCCCAAGCCATCGTGATGAAGTAGGTTATATTATAACCACTTGGCTTAATCCATATAAAGAGAAATTTGTGAAGGCTTGGATGAGGAATACCCTTCACTTTGGTCATATAACAACATCACCGGCAGAGGGGATACATAATCTTATCAAGAGACACCTAAACAACAACCAAGCCGATCTCTTTGAGTGTTGGCGGCATATCAAACGAGCTGTAGATAATCAGCTGCAGAGCCTTCGTGATAGCCTTGCTTATAATAATATCAATAAGCCCACTATTCAAAGTATCCGGTTATCACGACCTTTATTTGGTACTGTTATTGGTTGGGTCTCTCACGAGGCTTTACTCAAGGTTGAAAAGCAAGCTGAACGCCTAAAAGCCCATATGCCTACATGCACACGAGCATTCAGTAATTCCTTCGGTTTACCATGTGCTCATATCCTTGAGCCTCTACTAAAGGATGGTCTTCATCTCCAACTATCTCACTTCCACTCTCATTGGCATTTACAACGCCCAGGAGCCCCCCTACTTCTTGTTGAGCCTCGAAGGGTATTTGATCGCCTCGCTGATAGATCAGTACTGCCGCCAACAAGTACGCAGCGAGAACCTTGTACATTTGAAGAGGTTCAAAAGGCCTCGCAGCCAAGGGCACAACCACAATGCTCTGCATGCCAGCAGATCGGCCATCGAAGAAGCTCCAAGATATGCCCTCTCCGTTACAGTGACATGTTGCCCGCTCCTTATCAAGTCCCTCCAGTACTACAACCGGTAGCTGAGCCTCACATAGATCCTCGATTGCAGTCAGTTATAGCCCAACCTACTGTTATTACAGTAACTGAGACAGAAACACACACAACAACACGCACGAGGACTATCACTTCTACACCGATCACAACGCCCTCTCCAGGTGCCTCTCATCCAGGTGCCTCTCCTCAAGCTTCCCCTCAAACTGCAAGCATTACAGTAGCTGCACCTGAGGCATATGATTGTGCTCCTGCTATCTATAGACGATATGTATCAGACCGCGATAAATGGTATTCACAGCAGCCTCAACGCTGCCGCACTGATAAGCTATATCGGAAGGCTATGAAGCTTCGTTTGAAATACCCAAAGGCGAATCACAAATGGGCCTGTGGCTTGAGTCAAATGGGTAGTCATGTGAGAGCTTCAAATGGTAGGAAGCTTCGGGATTGGACTGAAGAGGAGATAAATGCATATATTGACTTCTCAAATAAGGAAGAGGAGCGGGTATATCATACGGTTGCTGGTCAGGATCGGTATACTGGCCGAAGAGGTATTGAAGATAGTATGCGTGCCGCAGAGGAAGATGGTCAGATACAGCAGGCATATTATGATAATCAGATAGCCATATAAAAAAAACAATTCATCGTCAGTTAATTAAATAGATATATATTATACTAAAAAGAGTAGAAAAAGCTCTATCTCTAAGCAATATAAATAATATTTATCTGCTGATTTATTATACTTCCTGATTGAGTTACAATCGGGGATCTGTTACGTGCACCGGGGTCGGTGCACCTAAGATAACTGCACCGGGTCGGTGCATCTAAGATCCTTATGTAAGCTGCATACGTGGCCTGATCAAACGAGGCTCAACAGACCGCCTTTTCCACCTTCAATGCATCAATTGACAAGCTGTAGATCATCAATTCCACTAGTTTTATCTGTTCTTAGTTATAATGAGCTCAATTGGAGTCCCTTTTTGCTTCCCTGATGACGTTCTCCCCCCTGAAGGTACATACAGCTCAAGAGAGCAAGTCCGTGAAGCTATCAACGATTAGGCAAGGCCACGAGGCTATGCATTTTCTATCAGCAAGTCAAGGACATATGCCAATGGCAAAAGAGAGTGTGTTTTCAGCTGTGACCGGGGAGCAGGGCGTACGCCTTCTCTTTCAGGAAGCCGGGAGACTTCGACTCGCCGTACAGGCTGCCTGTTCTCTGTCCTAGCAAAGGAAGACCGCATTACAGGCAATTGGCTTCTCAAACATCATCAAGGGACTCAATTTCATACCCATAATCACGAACCAAGTCTAGATCCTACGGCACATCCCTCACATCGTCAACTATCACGGGAGGATCAGCTAAAAGTCCAAAACCTCTCTAATGCCGGCATTGTGCCAAAGAAGATCAGGTCTTATCTACGAGAACACTCTGATACAATTGCTACACAGCAAGATATCTACAATTGCATCTCAGAGAGCAAGAGAGCCCTTGCCAAGGGGCAAAGCACTATACATGCCCTTGCTGATGAGCTGAATAAGGAGGGCTTCTGGAGTCATATATGCCTTGATGATAAGGGTGTGGTTACAGCTGTTATATTTGCACATCCGGATTCACTTTTATATATCAAATCATATCCAGAAGTGCTTATTATGGACTGTACATATAAGACCAACAAGTACAAGATGCCTCTTCTTGATATAGTTGGCATTAATGCTTGCCAAAAGACCTTCTGTGTTGCATTTGCCTTCCTCAGTAGAGAGGAAGAAGCTGACTTCAACTGGGCTCTTACACAATTACGGTCTCTATTCGAAGAACACGGTATAGGCCTCCCATCTATCATACTTACAGATCGTCAACTGGCTCTTATAAATGCAATCTCCTCATTGACATGCTTCCCTGAAGCTAGCTTGCTATTATATATCTGGCATATCAACAAAGCAGTCCTAAGTAACTGCATACCGGCATTTGCAAAGGGTAGAGATCACACTAAGGGAATAGAGGAGTAGAGGGAGTTCTATCATCTATGGCAGGAGATTGCTTACTCAAAGACCAAAGAGGCCTATAATGAGAGACTTCAGAAGTTCAGGGAGCGTTATAAGGCTGACCACCTTATAGAAATAGGCTATATTATAACTATATGGCTTGAGCCTCATAAAGAGAAGTTTGTGAGGGCGTGGACTGACCAATGGCTTCACTTCGAGCAGTATGCTACCTCACGCTGTGAAGGTATTCATCACTTGGTCAAATCTGATATAAATAGCTCACAGGCTGACCTCTTCGAGGCCTGGAGGGTTATTAAGCATGTAATCACAAACCAGCTCTCTGAGATCCAAGCAAACCAAGCGAGGCAGCAAGTAACAACACCAAATATTCAGGAGTCAATGGCGTTATATGATAATATCCGCGGTTAGGTATCGCATGAGGCTATCCTCAGAGTTGAAGGTCAATGGAAACGGCTTCTAAGCGAATTGCCTGCTTATACAGGGGTATTCTCAAAGACTACTGGTCTGCCTTGTGCTTATATCATCCTGCCTCTACAGCAGAAAGAAGAGTGCTTACAGATATCTCATTTTCACTCGCACTGGCGTTATCGACGCCCAGGAAGCCCTCAGCTTATTATTCAGCCTCGCCGACACTTCGATCGCCTAGCAATTCAT
The DNA here is from genome assembly GCA_020744335.1 of Fusarium sp. MPI-SDFR-AT-0072. NCBI lineage: Eukaryota > Fungi > Ascomycota > Sordariomycetes > Hypocreales > Nectriaceae > Fusarium > Fusarium sp. MPI-SDFR-AT-0072. The sequence goes on along the minus strand of JAHBOG010000001.1, from coordinate 6,520,544 downwards.
TCAGTAGTACCGCTAACATCCACACAGAGAGAGCCTTCTTTATTTGAGCATGTTAAGAAACAGATACAGCAAAAGAAGCCTCCTAAATGCTCCGCTTGTGGCAAGGAAGGCCATACAAGGGTTTCGAGGACATGTCCCCTTCGTCATAATGATCTGAGAATATCTCCTGCTTCTATCTTCAAGCCTCCTCCTCGAGCCCCTTCACTTGAACAACCGGCCTTTATATTCCCTAGAGTTACAACTACAATAACTACAACCACAACGACAACAACAACAATCTATATAGCAACTAGCCCTGTGACTTATCCGTCACTACCACTTCCAGCAAGAGAACCAAGCCCTCCTCGGTATGACAGGCCTGAGGCTATCTATGCGCGTTATAAAGCATCACGAGAGGCGTGGTATGCTACATTGCCCCCACGATCTCAGAGGAATGATAAGGCATATAGGAAAGCAAAAGGTTTGCCTGCAAGATATCCCAAAGCCTCGGTCGAATATGCTCTTGATTAGAAGCAAATAGGTCGTCAGTGTAATCTAGGTATTGGTAAAGGGAAACAAGACTGGATCCAAGAGGAGATCAATGCATATCTTGACTTTGAAAAGACTGAAGAGGAGCGTGTCAATCTCGAGGAACAGATACGGCTTAAAGAGGGCTATTATCAGGGTCGAAACGGCATACAAGATTATATTAATGATTCGGTGCTATATGGCCAAGCACGGCAGGCATATTTTAATAATTAGAACCCCTATATGTAAATCTAGTTAGAGTTGCTTAATGAATAATTAGTATATACCATTTAAAAGAGAATAAAAAGAGTAATTTCTAAGTATATATACTATTGCCTAATGGCTTTATTTTTGAATATAATTACTAGGATATATTAAGTAGATTAATAAAGATATTAATATAGAAGAAGCATTCCTATTGTAAGAAAAAGCTCTGCTTTATATATATAATTATATGAAGTAATTCACATCTATCACTGGAAGCTCTGGTATTACAGCAAGCTATGATGTATCATTCACTATCACCAGAGGAGTCATATGATGCCAATAGATAAGATACTATATAATAAATAGCTGTAGATATAGGGAATCATGATTACTCTTCAATTAAGTGAGTAACTGTTGTTGTTGAGGATAAAAAAGGGATCTCAGTGATACACACATATGCAGCTTACATAAGGATCTTAGATGCACCGACCCGGTGCAGTTATCTTAGGTGCACCGACCCCGGTGCACGTAACAGATCCCGTGCCAAATTGGGGGCTGACATAATCCGCACGCCTACGCGTGCAGAAGTGGAGAGGCGCCTAGGCGTGTCCCTATGGGGCCCCGCCAAGTGGCACACGATTTGTAATCGAGCTTGCTGCCTCCCTTAGTCCTACATGTCTTATTACCCCGCCCTTCCCGGGCCTCAATCAAAGACGGGGTTGATAGCTTCCAAGGGTCAGACAGCACAATTCAGGGATGAGTGCAGAGGTTCTGGTAGTCGCGGCCTATTGCTTTGTTATCTGCGGGGGTTGAAAATATGCAGCTGCTTCCCTTTCATCCATGCCTGGCGCAACCATGCAGCCAACAATTATATTTTAACGAATCATAATGTGACTGCACTGCTCTCAAAAAGAAGAAAAAAGAGACAATATGAACATATCTACGCCACGTAAGAGATTGCAATAGTACGGACTAATGATCGTTATATTTTATATCAATAACAGGGATTCTTTCTTCTGATATGCCGCATGCCACTTCTCGCACCTCATCTGTTGTTTCTCCTTATACGTTATTTTCTCGCAAATGGATACGCTTCCGTTCGTCCGATGAGGCTGACGTGCCAGTTTTCTGTATTCGAGCCAACAAGAACCTGCAGGTAGAAGGCCTCATTATGAATATCGCTAATTCTGAATTGCTAGCCGCACCAATTGGTGAGCCTCTGAATGATTTTATTTTCGTCGGATCATCGGCAGGCCCTGCCGTCCGAAGTTTGGTTGGTTAGCTGCCATGGAACCATCGGTGATCTCCCAATAAACAAGGAAGCAAGACTTACCCCAGTAGACCCTGTGCGCCTATTTTCTGCAGACGAAGACCCATATCGCCCAAATTTTCTCAGGCTGCAACTCTCTCTCCGTAGACACTGGTACGGACACCTGGCGACCCGAATTATGCTTGGCATGCACGGACCATCAAATCGTGTATCAGGACCTGATACGCGGGGTAATTGGTACAGTAGGGTATGGAAAGTAGTTTTGGTCAGCTCCCTACGCCCATGTCTAGTCACCTTTTTCATGATGTCTCACCGATGAAGTACACTATTCTATAATAGGAAATGTAACGCTTGATCGCGAGCCCCCGTATGGCAACATACTATGACATGCCGCGACAGCAATATTAATCCAAAAATAATAAAGCTTGGTCTTTAATGATCTCTAGACCAGGAAGTTATATTACAGAGCCAAGTTCGACTAGATTATTGGGGGCAGCGTTGAAAACCTAACCTGCAAATGCCTACTGGAGTCGAAGTTGCTCTGAGCAGATGCAGCCTAATTGCTGCAGGAATGGGGCAGTCGACAGCATCTTCACCCAGTCATTCTCGTTGTCCGATGGTGAGGCAACCACATCAAACGAGAGCGGAGGCGATTTCATAGGACGTCGATGGTTACACTGCTGGCCTTAAACGTTGCAGAGTCTTGTATTCGGAATTTCCAATTGCTACGACTACCTATGCAATAATTCTGCCTAGTGTCGAAATCGGGCTGAAACATTGTCGGCTGCCGGGGTGTGATATGTGAGTTCATCATATGGAATTGAACTATTAGCCGAAAAAAGCCGCCGGGCGGAATAACCTGTATTATATTATGTAATATAAGGAATAGGCTTTAGGAATATGATGCCCCACAGCTATGCGAGTTGACGTTAAGATGATACGCAGCTCTGGTCACATTTAGCCTATTAAAGCGCCACAGAATGGCGGTTCTGAGAATATTGTCATCATTTCGACAGAGTTATATTGGACGGCGGCGCAGTGAAGCTTCCCGATGAGTCATAAATTACACGCGATCCCGCTTATATTAGCAAAGTTTTATCGGCAAATACCTTGAGGCTTGTGTTAGGTCAAAACTGCACGGTTGGCTTAGAATTCGTCAGATAGACTAATTCCAACGGCTCTTCCTGCCGCCTAAAAATTATATTTGAAGTAGGGCTCGTAAGATGGTGCTATTTCATGTTGCTTGGATCTAGAATGAAATTTCCGCAGCTGCACAGGGCTTGCATGGAGGTTCGTGGGAACTTATGCCCTCTGACTTATGTTTTTATACCTCCCTGAGCCCTCGCATGTGGTATCGAAATTAACCACTTAGACTTCATATGCGATATACTCCTGTCTGAATAGCAACCTCAAAAGTATCCGACCTCATTGTGCTGTCAATCCAGCAATCATCCAATGCCTCAGCAGCACTGATCGATGTCCCTTTCTCCTTCATATTCTATGTTATTTGGTGTAACAATTAAAACAATCTTTGCATAGTCATCGACTTCCCTTGTTTTTTGAGATTATAAAGAGGCTTATAGAAAGGCCACTAATAATTAGTGTTGTGCTATGAGGCAAACCGTCGTCATGGCTAAGACGACTATCTTTACAACTTCAACTGTCACGAACTTCTGTCTCAGTACGACCACAATGACTACCACGGTTTCAGCACCACCAGACGTATTTCTATGGACTGTCACAACGACAGCCAATCTGACGTCTTTAGTCACAGAGACTGTGACAGTAATTTCTTCAAATTTCGAAGACGATGACGAGCCTACGCCGACACACTCTGAATCATCCGATCGCCCAGGTTTGTGTTGATATACTGAGACTCATAATGTATACTTGAACTAATATGCTCACAACAAGTTATCCTCGCTCTTCAGTCGCCTTCGCAGACTACTACGGCAACATTTATGATCGATGACGACTCGGTATCTTTGGCGGTAGTAAAACCTCCGCCATGTAAGAGCAAGAGCAACACAAACGCAATGCTTGCAACCTCCTTAGTATGTCGCATTATAAATCGTCCGTAAGGCGATAATAATTTAGTAACCTGAAGAAAGGAGTTACGTGCTAATGCCATGCTCTACTAGGTTGTCTGTGGTATCTTCTTCCTTGCATCCTGTTGTGAAATTCTTGAATCGTTAATTCTTTACCATCTACATTATATATCTTCGGGTGCGAAGGCCATCTTTATAATTACTTCAATTCTATTTTCAATTGTTGGCGCTATCTTAACCGGGCTGGCAACTAACGATTCTGATGCATGTGCTAACCTTCAAATGGCTGGCATACTTGGAACTATATTAACTGGAATTGGAGTTATTCTCGCAGCTCTAGCGAGTATAGAAAAATATCCAAGGGGTGATATAAGACAAGTTATAAGCCGTATTAAAGCACCCTTACAAAGGAAAGTTGTACTGTTGAAATTGAGCAGGAGCGCTGGTTAAAATTTTTTTTTTTTTTTACAAAACTATACCCCCTTTATCCGGCTCACTTTCGGTGAAATTGGAAACCTTATATATAAGCTATTAAAATCTTAGCTATTTTAAGCCTAATTTGAATTTTAAAGAATTATTTAAAAACCCGCCTTTAAGGTGACAAGTGGGGTGTGCCACATGCTTGTCGTGTACGTTATAGGAGTTTAGTATAGTGCCATTATATTATAGGTTAATTTACCTTTTTTATACCCTATAATTTATCTTTTCCTAGAGTAATAGAAAAGTTACCCTTCCCATAATTAGATTTATTTAAAAATAAAGTATATATTATATAGCTATTTAATTAAACAGGTAAGCCTCTTTTTTATATTAACCCTGGTATTATTACTAAGATATTAATATAACCCTGAGATTAATTTAGATTTTAATATAATAGACCCCTGACCTAAGCTTACTATATCTGCTCTAGCTGCCTTATTAGCTTAGGCTAATTATACTCTGATATTTTATTAACTAGCAGTTTGCCTTTAACTTTTATTATTTATTCTAATATAAATTATCTAATTAGATAAAAAACTCCTAAAAATATATTCCCTTTATTTTAATATATCTCTAATAAGTTAATTAAGCTTATTAGTTAATATCTTATTATAATTTTATTTATTATTATCTGTTTTTATTTAGTGTTACGACCCTCGCGGTTACGTCACATATACCCCATAAAATTCCCTACTTCTTTCACTAATCACATAAGGACCAAAGGATTCCTTTTTAGTCCTCTAGCTTCAACTAACTACAATAGGATTAAAGCATTAAGATATTAGTCCTAGACTAAAAGATTAATATCTTAGTCCTTAAGGAAATACTATTAAGTACTTTATAACCATTAGTATATAAACTATATTTATTTACACTTTTATAAACTTAAGCTTACTAGCTATTAATAAAACTTCTTTATATTAATTAAGCCTAATATATATTAAATCTACTATTAAGAGATATAATACTTACTAAGCTTAGTAATATGCCCTATATAATCTACTAATAATAAACCTAGTATAGCTAGTTTAATATAATTAGACCTAACTATTATATATTAATAACTCTTATTTAAATTATACTATATAATACTAAGTAATATAAATATAATAATAACTAAGTATAGAGGGGCTTAATCTCCTAGCTAGGGGGTCTTTTAATAGCTTAAGAGCTTTCCTTCTTTATAAATTCTTATATAAATTAATATACTAAGCTATATATAAATTTATATAATAGAGATCTTTTCCTAAGCTAGGAGTTTTAACTATTTAATAAGTAGGTTATTCTAGCTATTAACTATAGTATTTTTAAATAAGTAATAAATCTAGCTATTAATATATTTAATTTATCTCTAAAGTAGTAATTTAAATATAAAAAGCTAAAAAAGATTAAGTGGTATATTAGGTAAATAACTAATATAAAAATCATAAGGTTATATAATAAAAGGGCTAAAGTTAAAGCCGCGGGCCATATTAGGCAGAAAATCATTAGCCCTGGTATGATCCTTAGGGCCTATGCGCGAGCCCTTGTATTCCTTGCAGAAGCTCTTGTCATCATAGGAATCAACCTCCTATCTTTGATCGGGATCTGAAGATATATTCATTGTTTGAACTGCCATAGATTGTATAGTAATTTAGCTGTGAAAGGTTGGAAGTTGAAGCTTTTGATACCCCGCTTGTACTGCTGTGATGACAGAGATAAGGTGGGGCGGGGTACGCATTGGAGCTCTTAGATGAGACAGAACATTTTTACACACTTTGGAACATATTACTAAAAACCATTGCCGAAAAAAGGCGGACCGGAATCCATGGCTTTTTGCTGTCTATATGTTTGGTCTGTTCTCAAAGCCACACGCGAAAGTGTAAATAGAACCCCCAGTAAAATGCACAGCCTTCTAAGTTAAGACGTAGGGGTGATGTGGAGCGGAAGGTTCCGTCGAATCCTCGGTAGCTTCATATACACCAATCAACACATAAACGATCTTCACATGCATCGTCTTTAGATGAACTTTTCGTATAGATGGTACCTATATCTACCTTCAGTCAGAGGGCCGTGACCGGGCATATGTATAATCGAACAATCTATATATAATGCCAGCAGGCTTACCCGCAACAGTTCACGCGCGCACAACGAAGTCAGGTGCAGCCCGTGGCGCTCCAATAGGTCGCGCCATCTATTTTCTTGATGCGTAAACTATTATCCCATTCTATAGTACCTTGAGGCATTCCTTAAGCGGTTTCAGTCACGAAGTCGGGTGTACAATACAGAGGAGCTATGGCTATCAATGCGAGTTTGATATAATGCTTTGTACATGAGGTATCAGCATTCGCGGGCTTAGGTCGTACTTATGTGTGACGCCACCTTGTTTACATTAGACTATAACAGCTTAAAATCATGCATGTTCTTTATGGCTTTGAAGAATGCCTTACTGTTCTGCTGAGAATGTTGGTGTAGCTAGTTAGCCAAGTGCAAGTGGGGGGCTGCACATCCGGGCTAAGGTCACCATATGTCCGCCATAGCCACCCCCAGAGCCGGATTCTATTATTAGCAAATAGACTACTTCAGTTATATTTCTGATAGTCGAGGAATATTGAAAAGAATGAAAATCCTTAACAACACCACTTTGACACCGTCACTGGATGTCGCCCAAGTAGCAGGCATAACTTCTAAGCCAACTTTTCCGACATTCCTCACCATGTACGTCAACGTGTATACTGGCATGTGGGTCGATTATTCCAATGGGCAAATCACTGGTGCAACCATAACTCTGACTGCTCGAAATGGCTCAATCTTGGTGGCTGCCCTGTCCATATTCCTTGTCCTTGTTGGAAGCCAGTTCTGGAGCATTCTGAGCTTTGTTATTCACCAGATGAATGCAACAGACAAGGCTACTGATATACTGCACTTTCAACACCAAGCAATTTTTCGCAATGCCGGCACATCAATCGGTGCTGCTCGAGAACTGCTGGCGCTTCCATTCCCATGGCGGCGTCGACAAACGGGGTCAAGAGACTTCTCGATGACTATACTTCGGTCGTGGGCGTGGGCTTTCCTTGCTCTTACCAACTTCTGCGTCTGGTCTACGGTTGGACTCTTTTCATCTGCCATTACAAGATCTGCCGGAAACCACATTTTGATCACGCCCGGAACTTGTGGGATAGTGTTTGACAACACGTCTGAAACCGGCCTTTCAAGCAAATCACTTGGCAAAACCATCATTGCGGACACACACGCACGAGGTTGTTATGGGAGTAATGATAGCTCGGCACAATGTAACTTGTTTGTTCAAAAACAAATTACATGGACCGAAGATGCAAACGCGTCCTGCGCTCTCGGGAATGGATTCTGCTCGGCTACGCTTGAACTTGACAGCGGATGCATCGACTCTCACTACGACCTGGGTATTAATGCGCCCTTGGAAAACAGAATTTATTACCGCAGGGTAACCAAATGCGCCGTCGTCGATCCTAAGGTGGTCCGAAATTTTACAAAGGAGACTTACACTAACTATACCGCCTACCCCGTGTATCAATATTATCTTGGCAATAGCACAGCTCCTGAAACACCATTTACCTTTGAATATGACTCGTACCTGGCCGTCTCGGATGTTGGATATGGGTTGAGGTAATTTCAGTTAATCGTATTTCTCTATATCGCTAACACCTTCATTGGCAGCTCGATAAGTCAGTATGGCGGAGATATTAAGGCCTCAAGCTGGCTTCCCTCGGAAAAATTCTACCTGCCAGATGCAGATCTTACCCTCGTCTGGCTACTTCCAAATTTTGTGTTCTCCATGACCCCTATCGACGACCCATTTTTTGGATTTCATCCAAATAATATCTCAAGAAAATTCTGCCAACCCGACAGTAAGTCTTATCGAATGCTAGAGTGCTAGCGCTAACTGGTAACAGATTTGGTAAACATCATGGCTTGTACTGATCAATATCAAGTGTGTAATCCAAAGAGACAAACGCCTATATGCTCCCCGTTAACCGCAGCCGTCCTATTACGAGACAATATTTCCAACATTGAGCTGAATCCCACTCAGAATGTCACAGCCAGACTGATACTGGCCCTAAATGGTGCTGATGGTATTGGTTCCTCACTTGGGGGAAGAGGGGCAGGCGCGCTTCTTGCAAGCGAAAAGGTTGCTCAGTCCATACAAAGTTTTCTTCCTAGCAACCAATGGGCTACTGAAGTTAAAAACTGGTTTGCGATCAGTTTGATAAAACTCCAGTATGCCCTTGTTGAGTATCCAACCGGTCCGACTTCTCCCTTAACGGAAAATCTTGCCCTGAAGGTTCCGCAGACGTCTGAATCCCAGAATCTCTGCCGATCAATGAAAGTCCCAAACCCAGGAGGGTACAAGTCCTTTAGCGTTCTTGCCCTCGTTATCGTCCTCGTTGTAGGAGGCATGGTCATTATCATAAGCATCATTCTTGAGCCCGTCACCAATTATATTTATAACAATTGGGTCACAGAGCACCAGTTCCGGAGGCTTCAGTGGATTCTCGATGGAAAGCTGCAGCTACAGCGAATGGCGTACGAATGTTCCGGGGTAGGGACCTGGGTGAATAAGGACAGATATGTTCCCGTTACCACAGAAATCACGAAGATAACTCATGTCGACGGAATCCCCGTCAATTTACCTGGCGTAGAGTTCGACCAGGAAATACCTGAACAAGAGTTCATTATCGGGCGGTTGGAAAGCCCAGGACGACACCATTTGATGATACCAGGCACACCTGGCACCCAAGAACACGCACCGCTTCGAGAGCAGCTTGCATGAATGTGAATAAACAACACAGAGGTTGGGAAAGGAAAGATGGTGAAAGGCACCCTGGTGCTGCGCCACCAACTCGATCCAATCAAGGTTGATATGGTCATCAGCTCGGTGGTTCTGGATAATGACCATGAGGTCCGGGACGGAGCAGCGGAGATGTTCTGCGAGAATGAAGCTAAGGCGGCAAAAATTGCATGGTGAAGCAGACAGAATATTGGGAAAGCGTATGGATCGATAGTGGTGTATTTGGTGGATGCCACTAGTATAGCGCCGCCCAGAACGCTAATCGTCGCCAGGCCCATATCGTGCTAGCGCCACTAAATTTCCCATACAAATTTCATCGTCGGCTGCCAGCCAACGCAAACAATAATTGCCAGGAGCTGAGGAGAATGAAACTCACACAATAAATTGATCATAGTTGTTATCTTTGGGCATCTTGCTTCTCCCCGGCTACTTAGCTGACTTCTTGAAGAGTGTCAATGCGATATGAGCATGGGCGATATCTGTAAACACCCCACTTCCAGAGATGATTCATATATGCATACAAGTTGAAGTTCTCATGCTTTTCTTTGATTATATTCGTACCTCTGACTCTGCCAATAGTTCTCTTGAGAGAACCAATAATATTACCACAACGGATGTCCAAGTTTGATTGTGATATGCCAACTACTAAAATTCCATCCTTACTGCCATTTCTGAAGATTATGGCATTGCTATCAGCCTGCTTCCTAAGGACAACCCTGTCACTTCAGCGGTCGGTTTTAATCCGGCTTGGTAAAGAACTCATCAATCGTACCAACTGAACTGAAGCAGAGTTTAAAATTGCTCCATTTATATTCCCAGAGTCCTTTACTAAGCCCTGAAGTACATGGATGATACGTGGACGAAGGGGGAGACTCGGCGCCAACGGAGAGCAGCGACTCCTCTCATGGTGGGCTTTCTAGCGATGCCAAAGCTCGCATCGGATCTGGTGCGGCTATCGGTGCACTTGCCATCATCGGATTGCTGCTATTTTAAACGGCAGAAAACAGCCCATATGATCGTCAGCACAGACATCTCGTAGGCGGCACTTGGCGTCTTGAGACCTTTTGTCTCAGCTCAACCAGTCTCATGATCATCGGATAAGGTCATTTGGCCAATAGCTAGTATACTGTACCTCGACTAATTGCCAAAATTGAGCCTAATAACTAAACCTCTGCGGCATAGTATAGCGGCAAGATATACTATAATGGTAGGTAGGCGAGAGCATCCTATTATCGTCTATGCTTATTCATCTTTTCTTGGTGGAACTTCGTCACAGGACTGTGAATCTCTATAAAGATCCTTTCTACTTCGCCTAATAGATATCGCGCTCCATATCCCTGTTAACCTACCCCTCGCGACTCTATTTTTTTCATTTTCCCATCCATGCAACAAACCAATCACAGCATCACCTTTCACTGAATTCCTCTTTCACTTAACTCCCTCGCTGGCCCTGTCGACGCCAGGTCATTTCCCACTCAAATTACGCTGTCTGACGTACCTTCCAATCCGACAGGGGTCTCCTCTTTCACTGAATGAGGACCGAGGCATTATTGCTAGACCCTAAACCCTTATGTAAATAGCACCTGAGCAAGATAGCTTTCCATAGCCTAATATAACCCTATCCCAACCCTAAGCTATATCTCTTACTTTAACCTATTTCCCTACTTATCTCTTTTTATCTCTCTTTTTATCTCTTATTTTTACCTCTATCTCTCTCTTTTACTTTTTCTATCTCCTTTTATTACTCTTCTTTAGAGCTATATCTTAGTTAAATAAGAAAACACCGGAGCAAAGATAGCTTAGATAGTTAATACTAACCCTATCCTAACACTATTGGAAACAGCCGCTACTTCTATGATATCCAAATCATAGCTATCTCCAAGGACTCTGCAAAGGAGGACCCCTATAGCGCCTTGAAGGAAGCTGCTGAAAAGAAAAGGCGGAAATGTCAGTCTCTTAGAGCCTTCTTCCACCCTCTTATCTTCTCAGCAGGCGGCCTTATGGAGCAGGAGACCTCTCAGACCTACAAGAAGCTCCAAGAGCTCCTAGGTCCCTTTGCAGCCTCGCAGCTTGACTCAACTATTAGTCTAGCCTTAACTAAGACTAGGGCTATCTCAGCCGCCTCTATAGCTCGAGATCTACCTAGGAGAACTTACTCCTAGATAGCCTCTTCCTACCCTCTCTATCTCTCTCTTATATCTATCCCTTTCTTATCTCTCTTCTATCTCTTCCCTTCTATCTATCTTTTATCCCTTTTCCTATCCTCTTTTTATCTCTTTCTTTTATCTCTTTATCTCTCTTCCTTACTATCGCTCCTATTTCTTTACTATCTCCTTTTTCTATCTCTCTTTTATATAAATAGCACCTGAGCAAGATAGCTTTCTATAGCCTAATATAACCCTATCCTAACCTTAAGATGACTATAGGGACTGGTCAGAGTCAAATTGATCAGATAGATGTAGATACGCAGGTAGTAGCCGAATCATCGAGAAGTCGTGGTCGAGGAAGGTCGGTCGAACCGGGTGTTCGGCGTTGTGGTGTGTGCAGTAAGACCGGGCATAATGCAAGGACTTGCCAAGAGGTAATTGAAGTCGCTGAGGATGAGGATAGTAATTAGTCGTAATTGATCAGATAGGTTGTAGTGTTTTTACTAGCAATTGAAATATGAAGGTTGAGATTTGTGGCCAACTCGCTTATGAACTACGTTATCTAGGATTAGGTTTAATTTATATTTCTCCTAGTGCGTGTATATACTTAATCTATGGCTTAGGGGTACCGTTTATTATCTATATAGACCTATGTAAATATTTACTATATAGGGAATATTATATAAACAGCCTGATAGATTAGCAGGCTTCAGTCTCAGATCTATACATCTATCTAGACCTCAGATAAGTACAATATTCGGGACTCCAATGCAAATATCTAAGCGTTGAAAATCCTGTAACAGCGCTGACAAAAGCGAGAGCGGCAGCACTTCATCCCTGCGACAGGACAAACTTACTGGATCCGTGCAATCAATTCAACCTACCAGGACAATTAGTCATGAGGCTAAAATATCTCGTTGCGTGACAGATTTAGAGCTAGAGAGGGCAAAGAATACAGGTGGAAGATATTTGGCCGCCAAATTGCCTGCGGTCCTATTTCCCAAACAAGTACTATCAATGTCCTATTGCCTACTCATCAACAGCTCCGGCTCGTCTGGGGGTAAAAGGTGCACCTGCGACTTGCAGAAAGAATGTGACTGCCTCGGCTTGCTTGCCAGAAAGTCCTTCCATTGTCGGTGGATTCCATTTTCGTAGGAAACTACTGTAATGATAAGAATCAACCTCGCCAAGACCGTCGACAAAGAAAGGGAGCTATGCAAGTATTGCACGCTCTCTTGAAGGTTGTGTGTATATTCTGGCTCATTGACCTCAGGCCGATGTGAACTTGGTTTGAATATTCTTATCAGCATGTCGCTCATTCATCTCAAAGGCATGACAAGAAGTACAACGACATCTGGAATTAAAGAAAATTCGGAAAGCATGGTTGTATGGAAGTCTCATGGGATTCGAGAAAAGCGGGACTCGATTCGGCGTCTTGGCGCCGGAGGATTTCAATGAAGTTATCAAGAGTCTCGTTGTTGTTTCAACCAACGATGGGGTTAAAGGGCCCAGGGAAATGTTGCGAAGCACCGGCGCGTGGGCAAACCAGGCAGATTTTGTAGATATGCCCGAAATGACGTGTCAATGCTGACGAACCCGATGTCCCGGTGGTACACTGGCATCGGCAATCGATTATTGTATTTAAGGGGTCGAACTCCGTTGAAGGTAGTGTTGGCGAGACTCGTAATCGATGCAACCGGTTCCGATATTTCTGAATGCAGAGGTCATCTCTAGAGTATGTCCTCGGGAACTACGTGTTTTAGGGAAAGTTCTTCAGTGAATAGACAAAATTTCCGTATTGGGGGCGCATCGATGTATGCTGCGACCTATTCCATAATACATCCAGTTCCAATTAGCTGGCCCGTAACTGACGGAGTGGCATAAGTATCGGTTACATAGTACCGGAAACTACCACCTAACGCGTTGGCAAACTGATTTGATTTCGGATCGGAATTGGACCATTACAAGACGCATCCTCAGGAGGCGCTAAGTTATGGGTAGAATCGGCCATGAAGATTCCGGAGTATACAGAACACCCCTAATGAACCAGCTTCTGCTGTCTCTGCTGTCTCTGCTGTTATCGAGGGTGCCGGTTCCTTGCCCGCTCGCATTAGCTTTCAATCTTGGATAGGTTTGCAAAGGGTCGGCGACCCATTTTCTGCCGAGTGCTCGTGAACGGCGATTCGATCATTCATTTTTTCCGACATTGCTGGAGTTCTCCTTGTTGACTTCCGTTGCAAAGACACCTTCTAATGAGTTCTCGCGTTGAAGTTTAATGAATACAACGGCAGTTGCGAATCACTCAAATAAGTAGGGCTCATCACATTTGAACTAGGATGTTGATTGGCGGCAAACACAATACGAGAATACGGATGAACGTGTTGGCGATCAGAAATACTTATATAAATTAGTTATGCGAAAAAGTTCAATGATTTTTGTTCATGCTTTCCATAAATCATGATGAGACCGACATGAAGGCTCTTGAGGATGCTGTCCGTGTCATCCAGAAGGATAGCCTTACTTGGGGTGGTTCCAAGCTGGTCCCTGTTGGCGTCACAAGTGGATAATTGCACTGGCTTCCATTGGCTCACAAGAGAACGATAGGGATACCGCACGTAAACAGGCTCTGGTTGGCTGCTGCTAGATAGGGGGAAAGAGCCCAGTTTACCAGCGACCTACCCTGTACGAGCTTGTTATTCGTCTTTTCGGCCGATATAGATCGCCTTGGATAGATAAAATCCATTTCCTTGATGGGATTTAACTCAGAAAACCTTTCTCTATTATCTGGTATTTTTTTACTCTCTGCATTGCTGTGGTCGAGATTTAGTACGTCAAAACGTCCTTTCTGAGTCTTTCGTAACGCACATGTGAATACGGACCCCTCAATCTGGCATAGATAAACCCATATTCGGGCCTCTGGCAGGTCTCCTTACCATCGCCTCCTCTGTAGCAACCCTCGGCCTGGAAACCCTCAGAGTCCGTTGATCCTGCGCCCAGTCCTCCATAATTTTATGGCTAGTCACAAAGAAAATAATGGCATTCCAGACACCTTGGAGTGGTAGAAGGGACACAGTCGCAATTTGGTACGGGAATGAGGAGTACCCGTACTTGAAGCTATGAAAGCGGTTAATGGTTGCTGGCGTCCACGAGACGACGACGCTGAAAGTGAAGAGGAATGTGGCGCGTAGATATACCCTCTTTACAGGGTCCTCAAGACGGTATTTTGATAATACCCTCCTGGTTACCATTATGGTGTGATGTACTCGGCGTTTTCGTGGAGTCGAATGACGAGGTTTGTTCGAAGTGATTGTCGGTAGGCAGTGATCCGCTGTCTCGTGTATTGAGACTTCCAGAACTCCTAGCGTAGGCCGCGTGTGTAACGGCACAGGCAGCGAAACATAGGGAACTGGCGCGAGGGTGACAAAGTCTTCCGCGACAAGCACTGGATATGCAGCGTTCTCGGCGTTGCGCGTGGCAGTCTTCATTGAGTCCTGAGCTGTGTCAACAGACGTAATCAAGTTGAGGGTGACTAGATAAACTACTATTGAATTCGACAGATGCCGGATTCGATTCCTTGAGTGGAAGATGCGATAGCCAACAATGATATTCAGGACGACAGAACCAACGATACAAGGCCATACGAAGATATATGAAGAAAAGACGCGAACGTTTGGCCAATTATCACTAACACTGCACCAAACCTATTCACTAGTTAATTTGAAGCTTTCAGTTTACAAACAAGAAAAAGCCACTTACGTATGCTTGGCCATAAATAGGTCCACGAGCTGGTGTTGAAATAAAAAGCAGCGTAAAAGCGATGGTAAATGGCCCTCCGAAACAGACAAGACAGTATTGCAACGCGTGGAACGTATGGGGGTTTGTACGGCCCAGGACAACGAGGAGAGTGTTGAGGGACAGCCCAAAAGCCCACCACGGATCGGACTGCCCGAACCTATGGAATGCGTCAGGATCGCTGATCTCAAGTGCAACTTCAGGAGACTGTGCAACGACAAAGGCCTCACATTTGAAGTAGAAACGCCTGCGCTTTACAGAGCGCAGAGTCTTCCCCAGCCGCGAGTCCATCCCTCGCAATGATGCAAGCGATGCTCGAGCCGAGGTTGGCGATACTCGCCATGACAATGAAGGTATTCCGAGGGTTCCGCAGTCGCGCCACGAGGCCGTACGTAATAAAGATGAGAAACACAGCGACAAGACTCATGCAGCCCTCAATTCGCTCCACAAGTGCAAGCGCATGGGCCTGACTCGGCGTCGGTGTCATTGTCGTCAACTTATGCTGGTCCTGAACAGCAGACATTAGCTACAGCGGCGCACGATATACGTGTGGGGAGGGAAATGGGTAAATCAATGGACGATTGTTAAGGTCAGTTTAGCCGTAGTCGTCAGTGCGGTAGAACATAGATGTGATGTCAGAAGAACGGGTCACGATGACAGTATCCTCATTTTTCCGTGGCGTACGTAGAAAGTGAAGGGGAGGGCCGAGATGCTCACTCTCATGGTTGATTGGTTGATCAGACAAGATGTAGCAGCCATCGACGGTGCCTCAGTGGCGGTTTGGCTTGCACACTGTCCTCTACGTCATATCCAACCATGACAAGACCGAAAATTGACGACTCTTTACTGTAAACAACTCCTTGAAGGAGCATGGTGGCATCTAGACTTAGTTCATATTCGCTTCCGTTTCTTGAGCTGTCCGAAGCCTCGAAGAGGTCACGACAAGTAGCTGTAGCCAATTAAAAGTCGTCAAATTAAAGGCACATTTAGTCCCACCTAAATAAGGTGATGATAGAAGTCCCCACAATGCCTGTTGTTACAAATCGTTACACCACAGATCCGGCAGCCCATCAGCTCTGCTTCCGTGGCCCCAGCTTCTTCTTCCTCTCGTTGTTAATGGCCTTACTCGAACATGTAAACGGGAAACGAACTGTGTTTCGCCTTTCTGTCCAATCACCACCTTTGTTTGTGTCGGCTGGCAGCCGACAATAAAACCCATATGAGAAATTTAGTGGCGCTTGCATGACATGGACCAGCCGACCCATCAGCATTCTAGGCGCTATAACAGTCACAGTAAGCTTAACATGGATAAAGACATAAAGGAGATATCTACAATTTAATTAATACTAGTAGTAATAGATAAGCTTACAAGACTAGTTGCTTTATATTATATTTATTTTAAAATTATTATCTTTATTAGTTATTAACTAATAAGGTAAATATGTATAGATTTATTAGTAATAACTAATAAGAGCGTGTTCTTAATTTATAATATATAGCAGTAGCTATAAACCATTAGTTTTATTATACTTAGCTTAAACTGTTAATATAAAATAAAAGTGTTTTAGGAAGGTCTTAACGTTATTAATAATAAAATAAAAATTTTAAATTATAATAAAGCGATATAGTAACAAACAGACCTAATATTAATATGCTTTTACAGAGTTAATTAATCTAGGACTTGATAAATTTAAATAGAAATAGGAGAATAGAGACGTATAGAAAGCTTCTTTGTTATTTGCCTAGTTAATGGTTCTGCATAGAGGTAACCCTGAGTTACTGCAATCGACAGCTGAAACATTCATGTACCACCTACGCGTGCAACTCAGATAGTGAGTGGTATAGCGGCGATAAATGAAAAAACAGTTGTGAGTCCGGTCCGAGCATCGTGCGCGGTGTTTTAAAGAACGAACCAGTGTGAGTATGGGAACGAGGTGAGAACGGGGAGGCATGCCAATCGTTTCCAGAAGCAAGAACAATGTAGGTCATTTGCCTCTATAGCGTACCAGCCAGTTGGTGGAGGTGTGGGGTAAATGGGGAGAGCCTGGGGCTGGCTTAGCCTAGGGAGTGAGCAGCATCAATATAGGTTAAATGGAACTGATTACTTGTTAGGACGTGATTCTCCGTGTCCAGACGGCATTGCTCTAGTCCAAACACGGTTGTTCATGTACAACATCCAAAGCGAGCTGGTGGAGAAACCCGACGTATAAAGATTGGGCCCAGTCTTATTATGGCCTTGCTGCCATTAAAATTTATCTGTGTTGCATATATGCTCCTAGCACTCTGCCACTTCCTTTGTTAAGTTAAAGCTTGTAATAGTGGCAGAAATGCCAGCCTTGTTAAAGTTATTTGGGAGTATGAGGGCAGCTAGCTATTACTTTAGCTTCTTCCGAAATATGAGGCATACCTGCCTACAGACTGGTTTAATACCCTCTATGGCAGACTTTCTTTGTTATTTTTGACCATTATTGCAGTGTCTGACCTTATCAGGCCGACTTTAATTCTCCAGAGTCTGTTTTTTATTGTCATATCTGGCCTTCTATGGGTTTGTACTTTACTAGAATGGCGGTGTTTCTGTCTACCAGGGATGGAATCTAGATACTGTGCCTTGGCATGCTGTATATGTTAATAGAAGTCTAAGGTTAAATATAGGGCACAGAATACTTACTATGCAGATGTAGATGACGCTTTGCTCTAAGTCTGTTTGCGTATCTATCTTGAATACTGAGTTGCATCTCTTAGGGCTTTCTGATGGACTGGTAATCTGACCTTGGTTGGATTGTGGATTGGCGACCTTAGGGATAGGTTTTAATGTCTTGCATAGCCTAATTACCGTGTTTAACTTGTCACAGAGCTGCTTTATAGCGGCATTGATGGTTTCCTTATAGAGTTCCTGTTGCTGTCCTATCGTCCTATTGTGGTTCAGTTGCAGTCCCCTTAGCCGGTTAGAGTGTTCGGTAAGCTGTTTCTGAAGTGCTAACTAGATGGAAGGTTTAGTACAAGTGGACAGACTATCGAACACCTCGTCGACATTCATTCTCGCAGCTGCCACCTGCTCTTGATACGCCTCAGGCGGGGATTTGAGTGCTCCGAAGTCTATATACCACGCCTCAATCAGCTCGGTGGCCGGTTCAAGTATATGCCGAGAGTCTGGGGTTGGCATTGTGATTGCTGGGAAAGTAGAGCTCCTTTGTAACGCTCACTGCAAAATTCTCCTTGTGAGAAATGAATCTGTAGCTGATGCCGCAACTAACACGCAGGACGGTCCCACGAGAAGACCTATTGCCAGAGGCCAACCAGCCTTTCTGAGGTGCTAGAGAGAGATGATTCCACATCTCGTGAAAAGTGAGTAGTCTCTCCTAATACCAAATCCCAAATGAGTTCATAGTACTATCTGGATTGATTGTAATCCTATGGGCTTGGGTGACTTTGGAAATTCTATTATCGTTGTGCATCTTTGGTCATTTACAGATATTCAATCTCAAAAAGAACGACCGACAATGTACGAGTGCAGAATAGAACTTGCGCCGTCGTAATTCATAAGGCAGATCAAGTACAATTATATCCTCGTCACCTCGACTGCGATCCCAATTCCCGATATCAGTATCTAGGATATCATCAGCGTACATACGCATGAAGTTGATCCTGATGCGCAGCCCGTGCATTATCCATGGTGGACTGAATTTATAAAGGCCCGGTGAGCTCTCTTCGATATTCTCAACCAGAGGGTGGTGCGTCTGAGCTGAAATGGCCCAACTTGTGTAGCTATCGTCCCAGACCTCCTCCTTAAGCTTGTATATTGAAACCTGTATCATTCTCTTGTCCCGTACTCTAAGCCATCGATGGCCCCGAGATTTAATTTATTAATTTAGTATTAATACTGTTTTTTACATTTTTATACATAGGTAAATTACTAATTACTTTATTGAAACTTTAGGCACATAGGAATTTAAATATATTATAAATTTATTAAAATACATATATAATTAATAAAAGCTTAACATTAAAATATTAAAAAACTACCTAAAAAAAAGTCTTCTTAATAAGATAAGTTAACTAGCTATTAGTATATTTGATTTAGTATTATATAAGGGTTATAAGTTTAAAAAGCTAAAAGAGCTTAAGTAGTTCCTGGGGTAGATTAGAAGCTAAAGACCGCGATTCTTGTATCGATGTAAAATAAATAAATCTGCAGTGCTGGGTTGTAATGGGTTATTTCCTATTAAGCCCCTAAACCATGGCTATTGTCGTATATATTCGCCGTCATATGTAAAGTAGGCCATGGGATCTTCTACGCCTATCATAACTTCGGGGTTGGGGCACGACAGGACATGAGGACTGATGGTGCTAATCTGGGACCTGATAAGACTCTGGTGCCGCAGGTCGACATTGCCCAAGGAGCCAGGTTCCTGCATAAACTGCATGGTCAGGTTGCTAAGCTAGGACTTGCCAGTAATGAGCCAGGCAGGGAAGCTGGATATTAAGGGTGACTGCAGAGGGTACTTGGCCGCCGCATTAATATCAGGGAGTGGAGGGGCGAAACCGAAGTCATTGGTGTTATTGGTAAGGGTCTGAGGGGACAATGACGCCCGGTCGGTTTGGTTATACACGGAACCGTCTGCATCCTTATCTTCCATCTGCTTGCTATTATTATCCTGCTGGCCCTCGAGTTAGGGGGCCGGCTCAGATAAACCGGCTTCGGTTTCGGGAAATACCGAATGCACAGAGAGCTCGGTATTGCTCTGAGGTCTGATGCATCCTAGCTTCTGGGCAATGCTGTGTATTACGGGCTGGCCGTGGTTATTTAGTTCAGGTTCGCCTAACTCCTAGGGCTGGTTATTTAGGACCATCGAATAGAGCTTGTGGATGGTAGCGATGAAAGCAAATTGGGTGTTCTCGAGGACTTCGGCGTATCTAGTTTTGGTGTAAGTTACGTATAAAACTATATAGGTGTAACTTTATATACCCTTATAGCAGCTGCTTATACTTCGTCTTCTTTCTGATGGTTGCAGTGCAGGCTAAACCATTATCCTCGCATTGCTTATAGGGAAACTTACTATTATACTTTTCTATATTAGTGATAAGGGTTAGAGCCTAATATAGAACGAGGATATACCTTAGTCTTTCTTACTTGATATCTTTTGTAAGCCTTCTAGATATGCTTATATAGGCCATTTATATCCACAGTGCGAGGAGCATGGCGATGGTGGTGAATAGTGGCAGCACTGGAGTTGGCACATTTTGAGATGCAATGAATAACTGACTTTATACTTAAGGGGTTCTCCTAGAAAGTGTTGACTTTTTGTCCTCGGTGGGAGTAGAGGGCAGACTATTTAAACTAATTGCTGGTATTATAGGGTAGATAGGTCGTAGTACTATCTAGTTAAGGAGTATTTAGGTTATATATATTAGGTATTATAACAGTGCATATAAGTGGGAGTTAATAAGTATAAGCTGATAAATAATAGTAATATTAATTAACATAAAGGAGGTCAATAGGATTAAACAGCAGAACGAGGAAAGACTAAAGGTAAAATAAAGCGGTCTATGAGATTTATAATGCTAAATGAGAAGTAGTTATAATATAAATATAGCCGCTTTTATAACTAGTAAAAGAATATTTTAAGATGGCACTGTGGTACTTCTGGTACAAGCTGGCACTAGATTATGTGAGTTAATGGGCCTCGGCTGCGGTGCTTGTTTAGATTAGTGATTAGGTTTTAGGCACTATCCCCGGGGTGGGGAGAGAGTAATAAAGCAGAGAAAATAAAGGGAGCCTAGAATAAAGGTAATTTCGCGCCATAAGTAGCTGACTGCAACGCCAAGTCCAGATTTAGGTTTTCGGCTTTGTTATGCTCTAGATTTCCATAAAACGCCGTTGGTTACTTCGAGGAAAGGAGTACTGTGAAGTGCAAAGGAACAAGACGAGGGAAATACCAGGGAAATCCTTATTCTTAGGAATTTACCTCACCTACAAAGGTTCTTATATACTTATTGGGCGGTAATATTAATTAAACTCTTAATAAACTTGTATTATCTTATTATCAGATGCTACCTATAGATGTTTAAAAATCTTATTAAATTTAGAATTAATTTGTTAGGCGATTACCCTTTCTGATGCCGAAATCCATAAGGACATGTATACCTGGTGATAGCTTTTATTATTTTATGGGATTAATTGCAGATAAATTTGAGGTATTAGCCTCTATTTATTTATAACTCTTAATGTTTGTGAGGGCCGCTCCCTTAGGGAATCCGACGATTTAAGCCGTCTATAACTAAGATAGTTAGTCACAAGGTTCTGGCAGCCATGCATAGTCATTTTCTTATTTAGATTTCTTACTACTCTCCAAATGTCCATATCGTAGGGCAATCGTATTATAGAGTTAATAGCTGCCTGCTTCTTATGTTAATAGCATAATAAGATGAGCTTGGCTAAAGACTTGAGTTAACTTCCCTGATATAGATGTTAGATATTAATTACGCGGCCTAATGTCTTTATATATCCCTTAAGGCGGCACAAGCATCTAAGGTAGCCATAACATGGGTATAGGCCGCAGGGGTCTGTAATGTTATTTTTTTACTTACTGGGTACTTACTGTATTATAGATATTGTATATACATAGAAGTCTCCTACTATCTGGTGTTTAGTACCCTAATTAGCTTCTAAGATATTATTATTCAGCCTATAAGAAGACTGATGTGACTTATATGTATAAAAAATAACATAAAGACCCTTGCGGCTTGTACATTCTTGGTTTCTAACTAAATAAATAAATAAAAATAGTTAACTAGCTTAAGCTAACTTATTACATTACAACCACTAAGGCTGCTTTAGTAAACGGGCTGTCTGACTAATAGGATCCAAAGTGAATAAAACAGATGGTAAGGAAAACCTCGTTATAGCCGATAAATACAACCCGAGCTAAGGAAACTTATAAACAGTCTACTTTATTGAGTTTCTGAGATTAGACGGATAAAGCACTAAAGCTACAGTATTACCACTATATACCTTAGGATGATTCATGTGAAAATGGAGCTATCGGCGAGGGCAGCTCCATATTATTAATCCAGGAAGGCTCTGCTGCATATGCCTATATCTCTGGGCTCGCGCTAATAACAATGCCGACGCCGAAGCCTAACGCAATCCGATAACCATTACTTAGATGGTCGAGTCGGAGCAGAGGTGCGCTAGCTGCGAGTTAATGCTGGCCGAGTCTACTTAATTGGAGGCGCCTTATAATGGCACTTAACTGCATTAAATCTTATAGGCCAGGCTATGTTGTGATTGATAATGTGAATATCGGCAACGGGCCATTAAGCGATGTTATAAGCGATGGATGCATATAGGTCTAGTTCTACGATAACCTGCAGGCGCTGGCGATATAGTGCGACCGATTCCAGGGGTCCTTTGCTGGCGAGCTGCCAGGCGTTGAATATCTGGAGCCTTTGAAGCCGCGAAGGATGAATAGCATTGCGTTTCTGCTAGAAGTCGAGAAGCTAACCTGCGGCCCGCATCTTAACATCGCCATCTATATTATTAGGTCAAGAGGCAATATCTAGCCATTTATTCCTATTACTTTAATACTTATAAAGCCACTGCACGGCCATCGCGTTAGAATCTGCATCTACCCTGTCTTTAAGGATTTTATTGAGGTATAAGGGGTTAAGTTCTTTAGCATTTGCGGCGATCCAGAAGCTCTTATGGCATATATGGTTAAGAACCCTGGCTTAATCCCTAGCTGGGAAAGCTTTAAAGGAGGGGAGGTGGGCAAGAGGAGACGAGAGATAGCGGAGATTATTAATGGCGCCTGGCGGAGCTGTATCAAGGCTGGTAATAGAATGGGAGAGGGAGTGACGGCGGCTAATATCCAATGTGCAGAGGACCTTTTTATTGCAGATGTTATTATAGCTAATCCGCCATCTATGGCTTATATTTACTGCATGGAGAAGTTGAGCATTCTGCTATATATAGTCTTTACTATGCCTTGGTTATTAATAAAAGCATTTCCTTATCCCTTGGCTGCAATAAGTTACAGAGATGCTAATACAAGAGTGGCCAACTACTTTTCTTTTATAATAACAGAGTTACTGACTTGGCAAGGGCAAGTATAGCGCGAAACAATCAGAGATATGGACTACTAACTCTATCTAAGCCTTAGAGACTTAATTAATAAGTTTTACACCAAAATGCTACATCTCAACCTGGTCAGCCCAATATAGGGTTATCAGCTGCTCTTGAGGCTACGAGTCCTATATAGTTACCTCTGGTCTAAGTCTCTGCTACCCAAGCTATTCGACTGGCCTTCTTATCTTAACATCACAGGGTTTTCCTTTCTACCCCTTGCACATTTATACATGCCTCCTCCAGACTTGGTCGAATTTCTTGAGACTGGTCTAATTCCAATCTATGTTAGATTCGGCTTTATTATTATAGACGACCCGCAAGCTCTTACTTAACTCATTTTTCAGGCCATTAAGATTGCCGGTGTTCGTGCCATTATGTTAAAAGGCTAGGGGGGTGTTAGTGTGGGAGGTGACGTCCTTGACGGCGTGTATCTCATCGGCAATTATCCACATGACTGGCTTTTTCAGCGCGTTTCCGTGGTTATACACCATGGCAGTGCAGGTACTACGGCAGCTGGCATCGCCGCTGATCAACCGATAGTAATAATTCCTTTCTTCGGCGACCAACCTTTTTAGAGCCAAATGGTGGCAAGGGCTGGTGCCGGTCTGATATCCGTACTATTCAAGGAGTTGACTGTAGAGATTCTAGCAGAGAGTATTACTTTGGCCCTGCAACCAGAAGTTCAGGAGGTGGCATAAGAGATAGCAGGGCATATTGCAGAAGAGGATGGAGCGGGCTAAGCGGCTATGGATATCACTGATTGCTTGGAAGTGGACAAGCTGCGCTGCGATATCTGCCCAGAGAGGCTAGCAACCTGGCTTCATAGGAAAACAGGAGCCCATCTCAGCGGTTTCACGGCTTCCTGTCTTATTGACGAAGGGTTAATTTAACCACTAGACCTTAAGTTACTTCGTCATAAGCACTGGTATGTCGATAACGGCGCCGAGGAGCTTATTACCGGTGTTATAGCTGCAGCCTCGGGCTTTCTCGCCGCTGTAGGTACTGCAATGTCTGACTACTTGCAACGGTTGAAAAATCCGGCTCTATTAAGGCCGTTAAAGAGACGCTTAAGTTCAAAAAGACATTTCACTCCTACAGAAGAACATCAAGCTCATAGAGGCATCTTAAGACCTATCATCGGACCGGCTGCCCTAACGCCTATGGAGATAGAGAATATCGCAATAAGGTTGGCTACTAAGTCACTTCGTAACGGCGATCTAACTATAGCGGCCTCCAACATAGCACCCTCTATCCGCAATAGGCACAAGGCCTCGTGGCGAGCTCATAAAGAAGGCAAAAACGGCCGTGCTTACTACATCGCCCATGCCACAGGAAGATATATATGCGACTTGGTTAATGCCGGCGCCAAAGCTCCCGTGGCACTTATCTATAACATCACCAACGGGTTTTACAACGCCCTATCACATGGGTTTGCTGGCATAGAGGTGCGATGGCGCGATAAGATCACGGGACTTGGAAGCGGACTTAATATAGCTGGGAAGGAGTTCACGTTACCATATACAACCCCCCTTTCGACAGCCCCACCCTTTCGTCAAGCAAAAAAAAAATAGCACCACCAAAATTCATTAACTTCACTTATATGAAATTTGGCCAGAATAAATAGCTACCTAAAAGAAGCTTCTTTTATTGATTATATAAATGAGTGGAGATAATTATTTTAATCTGTTAAGGATATGCTAGGCACGCAATATATGCAAGTTATACTATTGAAATATTTTCAATATAGTCACTAACCTCCTCACTGCTCTTTCTTGTGATTTTTAATCTTTACCCTCGATAACAGCAGAAAAATACCTAAATTACGACTTAAATAGGAATATACAGAGGACGATATGGCTAAGGCCATATTAGACATTACCGATCATGGTTTTTCACCCCCTCAAGCGGCCCAGAGAAGAGGAGTGCCCCGAACAACCCTCATCGATAGACTTAACGGCCGTGGGGCCGCTGAAGACCAGATCCAGCCTCGCCGACGTTTGTCCAAGAGCCAAGAAGATAGGCTCGCTTTCTGGATACTCCGTCAGGAGTCTTTAGGCTATACTCCGTCCCACAGTCAGATCCGCGCTTGCGTCATAGGCCTGCTGAGACAGCAGGGCGAATATCCCGACTTAGGACGTAACTAGGTAATCAAGTTTATCAATCGCCGCGCAGACCTAAAGACCAAGATAGGTAGACGTCAAGAAGCTAAAAGGTTCGACTCTTTCACACCTAGAGCGGTTCATTGGTACTTTGATATCCGGGATAGCCAGTATGGCTGGATTAAGCCTGAAAACACCGTTAATGTTGATGAAGGCGGTATTATGACTGGTTTCGGTAAGTATTTACCTCTATTACTTGTCGGTGCTTGCATTTTGACCGACTAATTCTCTTCATTTAGGCCTAGATAGCTTAGTTATTGGAAGCGCGGACCCGAAGCGCAAGGCCTTCCTTAAGGGACCACAGACTCGGAATTGGACTTCATTTATCAAAGCTGTCACTGCTGACGGCCGCGCTTTAGTTCCTGGCATAATCTTTAAGGGGAAGGAACTGCAGAAACAATGGTTTCTTGATGAGTTTAAGCAGATAGCAGACTGGTATTATATAACTTCGCCTAACGGGTGGACTGATGACCACATAGGCATTGAATGGCTTGAAAGAGTTTATCTGCCCCAGACTATACCTGCCGACGAGTTAGACGCAAGACTAATCATCTTAGATAGTCATAGAAGCTATGCAACAGTATATCCTCTATTTCCCCTATCTCACGATCAGTGCTAAGTGGTGGAAGGATAAATAGATGGCCATGTGTTTTTTAAATAATATTTATTGCTGCTATCTACCAGCACACTGCTCTCATAGACTCCAGCCACTAGACAATGGAGTCTTTAACGCATTAAAGGCTGCATATCGACGAGAGCTGGAAAGGTTCGCCTTATTAACTGATTCCGCTCTGATAGACAAGGTCAATTTCATCAGGGCCTATGCCAAGGCTCGCCGAGTTGGAATGACTAAGAAGAACATACTGTCAGGCTGGAGGGTCACTGGCAACTGGCCGATTTCGCATTCCAAAGCGCTGCGACACCCTAAAATCCAACAAGACAGGCCAAACAGCGGCCCAAGAGTGACTCCTGAACCTAGGCCGTATCTTGGCTCGGATGATACTCCACAGACGAGCCGTCAAATTCGAGATCTTGGGCTGAATAAAACACCAAAGACGCGGAGACGGTACAACGTGATAGCCAAGGGCTTTGAGGCTCAACAACAGACAGTAGCAGCGCATACGCAGAGGATTGCCAGCCTAGAGGAAGAATTGGCTCGGCTGAAGAGAGGGAAGAAGAGGAAGGCGGTACCGAATCCTAACAGGCGTTTTATAACTCTCGGGGAGACTTTAGCTGTTGGAGAAGCCATACCTGAAGGGGAGACTCAAAACGAGTCTGTCGTGGTGGAATCTGTCTGTTCAGACGAGCAAGAGTCAGAATCAGAGGCTAGCTCGGTCATTGAAGTAAGAGAGGAAGCCGTACCTCAGCAACGGACCACGCGGTCAGGACGGCTTATCAAAAGACCTAAATTCTAATAGAGATAGTTATTCGCTATTGTAAGATGAGATATTTTGCACATATCCCTCATTTTGGCCGAGTTGTTTACAAGTGAAGTTGTCCATTTTTGGTGGTGCTATTTTTTTTTTGCTTGACGAAAGGGTGGGGCTGTCGAAAGGGGGGTTGTATATGGTATAGGAGAGTAGGCAGAAACAGGCTTAAATTGGAGTACGAGAACGTTATACTTGCGTTGCAGCTGAATAAGAACTACGCTTTCCTGGGGGCTTCCCCATCGCAGTGAGCAGTCAAAGCCCGAATACCATGCTCCTGACGTCCTCAAAAGGGCTTCTGAGACGATATTCGTGTGAAATCCTTCTACAACGACCACATCGCTTAGAGTCAGGGACTGGGTCTTCGTCCCCGAGGGGCCGTTCACGATCTTGTGGATCACCCTAGTCCCCTTTCCTAAGATAGGAAAGCTTGTATCACCGGCTTCCACATAGTCCCCGTAGGTAGGGATAAAGGAGTTCTTTTCGAGCAAGGCTATACTGTTCACCAGGTGCGTAGCGCCGCAGGTGTCCAGTAGAGTACTCCGTGTAAGCGGGTGAAGGGGTCCCTTGTGCGCTGTATGGAGCTGGATGTTACGCTCGGCTTCGGCTAAGATGTAGGGTGATAGGATGAAATTGATAAGGTTTCCGGGGTACGCGGAGGAACCAGGGTTTCCTTGAGCCGGGGAGCTTGCCTCACCGCCGTTTCTCAAGACTTTTGGCTTCAACCATTTCCAAAAGGGCTTTTCAAGCTCCTTTCTTATGCGGTCAAGTTCACCGTCTGAGGGCTTCTTTACGTGCCGAGGTGCCGTGCCGGTCACGGCGTAGATGAGCAGGGCGCAGTCCTCGGCCTTCCACCAATGGTTTTCGCGCTTGCAAGGGCAGTTGACATGCTTCTTTGGCTTATCTGAGCGGTTGCCGAGGGTTGCGTGGACCGCGTAGCCCCTGCCAACTGGGGTTCTTCTGATAACAGCTCGTAGCTCACTGGCTAGCTCGGTGAGGGAAGTCTCCTCATTCGCTTTCTCTTTCTTGAGAAGCGCGTTTCGCTCACTTTCCGCCCAAGAAGGGGCTATCCTCTTCTCTACGGCTTCCAAAAAGCGGTCAACACCTGGGTTTCCTAAGATCTCAGGGATCTCATATGGTCTTGCCTGTGCGTAGGCCTCTTGCCAGCGTTGCAGCCACTGTTCGGGGCTCTGTCGAGCTTTGGAGGCATCGTCGAGGATCTTGAGATATCGCTGTGTGATCTCACGAATCGTGGTTGAGATGCTCGGTGCAAGATCTTCTTTTAAGCCTCGGAGTAATTGACGAATGGTATAGCCCTTGGGGTGATCCTCTTTCACTTGACTGAGCACTGTAGTCAGGATGCTAGAGTCAACGCTTTCCGTAATATGGGCCATGATGCGTGAATATTCGGTGGCGCGCTGCCTATGCTGTCTTTGCAGGTGCGGTAAGGCTGAGAGATAGGCTTCGTAGAAGATCTTGAGATCGCCGGTGGATGGCTTCGTAGGCGGGATTTCCCCTTCTACCGTTTTGCCTACCTTGATCTCATGCTCGGTGAGCTTACGCTTCTGGTATGTCTCGAAGTCTTCTATGACTGGCTCTTCTGGCTTGTCAGAATCCCGGTCGGCACGCTCTGGGTCGATTCTCGGCCAGGCTCCGTAAGCTTCAGCTTGTAATTCGATCTCTTGGATCCATGAAATCCAGTCATCGGGGCCGCGCAGGATCGTACGGGCTGTCATGCTCGAGGATCATTGAAAGAGGTGTAGAGAGAGGTGATTGGTTCAGTTACAGAATAAGATAAAAGGTATATGTGAAATAGAGCAGTGGAAGTTACTAGGACTTGCACCTACCCGGGCTCATAACTGTGGCACGCACAGCAGAGGGTCACATAAGAGAGGGTTAAAAGAGCCTTGATTCTATGCTAGAAGGGGGGGTCGGCAGTGATGCTTATATACCAATGGAGCGTTGGTCCATAGGTGGCCAAGCGAACCAATCGGGCCAAACCCACCTTTTGACAAATGGGACGTGAGAAGAATATGCAGGGCTTTATTTAGCTGGACTGGTATGGCATTCGGATTGCATCAGAATGAGAATCTACGGGTCTAGCTAGATGAAGCAGCGGCATATCAAAGATCATTTCACGATATGGTTGAAACGCAGAAGAAAGTCATCGTCACCCCGGAGCAAGAGTTTTCACACGCCTCACAGCCTCCAGCGGCATCAGATGCAGCCCCTATATCCGTATGTACGGCACGTTTTTGTGGGGAAAAGGAAATTGGCGCTCTCTCATTGGTTTGTACCCCTGTAGATCCCTTTTTGCTCCAAAAAGGAGTTGCACATAATAGCCCCTATTCTATCTTTTTCATTAAAATTGGACACTTGGCCCTTCTTATTCGCCACACTATCTTCCTCTACTGCTAGAATCATCACCAGTTTTGCTTTTTCTCATCTCCAACCTCTAACATCTTCGGCCCTGCTAAACTAGACCATACTACTGCCGAACAGAAGGCATATGCTTGGGTGTCACGTGCGAGCCAAGGGTCTTATAATGAACAGCAGATCTTTCAGGGGCAGACACTTAATAACAACACACAACATAAATACACTGGTTTGGATCAATAGACCCAATACACCTACTGTCTGACAATTAAGATCTTAACTGCATCTCAGCGATCCGCGCATCTAGGCTATTATATAGATATTAAGCCTCAGGCTTATTATATATTATAGAGGTAATAGGTTGATAATTTATAACTACTAAGCACTAACGTGTGTGATAAGCAAGTGCTCCAAACATTCCAGCCCATGATTTCCAAATCAATATAATAATACCATAAAGTATCTAATCAATTAAAACTATTTACTATACTCTTCGTCAGAGGTCTCAATACCTACCTGACATGTCCTTGCATTATGCCCGGCCTTGCCGCATATACTGGTAGTACTTAACGACTTGGTGTTGCAGCCGTATTAGTCGTATGTAATATTTGATAGCACTTTACGTGACAGGACGCGTCGCGCTCTACAGTAAATCCCTGTTATGATCAGCACTACCATTTCTTTATGTGGAATAACGTAAAATCAACTCTACACCCTGGCAATAATCAACCCTACTAGGCTTAAAGTGGGTCAATAAAATCAACTCTACTAGAGTTGATTTAGTCATTAGTTACTAGGAATTGATCGCATGCAGATGTAGCAGAGTCTCCTGATACCCCTGAGAATAGATCCTGATGGGTTCCAACCGTGGACCTATCGATATCGGTGTAATATCCAGAATCATCGTAGTCGCTCTCGTCGTCCTCGTCGTCCTCGTCCTCAAGTTCCCAAGCTTCAACGTTCTCATCGTCTACCTCACCATCCTCGGCGCCTTCTTTCGCATCTAATTCCTCACGGGCTCGAGTGTTGAGAGAATCGTCAATGGATTGGCCGCCTATAGGACTAGAGTGTGTTCCTACCAGGTGACTTCCCTGTCTTTCCACGACCGGCCAAGTTCCCTTCGACACGTCAAGATAGTTCCAGATGTTATGCTCCCAAATGCGGTCTAGCTGGGCGGAGATCTCGGGCTTTATCTTCACATTTATCATTTCTCGTTGAGAGTCACCCGACATTCGGTATATTCGCAGGATAAAAGCCAAGAACTGCTTCTGAGTCCTTCGATATCTAATCTCGCTACTCCTCTCTGCCACAAGGCTAAACGCGATCTCCCGACGACTCTGGAGCCTCGAGCTGAGCAGCCAGCAAAGAAGATTATGACTAGTACAGCGAACCGTCTCCTCACAACGGTCTATTACCGAGTCAAGTGCTCTCAGGATGCATGAACTCTTCTGTTCGTCCTCTCGCGGGCTCACAAGGTTCGGCGCGCCTTCCAAGGTGCCCTGTCCCAAGGTATAGTCGGCGCTAAGAGAGTAGCGGTCAGGTAATCTGGTCAACGCTCGCAGGACATCTCGTCGGGAACCTCGGTAGATGGAGGGCCATTGTGTTCTATCCAGCCACAAGCTCGTAGCAGCAAACGTATCGGTGCCTGCGTCATTGGCAGTTGCGCGAGGCTGACTCAAAGCTTCTCGATATCTGGCTTCCCGACCTATAACTTGTTGTAGGTGGGCCGATGCTTTAGATGTAAGATTCTTGAGTGCTACTTGCGGCTTCTTGGCACTCTGCTTTCCTTTTGATCTGTCTATCTGTCCTTCTGTCTGTATGCTGACTTGGAACCATTTACTGCCTTCCCGAGAAGTAAAGAATCGTTGACATGCAACACCTTCTATCCACGGCAGAGGATCGGCCGCCGGATGTCCCATCGGCGGCCTTCCTTTACTTCTGGGATTGACCCAGTCATGAGACTTGGCACAGTGCTCCTGCATCGCCTGAACCTGGCGAATTTTGAAATTGCAATGTCGGCATTTGAGCACATCAAGCTTGGGTGGGGCGAGGCAAGGGATGTGCTTGGTAGTTGGTGGTGGATACTGTAATTGAGATAGGAGCACTAGGGAAAAGGAAAAAGGCTCGATTGTTTGAGAAACGCATCAAGTATAAGCAGGTTATCGTAGGTATCCTGACCAAAGAAGTGTGTGTGGAGGTTGGTTAGCCTACCGTCATGGCGGACCCAATGGGAGCCGAGATCGTGGTGGAGCAGGACGCCCCTTTTTCGACGCCAAAGCGCCCAAGTCGGGTGGTAAAGCCCACGAGCAAGGTCCGAGACACGGCGCGACAATTGGAAGATACTGCCATAGAAACGCGAAGAAACACCCGACAGACGACGCGAAACGTACCGGCCGAAGAACAGATCAACCGACCTACCGAATCCCGAAAGAGTAGCGGCAGCGGCAGCGGAAGTAGCAATAGAAGGGCAATGCTGCAGAAGGCGCTGGATCTCCTGGCAGAGTCGCGCAGGGAGACCAAGAGGCTGCAGGAAGCGCTAAGGGAACAGATAGAGATGACCAAGGAACTCAAGGAAGCTGTTGCAAAGCAGGAAAAAACAGTACGCGAGATAGGCAAGCAGATGGTAGAGATCAAGGATTAGATGACCAAGGAGCTGCAGCGCGTCCACGAGCAGCTCGAAACTATCATTATAAACGCAATAGACGGACCTTAACGATCATATGCTGATGTTACATGACTGACACCGTTCTTACCCCACAACGATTCGAGGACCTTAGCCGCTCCTCCGAACCCCATAGACGTGCTTTACTGCATAATTGACGTTTTAAGACTAGAAGAAGATAAGGCTAGGCTCTTAGCCGGGATAATGTAAGTGACAGTAGAGAACAAAGTCCGCTCTGAACTGGATAATCCCACGTGGCGATGCTGAGTAGTAACTAAGGACCAAAAGAATCCCCACCGCGTCAGGATCACCTGCAGGGATAAGAGCGAGCATGAGATTGTAAAACGCATAGCGGAAATAAAACTGACTCCAGGAGCCCGCATCCTACGAGACGACCTCTATCTAATCAGAGTGGATAATGTTAACCATATTGCAGTGTTAGATGAGAGGAATGAAGTCCGACTAGCAATCACCGAGATGCTTGGCCAAGAAAATAACACCAAGGTTGCAAAGATAGCATGGCTTAGTAAGAGAGATATCCCTAAGGCGTATGGCTTAATGGTCATATACCTCAAAAAACGGTCAGAAGCTAGGCAGTTTATTAACAAAGGATTCTTTATAGCTAGAGGAGAATCCGATACCACGAAGATATTTAAACGTCATAACCGCCCCAAGCAATATTATAACTGCTAACAGATTATAAGCTATAAGGCCTACCAGTGTAATAGACCACAAGTTTATAGAAGGTACGCGCAAGAAGGCCATTACCACAGTGTATGCACAGGAATAATTCCAAAATGCATCCCATGCGGCAGCCCCTATAAGTCATACAGCAGAAACTATCAGAAGCTCTATCTATTATAGCATAAATAGCATATTCTAACTATTTTAACTAAATATTAGAAAGCAAGGACCAGTATATAATAGTTTAATAAATAACAAGGACATTCAGGATATAACTATATTAGCCATCTAGGAACCCTAAGCGCAGAGGATCCAAGGTAGGCTATTAATAACACCGATAGGGCACCACAAATAGGTCAAGATAGTACCTACGACAGAGAGGGAAGGTAGATGGGTAATTCGGAGCATGCTTTAGGTAAATAAGGATATAGAAGCCAAGCAGGTGCCAGTAGAGTCCCTAGACGTGACAGCAGGAGTCATCTGGCTGCCAGATCATCTGGTCTTTATATCGTCTATCTACATACCCCGGGGAGATGCCCAAGCTCTATAGGATATATATACTAAGCTTCGTAAATCTATTAGAGAGGTAAGACGGAGACCAGGGAGAGCAGTAGATATAGTACTCGCTGGCGACTTTAACTGCTACGACTAGATATAGGGCAGAGATAATGTCTCGGTAGAAAGATAGGGCAAGGCAGATCCTATTATCAACTTAATGAACGACTTTATACTTAGAAGTCTGCTTTACCAGGGCATAAAGACATAGCAAAGTGGAGACTAGGAGATAATTATTAACTTGGTCCTGGCGTCTAAGGAGCTTGCAGATATAAACATTAAATACATAATACATAGTATGGAGCACAGATCAGATCACTGCACAATAGAGACGGTATTTAACATCTCAGTCCCGGTGCTAAAATAGGACAAAAGACTACTATTTAAGAACACACCATAGAAGGAGATTAATAGTAGGATTATAGAGATGCTAAGAGTTAGGCCAGTAAGAAACATAGTGCAGCAGAAAACAGATAGGTTAATATTAGCCATACTAGAAGCAGTCTAAGCACTAATACCAAAGGCTAAAGCATCACCATATACAAAGCGGTGGTAGACTAATAACCTTATATAGCTGCGGCATATATATATATACTAGAGGAATCAAGCCTATGCCATAAGGCATATAGGATAGAATATTAAAGATCTAGAGAATACGGCAAAGGCTGCAGCAAAGCAATACCATAATGCCATATAGCATCAGAAGAACATGCACTAGAAGGAGTTTTTGGCGGATAATAATAACATCTGGAAAGCAGCCAAGTATATAAAGTCTAGGGATAAGGCAGCTTTTAGGAAGATACCTTAGCTCATTAAGGTAGATAGAATAAAAACGATAAGCCATCGAGAGCAAGCCGAAGAGCTACTAGCCAAGTTCTTCCCCCTACTGCCTGATAACATTAAAGACGAAGGACCACGGCAACAGCGAGCGCCAATAATAATGCCAAACCTAATTCTAGAGGAAGTAGAACATCAACTATAGGCAATAAAATCTTTAAAGGCACCAGGAGAAGATAGGCTACCAGCGATTATCTAGAAGCAGATCTAGCCCTCGGTAAAATATAATATCCTCGCCATCTTCTAAGCATCACTAAATAAAGGTATAATACTAAATTAATAGAGATATATATAAATTATCCTACTTAAGAAGCCAGGTAAAGATAAGTATATAATTGCAAAAGCATAGAGACTAATCTTACTTCTTACTATGCTAGGTAAGGTATTAGAGTCGGTAGTTACCGAGAGAATCTCCCACGCAGTAAAGACCTATAGGCTGCTTCTGACCAACTATTTCAGTGCATAGAAGCAGCAATTAGCAGAGCAAGCCCTCGTACTCCTGCAAGAACACATCTTCTCAGCATGGCGCTCACGTCATATTATAAGCCTCGTCAGTTTCAATGTTAAAGGCGTATACAACGGCGTATGCAAAGAGAGATTACTGCAGCGGATGAAGGCAAGAGGGATCCCCGAGGATCTCTTGCGCTAGATCAATGCCTTTTGTTCAGAGCGGACTGCAACTATTGTAGTTAATGGCCAGAGTTCCGAAAGCCGACCTCTACTATAAGCAGGACTCCCGCAGGGGTCGCCCTTGTCACCGATACTATTTCTATTCTTTAACTTAGATCTGGTGTAGATGTAGATCGATAGAAATGGTGGTGCCATCGCCTTCGTCGATGACTACACGGCGTAGGTATCAGGACCGACAGCCTAGAGCAACCGGAGAGGGATATAAGCGGTTATTAATAAAGCTCTTAACTAGAAAAGACGGAGTAGTGCAACTTTTAAGGCAGAAAAAATAGCAATTATATATTTCACCAGGTATACAGGAAGGGTAGACTTAGAACCTTTTACTATTAAGGGTGAGAGAGTCTTTCCAAAGGATCAAGTTAAGATTCTCGGGGTCGTTATGGACTTGCGACTTTACTATAAGTAATATATTATAAGGGCAGTAATGAAAGGTTTAGGAGCTATAATGGAACTAAAATGACTAAAGGGAATGGCTCCCTTAACAATAAGGCAGCTTTTTATAGCTATGGTAGCTCCTGTAGTAGACTATGCTTCTAATGTCTGGATGCATGTGTGTAAGACGGCGTCGGCATATGCCGTTTATCGAGTACAAAGGGTAAGAGCGTAGGCGATTATAGGGTCCTTTATAAGTATAGCAACAGAAGTAGCTAAGGCAGAAGCTTATATAGCGACTATTTATGAACGATTCTAGAGATAAGTAAGTAAATTTTAGGTAGATATATATATGCTTCTATATATAAATCCGGTCTGAAATCTCTTATAAAGGATTAAAGCTTTCTGGTAATTTATATCTCCGCTTAGATATATTGCAGATGCATATAAAGAACTACCAAGAGATACCATAGAGATTATCTAACCTTTTGCCCTTGCCCCGTGGGATAAGCATATGCAAGCCACGTTAGGCAGACAGGAAGGGGAAGAAGACAACAAGATCAAAGAGTTAGCTAAAGCAGGATAGGCAGTAAGAATAGCAACAAGCAGCTCGGCGAGAAACGATCTGGTTGACATAGGAGGGACCATTCAAATCCCCATATCCTTAGCAAGAGCCGGCAAGATCATCAAGACCTTCTCGGTCACGCTAGGGACAACGGAAGAACACAACCTATACACCGCCGAACTAGCAGCCATTGCTTATGGCCTAAAATATCTGCCAGAGATAATATATCGGGTTATAATAATCTTAACTAGTAACAGATCAGTAGCACAAGCTATAAGTAACCCTCGCCAGCAATCAGGCCAGGGGCACATTCAGGAGATATACAATACTATAGAAAAGCTCAAAAGAGACAGGAATAGAATCAGGCTCATCTGGCTACCATTTAACAGTAAGCTCAAAATCCAGAGGATAGCCAAAATGTCAGCCCGCTATCAACAGAGCCATACGTCACACCACGCAGAGGAACAAGCAAAGCAAAGACAACAATCCTTAGTCAAACAAGAGCAAATCTACGAAGAGAGAGGGAACTACTAGACGAAGTTGGCAGATATTCAAGAAAGGTCGACTCAGCTCTGCCTGGTAAATATACTTAGCTACTGTACGACCAGCTACTATGGAAGGAAGCCAGCGTACTAGCATAACTCAGAACCGGGATAGCATGACTAAATGGCTACCTGTATTAAATCAGAGCAGCAGTGACCGATAAATGCCTATGCAGGCAAGTAAAAGAAACAGTAGAGCACTTCCTCTTCTGATGTATAAAATGGATGGCACAGCGCAAGGAGATAATGCTTTAATATATAGAGGAAAAGCGCGGCAACCTCTCCTTTCATTTGGGGGGCAAAGCTGCATCAGACAGACAAAAGTAGACACCGAACATAAAAGCAGTACGAGCTATAATCCGTTTCGCAATTGCCACAGGTCACCTAGAACAGAGATGATAACAATATCACTACTAACCTATCAACCATAAAATTATACCTACCAACAACCACTACCCTGGATAACCAGAAGTAGGCACCGCTTCAGCCGCCGAAGATAGGAAACTGAACACTTGGAGGAATTGGGCTTCAAGTTGACCTACTATTACTAACAATTACGGGGATCAAGGAGATAAGCGATAACCAGGCTAGAAAGAATAAGACAAGAACCACATGGGCTTGGCGAGATCAAAGCAACAACTAGCGAGATGTATGTATTTTTAACTCATAGAGCCCTTTGGGCAATGGCCTACCGGGCGTAATAGACTTGTGTGTGTGTGTGTGTGTAGGACTAGGCTGTCGACGCAAACAAAGGTCTCAGGGTTAAATGGAATCGCTATGCTTGTTCATTAGCGTGTTTTTTTTTTTACTATGGGACTTTAAATGGAATCGCTAGCGATTCTGCCGCGCAGCTAGGATAGGATAGGATAGGATAGGTGGTTGGGGTTGGAGCGTTCGTAGATTTTTGGACACTAATTTTAGTTAACTCATAACCTAATGACTTATCGGTCCTTCTCTCGCGTCTTTATAGACCGCCGTTCAGTTTCCCTCCCATTGTGCCGTTTCTCCCGTGCCTCCCGTTTCTGCCGCTACTCCCGTTACTGCCGTTCCCATCCGCCTCGCTCGTGCACTCCAAATTTAGTACCGTCTTTCACATCTTCAAGTTAGACTATCTTCCTGATGGCTTCACGCCCTCAGTTACTGTGGACGTTAAAACTCTAAATTGCACCCTCCATTGGTTCATGTTCAAAATCAAGGTAATCCGGCTAGTCAGAGTCCTGGAATGGCAGTAAAGCTGTTATTAAGAGCCATTTGAATACTGTCATCACTAACTCATAGTTTGTTCTAAAGTAGAATCAGTAGTACGAAATCTTGTAAATGGTTCACGTTAGTCCGATTTGATTTTTATTCGTTTTCTGATGTACTGTACATCCTACTTCAAGACATCGACGATCCTACTTAGCCCTTCCATTAGTATCACCTTATCAACTGAAAACACAAGTCTAAACCAGCCACTATCCTCAGCTCCAAAGCTTGACCCAGGAGCTACAAAGACCTTTCGCTCGAGCAGTAGCTGCATCACTCGATCCTCGGCGTGTGCATGCTCCTGTTCAGGATGGTTCTGACAGTAAGCCTCTCCAAGATTAGCCCACAAGAAGAAGCCTGCATTTGTTCCCCTCGCATAACGGATACCATGCTCAGTTGCCCAGGATGTTATCAGCCTGTAATGCTCTGCGAGTTTTGTCCTGTTCTTGTCCAGATAGTCATCAACCCAAGCCTCGTCTTCGAGTACATTCGCAAAGGCGTGATCAGCGAGAGAAGAGCTCATACTGTATAAGGCACCTGGAACAAGTGCTTTATGCAATGAAGGGTTGCTCTGGGAAACGACGCATCCAATCCGAATGCCGTTGGACCCAAAATCTTTCGAGACACCCCATACCACGTGCATCAGAGACGGGTCAATGATGCCTGTATAATCTATAGATAGACAGGAGGTAAAAGGCGCTGCTTGTGCATCCTCGTCTGTCCATGTCGACAAGGCGTAGACTTCATCGCTAATCAGGTGAATTTGATGTTTCTGACAAAATTGCATGAGTCCGATCAAGGCATCTTTGGAATAACAGCGCCCTAGGGGGTTGTGCGGGTTGCAGAGAAGAATGCCAGCAATCTTCTTTCCTTGGGCTTTGGCTTCTTGAAACTTGGCCTCGTACTTGTCGACGACGTTCACGCAGAAAGGATCAACGCTATGGCATGGCACCTGTACGACCTCTGTATCAACGCGAAGGCCAAAGGTTGGTATGAACGCGCGAAAGAGAGGTCTAGTGATGAGGAAACCATCCCCTTGATCTCCAACTGCCCAGGCGATATGTTCGATAGCTGCGCTACAGCCGTTGGTAATGGTGATGTGGTCCCATTCGATGTTTTTATGAGGGTGTAGATATTTGATGAAAAAGCGTGCGAGTGCAAGCTTTAACCGTTTTGATCCAGTTGTACCGTCGCCATAAGTCAAAGCTCGGGGTTTAAGGGAGATGTTATCAGTGACGTGTTTCAATAGCTCATCTTGCATGAGGACATTCTCTGCCATGCCCAAGCTCACGAAGCCTGAAGTGTTGGTCGTAGGATCCCAAAGGTTTGCTGTGACGTCCCACAAGAGCGATCCGCCTTTGTTGTCGGCTGTTGCTTGACCGCGATTGGAGAGCTTCATATTGACAAAAGAAGGCGCTAAGAAGCCGGTATCGGTTAGGGGGATGTAGTTTGAAAGAGTGAGGCGTCTACAATATTTGACTGTTTCGACCCTGAAGTAGATGATGCCCGGAAATTATCGGAGTCGCTTGGTCGAGGTTTGGGTTCGGTGCTACTTTTGTAGCCATGGTGAGTATGTCAACGCACCATACTGACTAAAAATACGTGAAAAGTGGAGAGTTCGGTTCTAGAATCATGGCGCTTTTTCAATTAGTGGGTCTCCGCCCTCCAACAACTAGACTAAGTCACCGCCACTCCGTACACCCCGTGACCCCGCACACCTCAACACCATCCACGCGTCATCACAACATACCACTTTCAATAATTCTAGAATTATCAAATTAAATCCTTATTTTTTTTTCTATCAACAGAAATGGATTCGCAAGCATCAGATTATGAATATAGAGCTATATTGGCTACTTAGGAGGTTAAATTGATTGGACTGCGAGCTTCGGCGCGAAAACACTCGATCAAGGTGTGGATATTGAGAGATTGTTGCGCCGGGGCTTGTGATATCGTCACCGCACGTCAGAAAGACCAGTCGCTAACCGTTAAGCAAGAGGAAGACCTAGTAAGCTATATTCTCGAGCGAGAGAAGGCTTTCCAGCCTCTTACGAAGAAGGAAATCCATGACTTTGCAGAGGCTTTATCGTCAGTCAGTGGAACGGTCCCCTACATCGGCAAGAACTGGGTCGACAGGTTCCTCCTACGCAATCCGACTATAGAAATGAAGCCATCATCAGGCAAAGGTGCCGCGAGGAAGCGTTGTGTGACGAGGGAGTCCCTTACAGACTACTATAATGGTCTTCAATGGGTCTACGACTCCAAGTCGATAACAACGCCTCATAAATATAATATCGATGAGACCGGCGTGCAGCTTGGAAAGACCGATGGTGGCGTAGTAGCCGGTACGGTGATGACATCCTCGTCAGAGAGGATACAGTCAGAAAGCTCGACCTAGAGCTCGATCTTAGAGGCTGTATCTGCTGATGGTTGTTGCCTTATGCCCTGTGTCGTCTTTACTGGCTAAAACCTCCAAGGGCAGTGGTTTCCTAAGGCTTTTCCCAACTGGAAATACACAACAAGTCCCACAGGCTGGTCTAACGCCGACATCTTCATAGAATGGTTTATAAAGGTCTTTCTACCGGAGACTAAGCCAGAAGACCCTTCTCAATGGAGACTATTGGTATTAGACCAGCACAAGTCACATATAACAGCAGAATTAATAAAAAAGACTTGGCTGCATAAGGTTTGGCTCTCTTGGCTACCTTCACATTCATCATATATTACTCAGCCGCTTGATGTTGCGGTATTTGGACCATTAAAGGTCTACTATCGGCAACGCACCCGCAACTGGGCCTCATACGATGCAACGTCACCATATCAGCAACAACTCTTCCTACAAGCTTATGAGTGGGCTTCTAAGAAAGCCCTGACTCGTAGGAACATTTTAAGTGGCTTCTCGGCTTCTGGAATCCATCCTATCAGTGTAAAGAAAGCTATTAAAGCTTTGAAGCCCGTGGAGCAGAAAAGGAAGAGCTTTAAAGGTCCTATAACACCAAGAAAACGCCGTGTGACTTCTGATATGATCTGGAGCACCCCTCAAGGAAGTCAGGATATTCAAAAACAGCTTATAGAAGCTCAAAAGCAAGGAAATGCACTGATTCGCGACTTTAATTGTATATTGAAGAAGGCGATGAAGAGTATCGACCAGAAGAACAGTCAAATACAACGCCTTGAGGAGGAAAAAGCTCTATTAAAAGCTACTATAGCTGCAAGAAAGCCGACTGGCAAAGTCACCGTTCAATTTGACCCTAACCAAGCTTTCCCGGAGGCTCACCAGATTATCACGGCACAGGATGAGGCTGAATCTAATGTATTACATCGGATTAATGAAAATCGGAAGAAACCAAGGAAAAGAAAATCGCCAAAAACACCATCAGCAGATCAACAGTTTCTCAATAGTTTCCTAAAATCTTGATTTAATTGGAATTTTATTCATTATATAATAATTAATTGAAGTTGCCTCGTCAATCTGTTGTAAAGCTATCACGGGGTGTACGGAGTGGCGGTGACTTAGTCTAGCATGTATAATAAAGGGAATTGCTATACGGGCATGACGTTTTGGCTACACGGGCATGAGTTTTGTGGCATCTGATTCGCTAAGGCCCACATTTGTTAGCACATCTCGGTTCTGCCGACAACTCTAATTTATACCTATAGTTTTTATCCCTTAATGACTGACGTAACGCTCTCCATCAGATAATTAACTGTCCATTACTAGTCTCTCAGCGCTTGACGATTATAACCTTCCATTATGTCTCAACAAGAGCCTACTCATAGCTCAGAGAGTAATTTAAGACGCCGAACCCGAAGGCCTAGCCCGAGCGATCAATCACGTCCTTGATGATGAAATAAAAATGGGTTCATTGTGTTGTTGGTTCTAAGTTACATGTGTCTGAGAGGAGCACAGCTCTTTACATAGTACCCACATCCTAGCCACCAGCAGATCGGACCACCTTAGCCACACTGTCTTAACACTCGAAAATGACAGCGACAGACCGGCAGTGATCTTGTTGGATTGGACTGGACTGGATTTCGAGGTCGGATCCAGTTCAGTCCAATGCACAGGGCTGGGGGCTCCAGGAGCGCCAATGCAAATCCAATTCTCCAAATGGATTAGGAGTATTCCGCATTTTGCGAAAAGAGTCGTCGCGAGATTTACTGCGGAATCGATCCTTGTTCAATGCTGTTGCGGCACCTATGTATTTGGCATCAATTACACTGGTTACCGCAAGCCATCCTGAGTGGTATTGTCCTCATCCAGAAAACCCTCTTGCTCGACGGTCTGAAGGTCCTCATTGCCCATTCTAATTTCAGATCCCTCCCCGCCGTGCCGAGTCCCCTGCAGATCAGACTCCCCTTCTAGTCTCCCGATGTTGATATCCTCAAAAGTATTCCGTGCAGGTGGGCCGCACCAGGATCGGAGGCACTCGCTGGCTTCAATGATATCTATCTTAAGCCTCGACCGCCGGTCGGAAAGCAGTATCTTGGCGCTGCTGAATAGCCGCTCGCACTCATCTGACATTGATGGAACGGCCAGAACATCCAGAGCCATACGGGCTAGATCTGGCTGCGTATAGTAGCGATTGTTCCAGTAACGGATAGCGTCAAAGGTTTCGTCCTCACCAAGCCGGATAACATCTGTTTCAAGGAACTGATCGAGCAAGTCGACGGCTGGAGGGTCGGTTGCCAGGGCCTCGTGACGAAGCTTCAGTCGTTTATGGCTCTTGACCGCCACAAAGGCCTTCTCCTTTCTAACCGGAGCAGGCAAAGTTGGGCAGAACGAAGCGGAAACTGACGCATGCTTTGTAGAATGTCTTCCCCGATACTCTTCTAGCCAGAGCCCCCTAACAAGCTTCGTAACGCTCGGGATCCATGACTTCTTTTCTTCATCTGTCCAAGTCTCGATGTACGACTGGTTTTTGAGAGTCGGATTCAGCGTAATAGCGGCATAATATGCCGGTGTCTCATCCGCTTTCTTGAAGTACTCCTCCGCCTTACGCCAGGAAGCTTCCGCTGAAGCGGCAAGAAATGCGAAGTCATCAGCTTCAGCAGCAAGAGCTCCTCGACTGGTGTTCCTTCGAACAGCCGCCTTGTGGAGTTCTTCGAATTTAATCTTGGCCTGCTGGATCTCATTTAGTAGCCAGTCAAGTGTCTGAAAGTGATCCGCTAGTGTTGAAAGCCTGCCTTCCGCAGAGAGGGTCCCGTCGTAGAACGTCTCCAGCTGATCATGAAGGTGTGCAAGCTCGTCCCACTGCTGCTCAGACAGGCGGTCTTCGGTGAGGCTTTTCTGGCTCTGGCCAGCCTCATACTGGTCACAAAAGACTTGAATTCGCTCCTTGACGTTAAGAGCTCTACCGATCGAGGTGAAATATGAATTCCGGCGTATCTTCTGACTTTGGATAAGCTTGGCTAACTATTAG
Source organism: Fusarium sp. MPI-SDFR-AT-0072 (assembly GCA_020744335.1). NCBI lineage: Eukaryota > Fungi > Ascomycota > Sordariomycetes > Hypocreales > Nectriaceae > Fusarium > Fusarium sp. MPI-SDFR-AT-0072. The sequence goes on along the minus strand of JAHBOG010000001.1, from coordinate 6,477,621 downwards.
TCCTGACTATGGTTTTATGGAGGGCGCAAACTCACCTCTAAGCCACCAAACTCAGACAGTTCTCCCCCGGAGAGAATTGATCTGAAAAACTGACGGCGCTGAGGACTGGCTCGGATGTATTTGATGATATTATGAAGCCTTCCGATGGCGCCGCGCTTCCGCCAGAGCTCCCGGATTCGCTTCACATCACCTTGCCTGTACGCAGCGTCTAGATCTTTACAGGCCTTTTCGGCGTCCTTTCCGATAAGGAAAGCCTGCGCACAGAGATTCACAATGTGCCCGAAGCATATTGTTTATATTGCGCAGTAGTGTTGGGTGAAAAATATATTTTTGTAAAACTTGATTGTTCATTATTAAGATGAGAGTTCTTCTCAGGTTTATATCTCTAAATGATTTCATTTAGGACTTTCAGACTGTTAGTCTGAACCCTGAAGGGAAGGGGGATCCCCGGATTTTCCAACAAAGCACCGGAGGCGTCTGCGTTTTCGCTGCTTATCTGACATCCTTGGGTAGACAGCGCGCAGTACAAAGTCAACGCACACATCGTTGGCCGATGCGTTATCGGACATGAAATAGCCAACTCGGTCCGTAATCTTATAATCTTTGATGACCTGCAACAGGACATCGGCGATGTTCTCCCCTGAGTGTTCCTCTTCCACTTCGCGTAGCGCCGAGACAGCAGTTCGACGCAGCCCAGATTTGTCGATGAAATGTCCTGCTACTCCAAGCACTGCGAGGTAGTTCGGCGACGTCCACAGATCAAATGACAGCGGAATGGAACTCCGACTGTCGAGCATATCCTGCCGCAGTCTCTCCTTCCTCGCCTCGAACATATTCATCACCCACTGGCGAATGGTCGATGCTGCCTTTGGAAGGAGATCAGCTAAGGGTGGGAATAGATAGAACAGGAGGTCGCGAATGTAGTCATTCTCGATCTGGAAGAAGGCGATATGGCAACAGACTAGCCAGCGGACTAGGAGTTCCTTAAATCGATCTAAGCGGCGGGAGAAGATGATCGATTTCATGTCCTGGTAATCGGATATGGAGGACTTGCTCGAGTCCACCGAGTCTCCTCGAAAGGACTTGAGTTCTCCAGTAGTCTTGTCGATATGATTCAGGTGGAGATGATCAAGTGCCGTAGAATTTCCATTTGAGACTGCTGGAAGTTCTTGTTGACGACGCTGTTTCTCGCAGAGGTAGCAGTACCATACCCGTTTCCGATCTCTCTTTGACTGTAGATCCTCACCGTATAGCCAGATCACCGACGTGCGTTTCTTTGTTGATTCAGGGCCCATTGCGATCACGGAACAGCGAGTATATTGTTCGCCCTGAAGCTTGAACTCATCTGGCTGGATCAGGGCATCCGGATCGCGACTACCGGTATTGTTGATCGATTCTGGAGCGAGAACAACATTGTCTGACTCTGAAGACCTATTAGAAGAACAAGAGAAGAAGTGGGTGATTGTTGGTGCGGCCATTCTGGGACGTCAATTACATTATTGGTCAAATGGTAAAGGGCATGTTATCGGGTTCGTGCTGCTGCATATTATGTAGGCAAACGGACGTCTCACCTTCGCGCTGCATTACTGACTTGGTTTGCCGATGGTACTCGACGGGTTTAGCATCGCGGAGACCAATCAACACCACGCGGAACAATGTGCCTGAAACAAAAGGTGGAGTTCGGGTTCGCTTCTTTCCTAATTAGGAATGGTCCATTGGTGCTCCAGTCCAGTCCAAATTTCTGAAACTGTGAATCCAGTCCAGCCAAATCCAGTCCATCCAAATCCACTCCAATGCTAGTCCAGTCCAACAAGATCACTGCTTCTCCCAGCAACAGACCAGCTGACTGTTGCTTTAGGGTTAGTAGCCGTGAAGTAACCGCGAGGGCCGTAACACTGACCATTTTGTGGAATGCGAAGTAAAAAGTCCATTATGGCCATTGGCGAGATTCAAGCAGGCACATCCTTACCATACTGTACGCTAAGCTAGGCTCATCCAACCAGCTGGGTATCCACCTAGCTCGGATCGAGCAACCACTACAATCATAGTCTGTTCACGGGCGACAGATGCCCTTGTCAACTCTTTCTCGCTCCGTTTTAACGGCCTTGGTGTGATGGATTGTGCTTCAAAGCGTACAATGAAGTCTCCGGCTGCCGTGTATGCCATGTCCCGCCGGTACATCTTGGCCATCAGTAGTGATATCTATCACTTGCTCCGTTTTTAAACCGTCTTGTTTGTTCTTCCGATTGATACACAGAACACCCGTAATGTCGACACGAAGCATGCTTCCGTCATCTGTCGGTGAGACGGAACATTCAGTAATACTGAGCTCTGGTCGGCTGGCCCCCTAACTACCACCACCTCTCTTCTTCACGATGGTGTCGGTTTGCAATGGCGGTGTCAGCGGTGGGGATAATCTGAGCCGAGTTCTGTTCTCAAACGCATTCGCCCATTTGAGAAGACTCAGGTCGTCGTAGGCCCGGCCAGCAAAAGTCAAGCCAATAGGCATCTGCTTGTCTGCAATCATGCCCATCGGGACCGTTACAGTAGGCACTCCCAAGTGACGCAGCGCCCCGTTGCCGTTGTTATAGTACACCCCGTCCTTCCATGCATGCGCGGCACTGGAAGAGTTCATGTCGGCATCGGCAGCACCAACATCGCTAGCTGCTGGGAATACGAAGCCATAGCAATTGAACTGTTTCAAGTAATCATCCAGCAGTCTTCGACGCATGTCTTCGAGAGTAACCACGGCATCTCTCAAGCCCTCAACCTCGTATATAGTGGAACCTCGGAGGTAACTGGTAAGCTTTTCCCATTGAATCGCATTCTGCATTGGTAGGTGTTCCATTTCGACTGCTGTTCGCATAGACTGTGGAAAGATATTCAACTTATCCACGGCAGTCAGTGTGGGAATGTTTGGATCTGCATTGACAGCCAAACATTGATCCCGTCCATGAGCGACCATTGGACCTCGTTCAGTTTGATGCCAGGCTTCGGGCAATTGCCTCGCACCATCTGGTAAGAGGCTGGGATTCTCATAAGCCGTGACGACAGGGAAATCAGCGACAATGACCACCTCGGCGCCCAAAATCTCCAGTTGTCTCTTAGCTACTTCCCACGACTTAATTACTCTTGGATTTACCGTGACTGGTTTTGCTCCTTCAGGTATTGGGCCGCCTATATACATGGCCGGGACAGCAAATCGATAGCCTTGAAGCGTTGTGAACTTGCCGATTAGTTCAAGATCTTTAGGCGATACTGATGGCTTTGGTAACTCCACAAAGGGCTGATCACGCCAGAAGTCGCCTTTCGTCAGTGGATCGTCTGTAATGAGGACTTGAAGAAGCGTCAACATGTCTTTCATAGTCCTTGTATGCGGCACCACGACGTCAGAGGTCGGATATAGTGGCTAGTTACCACAAATGGATATCCAACCTCTCGACGGAGTATAAGCGACCAAGCCGTTATTGGAAGCAGGTGAGCGACCAGAAGATACTGTCTCTTCACCCATACCAAAGGCCGCTAGAGAAGCGGCTGTGGCCACCGCAGAACCATTCGATGAGCCAGAGGCAGAAGTTGCTGCAAGATAATTGGTATTATACGGACTCTCAGCACGACCATATATTCCTTTTTGAATTCCGCCACACGCCATAGGCGGCATATTGGTTTTCCCAATCAAGGCGCCCCCTTCCTCCCTGATGGCTCTGGTGAATTATCGTGGACTCGAAATCGATAGACTTGACGTTACACTTATAGTTATTAGTGAATCTATGTGATAGAACTAATACAGCTCGCACTTTTTCATGCGGTATTTTATATCGCGCTGTAGCTCTTAGTTTACCAATTCGGTCAGCTTTCCGAAGCATCGCTACCGACCGAGGTGGGCAGCCTCGTGTTCTAAGCCCGTCTGTCACTCGGCACATTTAGATAATACCGCCGCTTAGACTCAACAGTTCTATTATTCCTTGGTGTCGCGCTAGCAGTTGTTGATCTTGCCGGGAACTGCTTATGCTAGTGACTGTGATTGTTAGGTCGGCTAAGTAAGCTTGCTTAATTAGCTTGCTCAGGCTTGCCCCACATAACGTGCATGATAAGCGAGTGCTCCAGACAAGCGAGTGCTCCAAAAATCCCTCAATCTACACTATCACTATTCAATCAGATATTACTCAACAACCCAATATGCCACAGTCTTCAAATGAAGCTAAGATTATTCTTGCCCTTCAGGCCCTCCAGAATAACCCAAAATTAAGTCTTCGAAAGGCCGCAGCTATATATCATGTTGATCGCTTTGCCTTACGTCGCCGCCAGCGAGGCATTCTTTCAACACATAATACTCCTACAAAGTCACAGAAACTATCTAATCAGGAAGAGCAGATAATAGTCCAATTCATTTTAGACCTAGATTCGCAAGGATTTCCCTCGAGCCTATCATATGTAGAAAATATCGCGAATTCTCTACTTGCCAACCGCGATGCGCCATGCGTCGGTAAGCGCTGGGCTCATAACTTCGTCAAGCGACAACCAGAGTTAAAGACACGTCCATCTCGGAGGTATGACTATAAGAGAGCTAAATGCGAAGACCCGACTATTATTCGTGGCTGGTTTCGGCTTATAGAGAATATAATCGCGAAATACGGTATCCAATCAGATGATATCTGGAACTTTAATGAGACCGGCTTTATGATAGGCGTAATTAAGCCCGGAACAGTCATCACAAGCTCGCACAGGCGAGGAAGACCAAAGCAAGTACAGCCTGGAAACCGCGAATAGATTACTATAATCAAGGGGATTAATGCCGAAGGTCAATCAATCCCGCCGTTCATCATTGGTGCAGGCAAGGATCACCTTGCCAATTAGTACCAAGAATGCAACCTCCCCGGCGATTAGGTTATTGCATTGAGCGAGAAAGGATAGACTGATAATAAGCTGGGTCTCGAGTGGCTAAAGCACTTTGATCGGGCTACAGCTAAGCGAACGAACAGTCGCTATCGCCTCTTGATCCTTGATGGTCACGAAAGTCACCACTCTATCGAATTCGAGGAATATTGCAAGAAGAATAAGATTATTACGCTCTGTATGCCTGCTCATGCCTCTCATCTACTTCAGCCTCTTGACGTAGGGTGCTTTAGGCCGCTGAAAAAGGCATATAGTCGACAAATAGAGCATCTGATCAGATGCTCTATAACTCATATCTCAAAGACCGAGTTCTTTCCTGCCTTTTATGCCGCCCACCAAGCTGCTATTACAGAAAGCAATATCAAGGGAGGGTTTAGAGGAGCTAGGCTTGCTCCCTTTGACCCAGAAAATGTCATCTCAAAGCTTGATGTGCAGCTACGGACTCCGACGCCTCCCGTAGAGGTCACGATACCATCGACCCCTTGGACTGCAAGGACCCCAAAGACATCACTAGAGGCCCAATCGCATTCCAAGTATCTACAAGGAAGGATTAGAAACCATAAGAGCAGCTCCCCTGAGTCAATAATTGAAGCCGTAAAGCATTTTGAGAAGGCAACAACTGTTCTTATGGATAAGATGGTCTTACTAAATGATAGGGTTCGACAACTTAAACAACAGAATAAGACAGTAGGGCGATGCCGGAGGGGAAAAAGGACTAGGGTACAGAAAGAAGGGACTTTAACTATAGGGGAAGCATTACAAGCAATTGATCAGAGGGATGTTGATACGCAGGTTATAGCTGAATCGTCAAGAAGTGGTAGTCGCGAGAGGTCACAAGGACCGAAGGTTCGGCAGTATAGTATTTGCGGAAAGACCAGGCATAATGCAAGGACCTATCAAGAGGCAATTAAGGTCAATAGGGAATAATATAGTAATTAATTTTAATTAATCAGATAGATTATGGTGTTTTTATTACTCTTTTTAAGTCTTGAGGTGTAGATTAGTGGAGCACTCGCTTGTCTGGAGCACTCGCTTATCATGCACGTTAAGTCAAATCGCGGGCTATTACATAACTTTTCCGGGCCGCAGTCCAGGCTTGCCGATCATAGCTATGAGCAGCTCGGAATACTTAGTCAAAGATCTTAATCCCATCCTCCGTTACAATCCACGTGTTACTTTCGCTCCTTGTATAAACTTCACCAAGTCTAATACACTTCTATCTACAGTATTACAAGAAGTTTATCCGATTCAGCAAACCATCTGTACCCTCCCTTTCTTTTGGACTTTTTTTTATCTTTAAATTCACTATGGTCTCAGTGCCTGTTAGCAACGTGCTAGACACCATTGGCAACACGCCCTGCGTTCGCCTGAACAATGTCGTCCCTAAAGCATGCGCGCAAGTGTACCTCAAGCTTGAATACTTTAGTCCGACCGGCTCGTACAAAGACCGCCTGGCCAAGTCAATTATCGAAGAAGCAGAGAAGAGAGGCAGCCTCAAACCAGGAATGACAGTAGCGGAAGCAAGTGGCGGCAGCACTGGTTCATCACTCGCGCTCGTCTGTGCAGCCAAGGGGTACAAGTGCCTTGTGGTATCCTCAAATGCATTTGCGATCGAAAAGCTTCGGACTATGAGCGCTCTCGGAACTCAGATCGACATAATACATAGCCCTTCCGGCAAGATTCACGCTGATCTCATTCCGTCGATGATCCGACGCGTTACCGAGCATGCAAAGGACTCTCAGATATACTGGACGAACCAGTTCGAGAATAAAGACGCATTTGTCGGATACCAGGTCTTGGGCTCAGAACTCATACAACAGTTTCCAGACGGTGTGGACGCCTTTTGCGCCGCTGTTGGAACGGCTGGCATGGCAATGGGTGTTGCGCAGGTCCTAAAAGATAACTTCTCGAACTGTCATATCGCCGTTCTTGAACCTGTATCCTCGTCGTCGATTTCGACTGGTCAAGCCGGGGAGCACCATATTGAGGGCATTGGTATCGGGAGTGTCCCGCCACTTCTTAACAGAAACTTATACGATCAAGTTTTGGCGATCGAAGAGGAAGAAGCCCGAGCAATGTGTCGTCGATTGGCCAAGGAAGAGGGACTTTTAGTAGGAACCTCGACTGGCCTGAATGTTATCGGTGCATTAAGGCTGGCGAAAGAGCTAGGCACTGGCAAAACAGTTGTTACTATTGCCTGTGACACGGGACTTAAGTATATGAATGGAGATTTATTTTCTTAACTAGGTTATTATTTTGAATATTATATAGATTATAGATCTTTGATGCTATCTGCCATGTTTCTATTGGATCTAATGGCGGTAATCTTGCCGTGCTGAACTAATATGCAGTCCACGAATTCAACTGGCTTATCGCGTGCTGTAGTAGTCCTTGTCAGGATCCGTCCGTTGTAAGAAATTTATTGGGCGTTATGGCGAGTTGAAGTGGTTTTAGAGGAAGAGACTTGGTTTGTCGACACCTTGAGCTTGCAGCGTTATCAAAGGCATTATACGGATTTATGTTTGGTGTGGCGCTGGTATGTAATTGTGGTAACCTTTTCTACAAAATAGGCCGAACGATTCCCGAGTACCTTTACTGATCGCTACAAAGCTGCCGCTCGGGATGTGTGAACTGGTTGAGGGCAACTCATGCCGAGATAGCTTGTATCCACTTAATGACATGATCCCATTTGTCGACCTAGAGCCTCGAGTCTAGCTAATCTACTCAGTCCGGATTCAGTCGGTCATCAGATGCCCACCGAAGGTATGGTTCGTCATAGTTTGAATAAAGCCCACTTTCCTTGACATGCGACAACAAGGATCGCCTCACTTGCAGTGCATCAAGGAGTGGGAAAGTTTGTACATGATCAGGTCCTCCCTAGCTACTAGGCATAATCTGCTTCGGTTTAATTCAAGGTTTGGGACGAAACGTCGAGGTGCCAAGGCGCTTGCCTAAAAAGAATTCCCATCTCAGTAATCAATTGTAGAGTTCAATAAATATATGTTCCACTCACTCAGCATTACTGCGCAATATGGTAGCTATGGGAAGGAACACTGTGCTGAGTCACTTTCGGGGCGCCGCGCGCAAGCCTAGTACGTCTTGCGGCACGGCCTCAGAATATGGGCCCTAGCCCGTGACACCTAGGGCAAGAAGCCCTCAATCCAGTGAGTCCCAAGGGTGTCAAGGTAGCTGTTAAAGACAGCGATCCAGCCCGTGGAGTCAATAAGCTAGACATATGTCAGACGGAAGCTTAGGCTTTTATAGACCATAATCTATTATGCAAGGCCAGCTTCCTAATTTATAGAGAGCTTTTAAGGGTGCTAATGATCCTTTTGGTGACTTTAGACGCTATTAAGCTGATTGGCTGAGGTTGAGCGTGGAATACCATAATATCATATAGAAGCGCATAGAGATAACCAGTTTTTGACGTTGAGGATGGCATTTTCAATATCAATCTTAATACAATCTCGCATAACGATTAAATGATGTAAATAATATTGTAATTGCTATACTATATCGCGAGGAAACGTGGTTAGAATGCAAAGGTAGATGGACGTGAAAGTGATGCAAAAGTAATCCAGAATTAGGGGTGGTTGCTGCCTTATCCTATATATTTTTGAGATGGATAACTTAGGAGGTGCTAGATTCCAAGCCGTACATCGGAGATATAGTCTTAGTTCTCCGGGTCTTCACCCTCGTGATTCCACTCCACTTAGCCCGCAAGCCTAAGCCGTCTGTGGGTGGCTGTGGCCGAAGCTCACTCACCAACAACAGGCACAACGGCGTACTTCAAGTGTAAAGTAGAGGCAAGTCCCTTCCCATGTTGAGCTCCACTTCGCCAAGCGACTGATTGTTTGTTAGAGACAATGATTTGCCCAAGAGCTGCGACACGATCGGATCAGCGATCCGGCGGTTGAAGGAGGCGACATCTTGCAAAAGGTTCTCCAACGGAGGACGCGCCGCGAGGTTGATTGACTCCTTGGCCGCTGCTAGCGCTGGTAGAGGGTATAGAACCAAGCGCGAGGTGAGCTCGTCAATGTAGGCGTACATCTCACTCGATGTGTCGAAAGCTTTGTTGATCCAGCCGATTCTCTCCGCGTCTTGGGCGTTAATGTCCTTGCCGCTTAGGATATACTCCATTGCAAGGCCTCGGCCGATAAGTCCAGGAAGATGCTGGCTTCCTCCTCCTCCTGGGATGAGGCCAGTGGCCACCTCTAACTGTCCGAGGAGCGTTTCGTACTTGGTAGCGAAACGCATGTCGAGTCCCATCAAGAGTTCGTTCCCTGCTCCGCGGGCTCTCCCATCAACTGCGCCAATAGTCACCTGCGGCAGGTTCGAGATGTTATACATGAGTTCCACAAAACTACCCGCGGCGGTTTCTAGCTCATGCGTTAGCTCTGGCTTTAGAGCAATGGAGCTGTCTAAGGTATTACTTACCAATTCCAGGCATCAGAAGGTCCAAATGGGCACAGAAGAACCCAGGAACATCGCTCTTGAAAATAACAACCTTGGTTTCATTGTCAGACTGAAGCCTCTGTACAATGTCGGCCAACCCAGTCTGAAAATCATGGTTCCAGACATTGATCGGCGATGTTGGGTTGTGGAGAGTGATTTCGAGGACCCTCGCATTCTGGGAAGTCTTTAAACCTCGGTATTCTGGGAGATCCAGAGCGAGCGTTATCGAAATAAGAAGACCAGCGAGGGCTAGGGTCTGAAGCCACGCAGGATACATGTTCTCGAATGAAAGAGTAGGAAGACTGAGTAAAGATAGAATAGGCGATGATATTAATGAAAGCAAGAAATTTCAAGCGGATATCATCTCTGGTATTATATATAGTACGCCGGCGGGAACAAGGAACCTCCCCGTACATTCATGCGAATCCCTACACAGCCTACACTCTTCTTGAGAAAGCTGAAGATTACAAATGCGCATAGTGCTTTGTCATTGATAAATACGTAGTTAAGATGTTAGATCATCTTAGAAAATCCCGTCGGTGTCCGCAGGGTAACTCGGCAGTTAAGCGCCGTGAGGATTTTTCAGAACCCAGCAGCTCCCCCCCGCTTTGCAACTTTGCAACCGGCGCAATCTTCTCGCCGACTCCCGAGCTTAATCTCAAGCCACATGACGTTTCAGGGATAGAGCGCCCAAGCCCGAGCTGGCGTCAGGAGAGCGTCGCTTAGCGGCATTTGAGATGGGAGAGACTTGGTCTTGACAGGCCTTATGACAAACCGCTCCGTCACATACAAATTTAGCGCCACTAGAGTGCTCTTCTTCCATTCTTTCAAGATCTAAGGAGCACCAGGCCGAGAGTGCTGACGGTCATGCGAACGTACCCGAATCGCTGCCGCCCATGACTCCTGAGAAGTCTCTGTCGTGGCGTTTGCGGCTCTGTTCCCGTGCTCAAGGCTTGCTGACACCTTGAACCATACAGTAATCCCCTAGAGGATACTGGTCTGTTTGCTGATGCAAAGGCGTATCTTACCATTCATATAAGAACCGGCGATAGTACACCAACATAGTACTTCCAGATGCTAGCCCGTGGATCTTTGAGCCCAGCATTTATAACCAAGCTTTTACTTTACTGCAGAATGCACCACAAAACTGAACTATAAGCGATTACTACATTTAGCATCTAGTCTAGCCAGGTAACTTATCAGAGCTAGATTAGGCTGCAACATTTCATATAGATAAACATAGTCCGCCAGTCTATAGTTAACTCTTAACCTCATATATCTAAGGTATATAGTTATACAAACCCACATAATATAGCAATATTGGATTTATATCTCGCTATAAAAGTATATAAAACTAGATAGTATTACCCGTGACATTACTAAATATATATTCTAACTATGATAGTCCTGAAACCTACTCTTTCTACTGATTTCTACTTAGCCTAAATTAATACTTAATTACTTTATTATAGCACCTAATAAGAAGATTATTCTTATTGCCAGTTAGTACTATTTTCATTAAGTATTAATTTTCTATTACCTTACTCTTTAATTTCTTAGGCGCTAACTCTAGCATTAGCTATGACACCTCCTATACCCTTACTAATACCTCACTAGATAACCATATTATTATAGGTGCCTATTCTAGTATTAAGGGCCTTATAGCTCTTACTAAGATCTAGGGATATAACCCTATTAGCATACTAAGCTTCCTTAAGCTTAATATTACCTCTAATAAGTCTATTAAGGTGTTACGATTCGTGCCCGTAATAGCGTTATAAGGCTTCTATATACAGCTGTAAGCACCACTATAATTGCTCACATAGTTATTATGGCCCGATCTTTTGCCCTGTGGCTTAGCGGCTTGTGCAACCGTTACATTAATGTATAGCTATAGACTCTAATACCTGTTGAGGAGGAGGCGAGCCTCCTTAATATTTAGGTTTTAAAGACGCCAAAGATTGTGCTTATGGCTAGCTCATAGTCTGAATACCTTAAAAGACGAATTATATAGCATCAGAGTAGCTCCCTGGTATTTATTATTAAGGCTCTTGAGTCATTCTTTAAGGGAACTAAGGGGGGAGGGGGGGTACAGTTTGATAATACATGTACAATTAAGGACATCAAGGCGCACGCGATCCGTTTAACAATACTGTACAGCTAAAAACAGCCTACCCTATATAGCCTAAAATTATTTTAAACCGTGAGCTTTCCTAACCATACAAGACGTAGAGTTCTTGACGCTTGAAAAGATGTACGCACCTCTTGAAAGAAAAGGCTCTGGACTGCATGCGCCAGAGTTGAGACCGTGTGTCTAAGGTGGTTCGATCTGCTGGTGATTGGGATGCGGATACTTATGTAGGGTGCTGTGCTCCCCTCGGACACATGCAACTTAGAACTAATAACAACGCAATCAATCCATTTTTGTTTCAACAGCCATTGTCGCCTTTGTTGCCATTCTGAAGATTCGAGTTGATGGTGCTTCAAGTGATGATATTGTTTGTCGCAAATCTTGGGCAAGCATGAGGTTTTAAATCTAGCTTCATAAAAGTTACGTTGTTCATCATCAAGAACTATCTCTGGTGTTGATTCCGCACGCGCTAGCAGGCAGTGGATCAATAACAGCAGGTCACGGGCATCCTGAGGCAGAAATTGTCAAGGACTCATCATCACGTATTGAATACGCTGTGCTAAGGCGTCGATCTCGGCCCATAAATTCTGATCCTGATTAGTGGAAACCCCCTTCGACTGGAAAAAAAGACATGGTGTGACGTCACGCAACTTCTAGCCTCAAGCGAGATAAACCCTCTTCACCCATGCTTCATGTTAAACCCTTCCTTCGGGTCACGATACTTGTGGTGAATCCTACCGGTAGGGTTTGACCTGTGCAAGGAACAGCTTCTATCAAGATAACATTATAAACAAATGAGGCGTGGACGCATGTAGAAGTGTCTTCTCCTCTCCTTTTTGTAAGAAAAAAACAAAAACAAAAAAAAAAGACATCAAATTACAAGATGGTCTATACCACGGTTGCTATACTCATTCAGCAGGCAGCCAGCCGACTTGCTCCATAGGCCAGCTCAGCCAGAAACGTTTCGCAAGTGGCATGCAAGCGTAGATTTCTGACATGAGATGTGTAGGCCAATCTTTTACCATCCAGGCACACTCCAATCGCTTGATCAACACCACAAAGTATGAAAAGAGTAACAGCGCCACTGGGTCAGTGGCCTGTACCAGTTTCAGGTAATGATCCGATACACGATGTAACCAGCTGAAGACTGTGTAAGCCGAGACTTGCGCTGGTTCGTCATGCACCACCGTGTAGCACCTACGCAGAAGCGTGAGAGCTTCCACCAGGCTCTCGCACCGCTCGTCATCCTGCGTGACGTTGATATCTATGAAGGATGCTAAAGCCTCTAGAGCTTCTTGGACGGATGGATCGAGGGCTTTGACTGGGACTTTGTTCGACTCTAAGCCAGAGAGCGGGAATATTGGGTGCAGCTCCTCGTTCTGGACACTTGCGAAGTCACATGCTTGCTCGATTGACCGAAGTCCGCGAAAAAGTGTCAGCCAGTGCGATGGGCCATTCTGGTTGAATATAAGCAGCTCTCCTGAGCATGGGCCGAGGGCAAATGTATGCAAGCAAGTTATTGTTGCAAAGAGATAGAGTGCGGCACAGTTTGACTCAGTGACGCATGAGAGAAGCGGCGAGGCAAGCCTCAGGGCCTCTTCCCAATGCACATTAGCCTTGTCCAACAGGCCGGCAGGCATGTCTCTCTCAAGCTGGTATTTCATGTGACGTAGGTGCAACGCGCCTAGAGTAATGACTGCATGGAGAAGAAACTGGTGTCTAAAAGACAGCCTCGGGACTGTAACGCTCCAGAAGTATTGGGTGGTTTGCTCGTTACTGAAACTCTTAGATGTGACATGGCAAAAATGATGAAACAGCTCAAAGTCCCCCACATCTAAACTGGTTGCACAGCACCGGACGGATGCTGCCACACACGCCGTCGAAGCTGGGCTGAAAGCAGTGCTATGGTTTGTGCCAAGGCTGCACACCAGCGATCGCCTGACGCAGTTGGTGCAAGCCGGCTTTTGCTCATCACACTGGAGATTTGGACCAAAGAATTAGCTTGGATCATTTTGGAACGCAGGTCGACTCGACTGCCGGGTTAGGCGTTCGTTACCTTGATCCTCCTTTTTTTGCAGAACGTGCATCCATGACGTGACTTTCTATGGGCCCTTCGGTGGACGACTTTACCACCTTGGTCAGTAGGTGGGGTATTCTCATTCATGGAACTGAGAGCCGCGTGGAACAACTACAGGCTGTAGGTAGAGACAGACGTGTCAAAGAAGAAGTAAGAGGGCTATACGAAGAATACGCTCCTCGCGGGTCCAAGGCCTAGAATAAGTAGTATTAAAATTAAGTTTGGGCTAAGGATGTAGCAAAACGGGGCTAAGACGGCTTGACCTTGGACCAATCCAATGACGTCGCCAAAGTCCAGGACCCGTTAGGATCCACCACAATTTGGCGAATACGTTGTTATACGTCTTGATACGCGCAATACGCACCCAAGACCGTCCGTGCGCAGAGAACAACCAGATCGGCGAGTCCCCACCCAGGCTATGGATATCTTCCGAATAAGCGTGTCCCTCTTTTTAGCATAGCTAGCTCTTCAAGGTCCACAACTAAGACCCTGAGATTTTCTCAGTTTACGTCTCATTACGCCGAATTAACAAGGGCCGAGTCTTTTCTTCCAGATTGTACCTATTGCGTGCGGCAGGGTAACTCGGCAGTCAAGTGCCGTCGGGCTTTTTCAGAACCCAGAAACTTCCCCGTTTCGCAACCGGCGAAACCTTCTCACCGACTCTCGAGCTTAATCTCAAGCCACACGACGTTTTAGGGGTAGAGCGCCTAAGCCCGAGCTGGCGGTCAGGAGAGTTCCGCTTAGGGGCGTTTGAGATAAGGAGAGACTTGGTCTCGACACGGCCTTATGACAAAGCGTTCCTTCACTTACAAACTTAGCTCCACTAGAACGCTCCTCTTCCATTCTTTCCATGTCTGAGGGGCACCAGGCCGAGAGTGCTGACTGCCGTGCGAACGTACCCAAATCGCTGCCGCCCATGACTCCTGAGAAGTCTCCATTCCGTGGAGTTTACTGCTCTGTTCCTGTGCTCAAGGCTCGATGACAGCTTGAGCCATAGTCTCCGAGAGGACATTGGTTTGTTTGTTTGCTGATGCAACGGCGTATCTTGCCATTTGGATAAGAACCAGCGGTAATGTACTAATACAATACTTCCAGGTACTAACTGATCAGCGGATCTTCGAGCCCGGTATTTATAATCAAGCTTTTACTTTGCCGCAGAAGACACCACAAAGCTGAACTACGAGCAACTACTACGTTAAAACGTCAGTCCGGCCAGGTAACTTACCAGAAGTAGACTAGCCTACGACATCTCACGCGGACGAAGATAGTCCGCCAGTCCATAATCGACTCTCAACCTCGGACATCCAGCCAGTAGAGGTGCGCAGTCACGCAAAACCACGTGGTATGGCGAGACTGGATTCCTATCTCGTTATAAAAGTGTATAAAACCAGACAGCATCATCCCTTGAGTTACAGAATGCATATTCCAACCGCAACAGTCTTCGAACCTGATCTCTCCATCAATTTCTGCTCAGCTCGAATCAGCACCCAATTACATTATCATGGCACCCAACAAGAGGATCATTCTCATCACTGGTCAGTATCACTTTCCTCAAGTGTCAATTTTCTGTTGGCTTACTCTTAGCTTTCCCAGGCGCCAACTCCGGCATTGGCTATGACACCTCCTACGCCCTCGCCAATGACTCGCCAGACAACCACATCATCATGGGTGCCCGTTCCAGCGTCAAGGGCCTTGCAGCTCTCAACGAGATCCAGGCACGTAAGCCTGCCGGCACACTCAGCTTCCTTGAGCTCGATATCACCTCCGACGAGTCCATCAAGGCTGCCGCGCAGAAACTAGAGTCTGACTTTGGCGTCCTCGACGTACTCGTCAATAACGCCGGTATTTCAGGCAAGGAAGAGGTCTCGCGAGAGAATTTCCACACCGTCTTCGACACCAACGTCTTCAGCACCATGCTCCTGACTCAGGCCCTGGAGCATCTGCTGCGGAAGTCCCGCGATCCTCGGATCATCAACGTCTCCTCGGTCCTCGGCTCCATCACGGTGCGGAACGATCACTCGTCCCCATATACAGAGGTTACGGGAGAAACGTACCGCGTCAGCAAAGCGGCGCTGAACATGGTTACCGGAATTCAGGCCTATAAGTTCAAGGAATGGGAGCACCCAGCGAAGGTCTGGTCGTTTTGCCCTGGGTTTGTGGTCACCAACTTGACCGGGGAGGATAAGCAGAGCAAGATTGACCGAGGGGCAGAGTCTTCGGAGACGAGTGCCCAGGGGATAACGGAGATTGTGAGGGGTGATAGGGACGACGAGGTGAATCAGTTCTTGGCCAAGCGGGGTGAGGTCCTCCCGTGGTAAATCCGGGGTCCGCAACCGGGTCGTTTAAGGCCATGACGGATGGATAAATTAGCTCTAATGAGTATGAATGAATTACTCTGACTCCAGGAGGGGTTGAATATGGCCGTGGTGATATCTCCCTCAGAGCTTCTTACCCAGAACCCAAGGCGATACAGTCCTTCGGGTAGCGTTGCATAAGTTCCATGTTTGTCCGTTATTCATGCAAGGCCTCAGTTGCGCCCGGAACCGCTGTTGCCCATGAACTAGATGCCATCTAGTCTGGACTCGGCTGAGGTGGTGACTGAAACTCGCAGCAGTGTATTCTTTTTCATTAGACCAGAATCCCTCTGTTGCGCATGGAGATCCATTCATCCTGGCTCTGGAGTGGTAGCGCTCAACGTCCGGAGTGACCGACGCGGTCAGCCAGGAAAACTCGCTGAGCCGCAATTTAACCGGGGTCTATCTCGAACGACAGATTAATCAGACGCAGTAGCACTAAGACAGGGTTACAAACCTCGTGGGTGGTATCGAGTGAGATATATGCAGGGTTCTCTTGTATTTAAATCTGTTGTATATCCTCCGCTGAAAACACATCTTAAGGTCTGGTTGCTGCTTAATGAAATTAATAGCCCATCGCTTGTCAACTAGTGATGCATCGCGGTTATTAAGCAGTTGAGTAGCCATTTCTTCAATACCACGCAGTACCCACCTACTGGCAGCACCCACCTACCGGCAAGTAAAAAAAAAGTTTCCCCATACAAACTGCTATTTTTCAACCCCCTCACGAACAGTCACCAAAAATAGGAATATCAAACTGATTGCTATTTTCCAGTTCAGAATTGAATGTATTTTAATATTCTCTTGGCCTCTTAACTGCGCGCCCTGCGCGCGTGCGTGCCACAGGTAACTCTTCCGCCTCCGAATTTGAGCCCTCATCCTCTTCCACTCCTCCTACCTCGATCACTTCCTCAACAGCCTCTGTCTCTTCAGCTGCTTGATTTGGTTCTGAAATAGCGTCACCAGCTACTAGAGCCTTGGCTAATGTCATGAACTTCCTGTTGGGATTCGGTATCATCTTTCTCTTCTTGCCTCTACTCAACCGCCCGACTTCCTCCTCTAAACTGGCTACTCTTGAGCTTAGGGAGGTGATCTTTGACTCTTGTGCCACAAATCCTTTCGATATCATAGAATACCATCTTCTTGTTAAAGGGCTCTTGTTCTTCCCTAGATCCCTGATGTGACGACTGGTCTTTGGCGTATTATCAGAGTCGACTTGCCTGTCCCTGCGGCTGTCTGATGCAGGCGACGTTTCCTTCTTGTCTAGATAAACCTTAGGATGCATGAGCGCTTTCCGTTGTAAGATCGGCCAGTTTCTAGTTACTCTCCAGCCCAAAGGGATGTTTTTCTTCTTCATACCTACTTCGCTGGCTTTGGCATAAGCCTTGATGAAGTTGACCTTGTCCACCGGGGCAGAATCAGTCAGGCTGGCCAACTTTTGGAGTTCTTTGCGGTATGCAGCCTTAGAGGCATTTAACACGCCGTTGTCAAGTGGCTGTAGGCCGTGAGAGCAATGGGCTGGCAAGTAACAACAATATACGTTGTTCAAGAAACACGTAGCCATCCACTCATCCTGGATTTAGGGTCAGCGGCGCTTTTGGTTCAGGAGGTTCAGGACAGGCAGATACTCACAGACACATGGCTTCGATGACCATCTAATATAATAAGCCTTGCATCGGACTCATCTTCCGGTTGTGTTTGGGGAAGATAGACCTCTCTGAGCCACTCGATTGCGATATGGTTGTCTATCCAGCCGTTGTCGGACGTGATATAATACCAGTCGGCCACCTCCTTGAGCTCATCGATAAACCACTGTTGTTGAAGTTCTTTGCC
Source organism: Fusarium sp. MPI-SDFR-AT-0072 (assembly GCA_020744335.1). Classification (NCBI taxonomy): domain Eukaryota; kingdom Fungi; phylum Ascomycota; class Sordariomycetes; order Hypocreales; family Nectriaceae; genus Fusarium; species Fusarium sp. MPI-SDFR-AT-0072. The sequence goes on along the minus strand of JAHBOG010000001.1, from coordinate 6,459,875 downwards.
TTTGAAGATAATCCCCGGTTTCAGAAGACGGCTAGTTGCCGTGACGGCCTCCATAAAGCTAGTCCAAGTGCGGGACTGGGAGCCTTTGAGGGAGGCCCTGTTCCTGGGATCACTACTGCCGACAATCAAAGAATCCAAGCCTAGATTCGCAATGGATCAGCTGAATTCTTGGTCAAAACAACAGATACTCGCCAAATCCAGCCATTATATCACCCTCATCAACGTTAACCGTGTTCTCGGGTTTCATCCAGCCATGCTCTCTCTCCCGAATATCAAAGTACCAATTGACAGCGGTCGGGGTAAAGCAATCGAACCTCGACGCCTCCTGGCGTTTTCCTATCTTTGTCTTTATGGATGGATGTTGTTTTATGAACCTGGCTAGCCAATGTATACCGATAGGCTTTTCCCTTCCTTGTTGTCGTAGGAGAGCATTGACGGTGGCGCGAACTTGACTGTGAGAGGGAGCGTAGCCTAAGGCCTCTTGCCGAAGTATCCATGCGACTAATCTAGACTCCTCAAGTTTGGATAACAGCTGGGCAGGTTGTGTGACCTCTGACCTTGACGGTAAGCCCCTTAATCGGTCCCCGAGAGTCGACCGAGGGATCTCACGTTTCTGGGCGGATTTGTTCTGCGAGAGGCCGTTATCTGTGACATCTAACATTGCTTCAGCAACTTCATCCTCTGTATAAGACACGCGTGGCATTAACCCTTGGCTCAGATCGCTTTTTATAGTATCAAATTCCACTTTCCACACTGTTTCACTTAAGAGTACCTCGTAACCTACATCGATCCTTCTCTTCCTGCCAATTTTCTATCGCTAAGAAACATAATAACTAACCCAATATCACAGTTGAAGTGAATACAAATTCGACCTCGTTGTCACTGCTTCTTCTTGAGAACAGCCCAGTGGCTTGCTAAGTGGTTTGAGAAATGACTAGGGCGCTTATAGAGCTTCCTCTTCGACTCGATACAGAAAGGACATACGTAATTACCAGGCTGTATCCGTAGTCCATCGATCCCAAGACTGAGGCTGTTATCCTGCTGATACTTTTCTAAACATGCGATCAGATCCTCAGGAAGTTTCTTGTACCAGTCACCCTTTGGGCGAGTGACTTCGAGCTCGCAGGAAGCCTGTGCATTACATCCATCATGCGAGTCAGATGTTGGTGCTCCAGGGTTGTGTAAGCGACGCTGCTCAGTTGCTATGCTAGCAGATGACCCTCGAGTATGGAACGAGTCATCGCTCTGGACCTGAGCGGGAAGAGCAGGTGCATATTGGGCAGTCGATATTTGATTGAATGATGCTCGAACATCTGGCGATTTACTGGCAAGTTTGGTCGTCAATGGTCGAGTACACAGTGACGGTGATAGTGACGGCGGTGATGGTGTATTGATGGCTAACTGGGGCGAGCGAGCGGGAAATGAAGACGGCTGATTATTCAGAGTTGGCGTTTGACCGGGAGGTTCGTGCGACGGAGGACTGTTCACTCCCTGCTTAAGCATGGAGCTGATCGGTGGCAATACAATAGTAGTTCTGGAGGTTTCGAGGTTATACGGAGCTCTTATTTGACTTAGACGTGGGTGGTCCGCATTACATGGCATACCGCCAACGCCGTCTGATGCGTCATTGCTGCTCTGAACCACGCTTGGAGCTTGTTGTGCTTGTTGTCGCTCTTCTGCTGTTGAATTTGTAGCATCGATGATGGGTCGATTGCTGTGAGGACGACCCATCTCGACTTGGGCATGTTGCTCCAGAGCGTAGAGCAGGGCCGGTTGCGCAGAGTCTGTTGATGAAGCGTGTGGGATAGATGGACTTGATGGAAAAGGCTCTGTTGCGTAGATTTCTGGTGTTTTAAGTGGATTTGACATTAGGTTCATAGGAAGCAACTCTCTTGAAGGCGGATGCGGTGGGCATATAGCGACGCCAGAGGCTTGCTCTGACACAGATAATCCAAATAACCCAGCTCCCATATTTTTCTCAAGGGTAGCGGTCCTGTTTGCTCTCTCATTGCAATGTGGTCTTAACAAACCAGCGTCCTGACAAACTTCTTGCGTCGTATTTGAAAGTGCGGCAGTACTTATAGGCTCAAAGATGTCACAAGGTTCATCAAGCTGTCGTCCCGGCCCATGAGAAGATGTCGCAATGTCTTCCAGGTTCAGTCGATGCTGTTGTCCCTCATCGCTACGAAGATCGGGTAGCGATTGTTGTTGAATGGGGGCGTCATGCAGGGCGACGTGATCTAAAGGTAATACCGGTTGAGTTGCGGGTAGAGAACTGGGTTCCTCTTGATCCTGGTCAGGAGCTGCCATCTGAGGACCGCGATGTTGAAGAGGAACTGTACTTAGTAAGCGATCCAGTTCATCAAGGGAACATATTACCAATTCACCTTTCAGTGGCGTGGGCGGATAGCTGTTGGCCACTATTGATGACGGTTCTGTCGCGTCAGGTGCCTCAGACTTCGACCTGTCTACTTCTCGTTCTGGCGAACGTTTTTCTGCCCGAGTCTTAAGAAACTTGCGAACCGACCGTATGTGAGGAACAAGTGAGTTCTTGTTGTTCGCATCGAACTGCCTCAAATCTCTTGCAGAGGCCCAGCCGACGGCGCTCTTGGCGGGAAAGTCTTGGCCATCAAAGTACATTACGGGGAACTCTCGCTCCATGACCAGGGGCTCGCCGTCGTTAAATCCCTCCGCCCGGGAAAAGCCATCTTGCTTATCGCGGTAGCACCTAGGGAGAACCTCTGCTAAGCCAAGACTTTCTATCGAACCTGAAATGCCGACGCTTTCGAGATCTTGCATCGGAAGTAGGAGTACAGCGAACCAGTCCTTGGACTTTTCCCAAAATGCGAGATAGATGCTGCCGGCATCCGGGTTTGTGATGCCCTCAAAGTCTTCGTTCGTGGTCGATCTCTTGTCGCCATGTCGCCTGTGGCTATGCCGTGTTCCTCTTTGCGAAGACCTCACAGCTGGACAAGAGACAAGAGAATTGCCGAGTTTGGTACGAGGGTCATCTTTCTCAACCTGACGTCGTTTCCTTTCCATGGGTTCTGGCGATGTTCTCCTTCGTTTGTACTATGACAGTCAGTAGGCAAGCATGAATATGGGCGATGGATCGGGCGCTTACGCTTACGGGAGTGGTCGTCGGTTTTGTGTGCCTGTTTTCGGGCATTCCTTTAGGTACGCATGCCTCTTTGGCGCCGATCGCTTGGAGAGTTGCATCGTGTGGCTGACAAGTAACAGCCGCATTGTTTGAGTCTTGCCGGTCAGAATTCTCGCTTGAGATGCTTCGTAGATACGACTCTATTTTCGTAGGCCCAATAATTTCCAAGAGTTCATAGCGGAGCGCGTCTGCAATTTCTTGTAACGCCCGGTTATACGCCTTCTCCTCGGCCTGCGCGCCAGCCTCGTATTTTATTTCCAGCTCTTTTAATTGCCCCCCTAACTTCACGATACTGTCTTGGAGGCTCGATTTTTCTGGCGCTGGGGCTAGTTCCAAGCTTGTCCATAATTGAGCGATGCGCCCCCGGATTTCGACCGTCTTCTCTTTGTAAATTTCAGCCGGAGATCTGACGCTTGATAGCTTGAAAGCATATCGAGCAACTACCTCTTCGATCTTTTCAAATTGTTGCAGAAATTCTGTAGGTGCCATTCCGAGGAGCGTTCGAGGACGTAGGTTAGTAAGTGTGGCTGCTGAGTCTTGGGAGTGCAACAACAGTTTCAGGTGATAGCTAGCCGTCGAGCTACGGCTCTACGGTCGCGCTGTGGCGGCGTGTTAGCACAGTAAAATACAGTCTTGTTTTTACGTAAGATGGTGGCTTATTCAGACTGGGACAAGGCAGAGCCTGATCGCATCGAAGCACAAGTAGCTGAGTCAGAGAGCTGTCTCAGCCCTGTAATAACCTCTCAGATAGGTCATTACAAAACAGATAGAAATAGGGTTCTAACCCAACTATCAAACAGAAATCACAGATATAAGAAGATAAATAGTATACAATTTACCCTAATATTTAATACCTATGTATCTAGAGTTTCATCTAAACAGCTATTGGAAAACCTAGGGATCCCTCTTCCCTTTAGCATTTAGACTATTAGTTTGAAAGTCCTAGATAAACCTATCTAGATATATAAACCTAAGCAAAAGTCTTATCTCAATAATTAACTAATAATATTTAATTAATTTCTTTCACTGAGCACTACTGCGCAATGTAGACAACAATAGCAGAGAAACTATCACCAAGATGACTGTTGCCCACTTGCTCAATTCCCACGGAAGGATAATGTAAGCCAGTCACATGGAACATCCTCGTCGCTCAGATACTGATGTATACACTCTACGATCTCCTCTGCGCGTTTCTAACGCGTTATTACTGTCTTTTTCTTACCACTACTCTGGTTAGACACTATTTAGTTGCGTTGTTTTGGAGTAAAACTTTAACCTGAAGACCATAATATTATTTGTGTGCCATTCAAGAGTATCATAGCTACCGGTATTCATGATACTCCGAATAATATGCCTCAAGTCTAAATCTTCACTATAAACTTTTCACCACTTGCCCCAGCTTTAAGAGTATCCAGCATCTTCTGCGCTTCCCTTAAACCTCCTTCAATAACACAAGGCTTTGGCGCAGGCTCGATACTTCTATCCTCGACTGCTTTCTGTAACCAGTAGCTGAAAAGCCAACGCCCAATATCCTGACGGTCCTTCATAAACCGAAAACAGTTTATGGCGCAAACTTTAACACCTTCTGGTGTTGGCTTATCTGCTGGCCATGGCAGTACCGTGCTGATCTTGGCCCCAGGTATAGAGTTAGCTGTGACGAGCGTCGCCGCGACCTGATCAAAAGACGAATCCTCGGATCTGGCATCAATCGCGCCGCGAATCTTGAGTCCTGCAGTTTGGGCAGCTTGACCTATGTGCTGTGCGACCTGTGGGTCACGATAGTCCCATACATCCGTTGCACCCAGTCTCTTCAACCACTCATGGTGCTTTGGACTTGCTGTCGCATAAACAGGCCACCCCAACGCATGTGCTATCTGGACTGCCGCAACACCAACCGCCGAAGCTCCGCTCCAGACAAGAATAGCGCCCGCTTCGTCAACATTTCTTGCACGCATTGGCAGCTCGAGATCTGCAAACAGCGCTATTGACGCGGTAGTCATAGCGACCGGAAGTACGGCCCCTTGTTCAAATGTCAGGTTCTTGGGTAGATGCGAAGTCGCCGTCTCATTGAGAAGGGTATACGTTTGTAAAGCTGACGCGTCGTTGTTTCCAGTAACCATCCCTAGTGCAAATCCCATTACACGGTCGCCAGCTTGGAAGCGTGTTACGCTGGGTCCCACAGATACAACGGTCCCGGAAAGATCGCTACCAAGTATGGCGGGGAACTTGTCGATGTTGATACCAAGACTTTGTATTTTCCAATCTGCGGGATTTGCAGCGACTGCTTCATTGCGCACCAACAATTCACCCTGACCAGGAGTGGGGACGGGGCGTTCTTGGACGGTGAGTAGTCCTTGCCTGGCAGGAAGAACGGCAGCCGTATTGGGACCGAGGGAGTGGACCATGATGCGCGGTTAGTTAAAAGAGTAGAAGGACTGGTTGTTCTCAAGAATGATGATGTTTTGGTTCATTAGCGAGTGAAAGCCTTTAGTTAAGTAATGGGCCAAGTGCGAAGTATATATATCCATCTAGAGCAGTACGAATACGAGCGTAACATTCATGTATTATGCTCTTGGGCCTCTGTGTCCCAACAAAACCAGACTTAAGGAATACGAAACTACATTTTATCACGCAAATATGCTCTCTTCCGTCCGAGATTGAGTTATTCAACCAGGTTTAGCCGCAACTAATGATCCCAGTATGTATGGCTTAGAATTAATATGGTTGGCACACGTCGTTTTGCTGGCAAGAATCCGCGAGGATGGCCTTGGAGCGCTGCCATCAGCTTGTTTGCAGACTAAGGAGCGGAGGGGGGTTGCGGGCCACTTTTCGGGCCCGGCATACGATATGATAGGTGGGTTACAAGAAGGTAGCAACTATTCGCGAGGCTAGGCTAATAAGGAAGCGCAACTCTAGTTTGGATTGGTAATTTCTGCTTAGTAGGGGGCGTGACAGTCAAGAAGGCAGGGGGCAAGAGCTATTATTGAACTGATCCGATCCTAGCTACCGGGGGACAAGGGTGTCCCTTATGTACTACTAGATTCTGCTAATTACATGCATATTTGGGTGCCTCAGGCAGTAGATCTGGGAATGGGTTTGAGATGGTGTAACGGATCAATGACTATTCCGATCCATTGTGGCTGGGATGTGGATGTCATCTTGGTAACAGCTTTCGCTGTTAGCGCTAGTCTTTTTCTCTTTCAATCAAGCTCAACATGCTCATTTCAACAATGGCCACTTCGGGGTGCCCGTAGAAGCTTTCCGCCACTCCATTCCGTGCCCTTACCCTGTATTATAATCATTCCTAATGCCAGCATCTGGCTTGGCCTCAGCATCAGCAGCTACAGTTACAGCATGGAAGAGCTACGCAAGCCCAAATCAGGCAGATCTTGCGGGACCTGCAGAGGTATACTATCTCACCGACAAATCAAGGAACAATCATATCTCGGACGACTGCTTACTGACACTTAGATCGGCGGATCCGATGCGATCGCGGAGCTCCAACATGTGCAAATTGTGGACGGGCGAGACTAGAATGTCAAGGTTACGGCCTTCGTCTATCTTGGCCCAGAGATGGCGGCGGAAGAAGAGCTCTTTCAACCCCTGGCTCCTGCAATGCATCACAACCTAATGTTTCTCGCCCGAGATTCTTTATCAACATGCAGCAAGGGCATGTCGCTGCTTGGAACGATGCCGTCTCCTCAGGTAGTGCGCATATGTCAGCAACGCATCCCCTCCTTAATACAGGATCCTATTCGCTGCATTACATTAACCATTTTAATCACTCTCGCGCAGAAATGATGCAACAAAGAGTACTTCAAAACCAGATCCCAAAAACCATCTCTCTATCATTAGTAGACAAGGATGATACCAGTCTGCTCCATTATTGTATGTTATCTGAAGTACTCTAATGTGCAATCCATGCTAAAGGTTTAGATATGCAAAATGCAGGATGCTTCTTGCTAAACCCACTGGGGTCTTTGGCACATTTACTTCTGCAAATTGGTCTCACTGATTCGTCGCCATCTTCCGTCGCAGTGCTGAATGGCCTCCTGGCGATTTCGGCCTTGCATGTTTCGGGCGAGGCAAGGGCAATATCATTCAAAAGCAAAGCAATCGCCATGACTAGGGTATCATTGAGCCCAAACAACCCAGACTCGGTAGTGATAAGTAACTTAGCTGCAAGTATGCTTCTCTACCTATATGAAGTGAGCGAGCCTCCTCTGTCCTGAGACGCTGGGGTCGAACCGTTACTAATTGAGGTATAGACACTTCATATGTCATCTCCCATAGATTGGACAGTATACCTCTGCGGCGCCAAGCACGTACTCCAGTCTTCGGCAGAACGAAGTGCTTTATCGCAAAGTTATGAGGTAATATTTGACTGGATTATCTATCACGAGACAATGTTCCTATTCAGCCAATTGTACTGGACGAGAAAGGGCTCTAAACCATTCTGCCGTAGAAGGATCTCTACTATATTTCGGAAGAGCTCCGGACTTTGCAAGGGTATTGTAAGTGGACTCAAAGCCCTATCGAGCTCATTCACTGAGTACGTTTTCTTGCAGGAAGCAGATGTGACAGGTTGTGACCCAAACATCCTGGACACCATCTCAAAGATATTCGACACACTTATGGGAGAAGAAGGATTGCCTCCATCGTGGCAAACATATCTTCTAGAACTGGAGGGTCAGCTTCGGATGAGAATCTTAGAACCACTAGATTCAGATATAGTACCGGGAACCACGTCTTGGATGTGTGCTGTCACGATGCTGCATTGTCTCACAACAGTACTATGGATCAACCGTTCTGTTAAGGGTTATTGCGGAACAGAGGCAACTCACCAAAATCTAGTGACACAAGGGGTGTCGATCCTTGCCCAAATGAAGACATGCGATCTGCCTTGGCCGTTATTCATCATTGCTGGTGAAACGCGGATAGATGAACAACGACAGATAATACTAAGTATCATTCATCGAACGCAGGAGGGGTCCAAAACAAAACACATAAATATGGTTGGGGAGCTGATAGAGACGTTGTGGAATTACAATGATCTCGATCCCGACGGGTTGCTAAGTTACGACACTAAGCTACGCAGCATCATCCAAGCGTATCCATGGATGCTGCCATTTGTATAGGCCCCTAATAAGAGAGACTTTCATATATTTCTATTATTCTTAAACTAGGAATACCTCTAATGGTCTAATGAAAGACCATAGCCTCTTTATATAGCGGCCGAATACGAGGGCTGAAGCCCAATCAGCAGGGGCTCCAGCGCAAAAGTGGCGCACTCAATGTTGCTTGTCGCAATCAGATTGACCAACTAGCATGCCCTGATCTTTGGGTTTGAGCAGCAAGAGAGCCTACATGGGGCACGCGTTCAGACGCGTCGGTAACGCGTAGAGTAGCGATTGTAGTCGCTATAAAAATCGATGCATGGAAATCGGTCGGAGATAGACGCATACGTGAGAATGAACAAGGGGTAGGCGACAATTAAGAATAAAAGAGTAGGATTCTTGATTGGGTAAAAAGAATTATCCCTGCAAGCGATAAACTCTAAAGACATCGGTTTGGTAGACTGCAAAGAGAATACAGGAAAAGGGATACCATCAGTAGCAGAAACTGAGCATGTAGCCAGGACCATCAGAAATATGTTTCTGGGCCTCCATATGACTCTTAGACGTCGCTAAAATGGTGATTAATAGGATGAAATTGATTGGAAGATTCTTTACTAAGGGAAAGGACTTACTTGGCGACCTAAAGCGAGTGAGAAATTCGGCAAATTGAACGTCAAGGCTGAAGAAAAATCATGATGCAGGATCTTCTCAATTTAAGCCCCCAATCAATTATACTATAGCTTCTTACCTTCAATATTACCTCAAAGAGTCTTTAAGTTCAGATACATGCCATTTTCTGGCTTAATTGTAATGACTCCCCTGGGCATAACAAGCCCATCATCCATCGCCAGCGTCCACCTGAAAGACCGAACCATAGTAGCCAACAGGCACCGCATCTCAGCCTTCGCAAACCCTTGCCCAATGCAGCTTCGCGGCCCATGTAAGAAAGTTAGGAAGTTGTAGTTGCTACTTGCTCCGCCATTCTGGTTCGGTTTGCCATCACCCCTGATCCATCGTTCTGGGCGAAATTCCGCTGCGTCAGGCCCCCAAATATCCGGCGAGCGGTTAATGTACCAGATTGATACAATGATGTCTGTGCCTTTGGGGATGAACTGGCCACCAATTCGGGTGTCGTGGACGGCGTGACGTATGGTCATTGGTACTGTCGGGTAAAGTCGCAGTGTCTCGTACATGATGCCGTTGAGGTAAGGGAGTTGTTCAAGAATCCCAGCAAGATCTACTGCTCTATCATTATTCAAGTCTTCTGGTAACGCCTCTCTGATCTCCTCCCTGAGCTTGGCTTGGATCTCTGGGTGCTTGGTGAGTAGGTAGCATGCCCACGTAAGTGAAGATGCGGTTGTTTCGTGACTGTGGCGCGTTATGATTGTCTGTTATAGTGGCGAAAATATCACATACCCTGCTGCCAGTAACGTCAGGAGCTGATCTTTTATCGCTTCGTCTGAGAAGTTGTTCGACTTAATAAGAAGCGACAAGACATCAAAATGATTGTCTTGCTTTTCCATGATCGCAGCCTTCTTTTCCTTGAGCATTGAAAAGCATAATTCGTTCAATGACCCAGTCAAATACTCGAAGAGGCCATTCATCTTCCAAGGAATCAAACGAACGATTGGTAGACCAATAGCTAAGGAGATCATGGCAAAAATGAGCTTTTCTCGGTCAGGTTCGAGCAGCTGTTCATAGATGTCTGCAAGCGGATCTTTCCTCTTCTCAACAGCATCGAACTTGTGGCCGAGGCCAGCAATGCCAATGATGTCCAGCGTGACTTTGCTCGCCCAGCCATTCAGCTCAACCACAGATGACCTGGAAGAGGCAATGTCTTGGTTGAGTGCTTTGACAAGCGTCTCTCCTTTTGCCCACATCATAGGATAAAGCTCTTTGATACGCCGGAAGTGAAAGGCTGGCATCGTGTTCCTGCGAAGAAACTTGTGCTGATCACCCTCCACAATAATGAGACCATCACCAAGAATGTGCCGCAGGAATGAGCTGATTCTTTTCGGTTTGGCAAAATTGTAGCAATTATATACAAGGAGGTCCGCCAGCAGCTGAGGATTCATGATGCATATCTGGTCTCCAAATGAGTTGAGAGTGATCAAATCTTCCCCAGGATACTGTTTCGCAAGCTCCAGGAAAAGATCGCCGGCCGGCTTGTCTTTGACGATGAGTGCACGATAGGCAGGGCTCAGATACTCCTATCGGAAATATCCAGGTCAGCTTCTGAAAATTCTATTAAGGCGTAACGCGATTTCGCTTGAAGAAGAGGAAGGATACCTTACTTGCCTTTGGCCCTGGAATCCGTCTTAGCGGACTAAACAACACAGGGTAAAGCAAAACCCAGAAGACTGTTCCAAACGCATAGTTGATGAGTAATATCGTAGCTACAGCAGCCAAGTGACTTTGGGTGCTGTAATAGTTTGGGAACAGCTTGATAGCAAGAACCGACTCAACGACGGCGGCGAGCGTAAGATTGGGAAAGCCCAGTAGCTTGGAAACGATAGCCATACTGAGCTAGTTGCAGCGGTTGTGTGATGATGTTGTTTGGCCTGCGAAAGGTCACAGATGTTGAATTATACCCAAGCCTTTGGCTGTACTCGCACTCGAGATGCTAATCTGGTATATAAAATCCCTGGCAAGATTAGGCTGCATTCCCATGTGAATGTCTCCGGTCAATACGCCAGCGGCTAATCGGTATACTGTTTGGTCATGGCATGCTGTCCGTCCTGGGTGTTTGGGTATGAAGTCATCATCACTAGGCTGCTTAACACTACTGTCAGTATGTCATGTGCCTCTCAAAACTAGCGCCGATACCACCCCGGAGCAGGAAGCTTTGAACGGTGACTTGCAGTCAGGTAACCCCTCACGATATCGCAAGCGGAACCAGATTAACGCCCACCCCCCATTAGTGGCCACCCCGCATTTTGCGAACCTGCCATGATCATTACCACGTAACGCGATACACAGTATGCAAGTTCTCAACAGCGAGCTGGCGAAATTGAAATCTGATTTCATCTTTAGATTCGGCAACAATGAAATATACAGAGTATCAGCTTCAATGCGCCATTGACGAGACGTTGACTACTGGAAACCCCGCAAAGGCTGCCAAAAAAGGGCAGGCCCCTCGTACAACCCTTCGGCATCGTCTCAAGGAACGAAGGAAAGCTATACATATACCTTTAGCCACTGGCCAGAGCTGTTTCCGGGCCATCGCCGGTAAGCTATCCTCTTCAGGATTCTTTTAAGGTTTGTCTGCCATCGAGTTCTGTTCTACATCTACGTTGCAACTCCTTGGCATGCGGCTACTGGAATGCATCGCCCTGGCTCCATTCATAGAGGCAGGAGACATTACAAACCAACTCCGTCTTAGACAGAATCGCAAATAGCTCTACACGTGGTTTCTTACCTCGTGTTTATAATATTAAGAGACAGAAGTAGCAACTAGCGTCAAAAATGCAAATATGTGTCCCAAGCAACCTCACCCGCTTGGAGTTCTCGCGGTCCCTCGTGGACAGATAACCCTGGTCCATATTCAGTGAAGGATAATGGTGGAACTGGCTGGGTAAGGGCCATCGAATCAGGCGGCATAGTAGCCGTTTGAAATGGTCCTAAAACCATCATATCGAACATGACGTCTATAACCTTCGAGGTGCTAGATTCTTGCTGAGAAGAGATTCTCGGGGTTGCCGGGAAGCCGCCTCCATTTAGACTCTGCGTATTCAACTCTTTGGCGGTGCTAGCACCACTTGGGCTTCCATCGCAGGGCCTTAGCAAATTGCCATAGGTATCAATGGCAGTAGAGCAAGCGGCTCCCTTATCCACACACTTCTGCGCCTCATTCGCGATGTAGTTCTGGATGAGAGCGCAATTGCATTCCGTATGCCGCAGTAATTCGGTCTTTAGCTGGTAGATTTCGACCTTTAGAGAGTCGAAACACATCATGAGATAGCGGTTCTGATCCTCCATAGCTTCTTCTCGAGAAGCGAGTGCTAAGGCTTCATCACGCTTGCGGAGACGGCACTTGTTCGCCGCAATGCGATTACGTTCGAGCACTTGGCGCCGGCGAGGATCCTTGGGAAGATCATCATCATCAAGCGCCTCCTGTTGACCTGCTACCTTCTGCTCTTTTGGCTGCTTCTTGGGTTTTCGGCCCCTTTTTCTTGGCTTGGGTGACTCTGCAGCCTGCCCGGGGGTGCTGGATTCGAAAAGCGCCTCATTTACTTGTGATTGTCTTCGTGTGTGGGGCCGCCGGTTCCACTTCCTGTCTCTCATAGCGGATGGCAGTATGTTTTGCAGCATCCCGCTACCTCCGAGATTCTTGAATTCCGATGGCTGAGTCGGTAATGCGATGTAGGAGGACCGGACACCCACTTCCGTCGGGACTGGAGAGACGTCGATTGCTTCCTTAAAGAATAAGCCGGCGCCTATTGGGCTTGGCGTCGGCTGATACGTCGTATGGTTTCGAGACATGGGGGAAGCGGTACTCATCCTGCAGGATGGCTGGATCATTCGTACAGTGTGGTGGCGATGACTTCTGAGTGAGAATCGAAGGCAAGATCTCCGAGCAACGAAAGCCAGGACTATACGAAGATCATTTAAAGTGTTCTAGGTCCGTGGATTGTAAATGCTAACCCTGTTGAAAAGCTATAGTGAGAGGTCTTTAAAGGCCTAGGTTGACACTCTGGATATGGCAGAAGAGGTAATTCAACGAGAATTGCCCAAGTAGGGGGGCCAAACGACATGAGTAGGGCACGGGAGGATCGAGGAGGATTCGAGGATTGAATATGGCAGCTTTCACAAGCAACTAACAGACCGGACTGCGGTGCCGGGCGCCGTGCGCAAAGCTTATCCGTACCTAGCCAGGAACACAGCATCAGCAGCGACTAAGCTCAGGACAATCAGGCCATAAGCAGAAAATAGACTTGGCTCGTGGGAGCGGGATGTTCAAACGCTCATTTTCAGAACCCGAGAAGATCAAAAAATCCCTTTATCTAAGGATGTCTTATGCGGCCAATAATTGGCCATCTGTTGGGGGTTTCAGAGTCTGGCAATTAGTTACAGCGCTGACTTCAATTCAAGTAAGTCAAGTTTGGGGGTCCAACTTGATTACTTGAAATAAAATCGTCCATGGACTTACTTAACTTGAATTGAATTGATATACTTGAAATGAAGGTGCTGACATGATGCTCCAATAAAGCTATTAAGCCTCCCCTCCCTCCCAACTCACCAAGTCCCCACCAAAGCTAACCACCTCACCCATAGTGGTCGCTTGATGGCGTAGCCAGTTTCATAGACACTGCATCTCCTATATTATCTCGGGGCTTATACTGTGCCTTTGCGAGCTTACCGTTAACTTGGGGACACTGAACGTCCGCTCAGGGTCAACGGACATGGCAGGAATTGCCAGGATGTCGAGGGCAAACTTGCTCAGACGTGGGTATTCTTCTTGATGATCCTTCCAACACAGGACGGGGTTCAAGTTGTCTCGCCGCACTGGCCCTTGCCTCATGTAAACGCCAAGCTCGTCTTCTTCCTCCATCATGCACCGATCGCAGCTCTGCATCCACTGGTCAAATTGACTAGGCTCGTCTTGTCGCACTACTTTTCCTGTCACCGTCCTCGATGTCTCGGGCTGCTCCTCACGTGGATAGTGCTGTTCAAAGAATTCCCGGACACTGTTTTTAGCGTCTCGTAGCCACACTAGTTGCTCGTCGCTGGTCCAGTTCGCCTCAAGCCAAGACACGTTCCAGCGTGGGTGAAGAATAACGGCAGCCGGATAAAGTGGCGATTGGCCTAGTAGGCTGTGATACTCATCGAGCTTTGACCAACAGTTCTTAATAGAGATCTGAACGCATCGTCGGTGATCATCATCAAGATTCTCATCTTGCAAAACTACATCAGAATATTCCTCTCGAGCGTGCTGTGGCAAGTGTTTCTCTCGTCCGCGGCCCTGCTCAATTCGTTGAGTGCTAGATCCTGAGAAACCGTTAGTCAAAGAAGCTTGAAGAGAACGAAGACGAATTACCTTTACTCGTAAATCGACCGAACTCTGCAAGCAGTTCCGCAGCAAGCATCGGCCAATACTATGGAATAGGCGACGAAGACACGCTAAGCAATCTCTTTGCTTCTTATCCACAGACTTTTTCGACCTTCCCACTGCCCCACGGCTCGCAGGGCCTCCACGAACCTGCGTGGGATCTGCGGTTTGATTACGAGACTCACCTTCTAAATGAGTTTCCATCAGGGAGGACACGACTTTAGCGAGTCAGGGTCCCTATTCCAGACCCCGAAACCGACCCTCCACCTTTCTCCTCCCCACCAGAGCCAGCCCAACGGCCGTCGACCGCAACAAGAGCTGAGTTCGAATCTGCTATGAAAATTGTACGACAGGTTGTTGGTGAAGGCCAGAGACTGACTATTGACCTTGCTCGGTCATATGAACGAGTGCGTGCATGGCGAGAGCGATGGGGTTGGTCACAGCTCAGCTCAGACCCCTACGAATCTCCTCCACCATACTCTCCACCGCGCAAGTCACCTACACAGATTCTTCAAGTATCACCAAGGGTCGAATCACCGGAATCATTACCTTTTCAACAAATCTCTTCACCTTCTCCAGGCCCAATCCCTAACCCACCTATTCCAGGCGATCCGGCGCCATCGGCTGAAGCTCTCTTCGACTCGGTCAATTTGTTCGCGAAAGAAAACGGGTTTGGCATCGCTCGAAGGAATGCTTATTCATATAAAGGACGACGGATAAGATACTCGCTTCAGTGTGATCGATTTGGACAGCCAGTGGCTTCAAAAGGCGCAGGCCTTCGACAGCGTAAATCTCGGAAGTGTGGCTGTAAGTGGATGGTAATTGCTGAAGCCTTGGAAGAGGGCAAATGGCTTCTACGACAACATCCAAACTTGGAACACAGCCGGCATAACCATGGGCCGTCGAGGCGTATAAGAAGGATTTAAAGAAGGTGGAGGTAGAACGGTAATGTTAGGTAGAGGCACCGGGCAGAGTTAATACTAAGTTAAGATAGGTATAGTTTATAAAATAGTTAGTATACTTATAACAGAGAGATAAGACGATGCTATACTAGGCAGGACTATTACCGGCTTTTGCTGTAGTTAAGCAGCAGATATAGCACTATAAGTGCCATAAGTGCTATAAAGTAAACCAGAGGCTATGCAAGCTAACTAAGAGCTTCTAGTATAAACTTAACCGGTATATAGAACAGCTAGATAAGGTGCTAGACGAAACGCTTAAGTGGCTCGGTAACATTGACCTGACTAAGCCAGTATTAACCCCGTTTGGCCAAAAGCAGCAATCGGAGACAATGAATAGATACAGCGCGTGCTGGCAGCGGTACTTGTGATGCTATTATTCTTGGCTTAATAAGCTAACTCTTCTACTTCCTGTGATATACCCATATGCATAGGCCAGTATTAATAGCTACATCTCGCTAATTACCATTGTGAATATGGCCAAACCCTAGCTACGATTAACCACATAAATCTTTTTTAATAAATTTCAAACTAGTTATAATACTGCATTTTAGCTTGAAATTATTTAATATCTTGGGAAAATACTTTCCTTAAACTTACCTTTTAATCCATGCCGGCTTTGTCTATTTTATCAATTATATACTAAATCAGGTCTACCCCCTGCTTTTCAAATCAGGTCTACCCCATGCACTCAGTAGCGCATTTTCATTTTATGTGTTTGCAAATCGGATCTACTAAACTCGATTTCACCTATTATGGGTAGTCTAGTACCATAGTTTAGGTAGTTGTGAATCAGGTTGTCCGTCATTTTTCAAACCTTAATAGTATTTGTAAAGCGTGTCTGCTATCCGCCCTATATGCTGCAACACAAAAACCCTTTAAGCCTCATTTTGTGACCTTCATATCCTTCCAAGACGCTATCTCGGTTTCCATGTATAGAAAAACTATCCCAAGTGGCACTGTTACGGCCTTACGTAGCGTTTTATAGTAACTTATCACTCTCACACCATATTTGTATCATATATGCATCAGGACGGAGGAGCGCCGTCTGTTACCTTACCATATGGGTATGATGGATAGTCCCCAAAGCAGGAGTAATCAAACTTGGCTTTGTCTGCCATTTCTTCCTGCACTTTGAGGAACGTGTCTAGTTCACACCAACCATCCTTGCGATTAACATCGCACTCGGGGAAACTCTTACCCAGAGGGATAGTTCTCTGGTTGAGAATGAAGTGGATATACTTGGTGTCATTGCCCTCAAGGTAGCGGTCTCTCGTAGGCGAGATAGGCTTATGCGCCTTGATGATCTCGATATCTAGGCGAGCGCCGAACGGTGTGATATGTGAGACGGTAAATTCGTGATCGCCAGGGTATTTATCAGCGGGGAGCTTCTCTGCAAACTGGCGGAAGCCAAATGCCGTCACGATGGAGATAATGTCCTTATCGTGAGAGAAGTCAAAATAAAGGCTCTGATTCAAGGGGAAGGTCTCCTTCATGCCGTCGAGTGTCGTATTGATCTGAGAGCCAGAGTAGCCTAATGTGTGATTCTTGAGGCGTGCAATAACCTCTTGTTGGTGGCCCAGGCCAACGGCCCGCTATAACATGGTTAACACCACTCACGAATACGGGCAAATGACTTACGCCAGTGGCGCTATGGAACCCTGCGCCAGAAGAGAATGAGAGATCAATAGAATAGCTAAAGCTCTGCCATTCTTCGTAAGTAAATAGACCACAGAACCTGCTGAACCCATAGGCAACCGTCTCTAATGGACACATCTTTCGGGCAGCATAAACATCCGCCGGGGTCCATTTGAATCCATCAGTCATATTATTGAACCGAGAGGTCGCTGCGAAAATGAAATCAGTCTTAGTCCCTATTTACCGAATCAAAGCTAGAAGCATACCATTTTGAAGATATATCTCGACCCAAGTTTCCACCGGCGACTTGTAATCGGCCTTGGCTGTGTTGGGGCAGTTTAGATCTCCAGCAAGTGAGTTATTAAAGCCCGCAGCCTCTATAATTACTTCGATAGTGGCATTGTTTGTCCTATCAGAGTCAATACTTGAAGTGTTTCCATCTTGCACGATCATAAGCATACCATTCCAGACCGAAAAAGCCGGCCACCCAGTTCTCGGCCGATTTCAGCATTCGATCTCGAGTCTATCTACTGTCAGCTTTAAAAAGCCCCTTGGACTAAGATAAGCTATTATGAGTGCGATGTACCGTAGTTCTAACAATAAGCTTGCTATGAGGGTTATATAAGCGGCCATACATGTAGCTATGTAGAACACCTGCCGCACAGAGTTAGCGCAAAGATCAAGGCTCTTCGATCATGTTTGCTCACCAGAGTCGAAAAGCTCTTGGCGCCCCTTGGGAACTAGAATGTCTTGTCCAAGTTCGTACTTCCAGTCCATGAGAAACCCCAGAGGTCCCTTAGTATTGAACTTGCCTGAGGCATTGGCAATGCGCCCACCAAGCTCCGCCACATCGGAGTCAGGATTTGGGTATCGTGCGCCATGGCGTGATAGCATCTGAATCTGAACGATTTCGGCACCCTCGGGAATAGGGTACTCATCCACGCCGAAGCCGGGAGATGGGGAGTAAGGACTCAAATGGCCCATCATTTTGAAAATGCTTTTGTTGCCTTCCGTCATACCCTCAATGGGGATGGAGGTGTGTAATGGATCATTCGGTACAAAGGTGGCTGCAGCTGTAGGTTCAAAGGCACGAGTCTGAGCCATGAAGGCTGGCTTGCCAGTGGCAGTAGCGCCGGGCCATAGCTCCGGTGAGGTTTGGAAATACTGAGGCACTCGGGATGGCTGACACGGGCATGAGCCGGAGCCGGAGCCGGAGCCGGAGCCGGAGTCGGAGAAGGCGTAGGGAGGAAGGCCGAGGTAGATATTCGAGGCCAAGAAAATAATAGCGACAGTTGAGATAAGGAGAGTCATATTTCGGAGCCCCCTGTTCGGTCTGCGAGGGACCACAGTGGGCACTGACGTTCTCTGGCCATCGTCATAACCGCCACCCTCGTCTTGATATAGAAATAGATAGCTCAAGACGTCGCTTGGCGCATGCTTGGTCTCGCGAGATGCTGATGATGCCGCCATTGTGGTGTACAACTTAAACGATTCCGACGGGTCGTTGCGATAGATATACAATGGTAGTCTCAATAGAAGCGCAAGAGTAAGCCTAGTCTCTCTTTAGCCAGCACAACAGATGCCCCCCCAGTGTGTCGATCCGGGCTATGAAACGGGGGGGTTGCCTGAGCCAATTAGCGTGTTGGCTGCTGTCGATCGGTGAGGTTGCGTCTGGAGATGCGGGGTTGAGGGTGCAGAGAACGTTTGTATTCTAGCGCAACATGATTCTGCTCATTGCCTTATCAAATGTCTGCACTGGGTAAGTCGTGAGGAGTAATGTGGCATTCAAATTGCTCTAATTATTATAGAAATACCGAGGTGCGGTTATTGGTCCATAGTTTGTTAGTGCCCCAAGCTAGAAACACATTTGCCTCGTCCAGAAGCAAACATTGCTATCCCAGCGCTCTCAACAAGTCAAGTCAAGTCAAGCCAGAGCTCTAGCTTGTCTTGACTTGTTAAGTTAGCGGTCTGACTTGACTTGACTTGGCTTGACTTGATATCTTGTCAAGCCTATTCAAGCCGTGTTAGTAAGCAGGCCGGCCATCGTGAGCTCAACGGCAGACTGGAATCTACGGATAAAACAGTCATCTAGAACAAGAGCCCGGCTTTAGATCAGGGGATTCCGCCGCCAAAACTTTACACAAGTGAGCATCTCCATCGTCTTCGTAGATAGGCTCTTCAAGATACTCTTTAACTTCGTCTCGGTTGGCCGGAGAGGGGCGTTGAGCGAGGTAGCTGTGCGCTCCGAGATGTGAAGACTTCGTCTTCTTCTGTATCGGGGTCGGTTGGGTGGGGAGCTTATTGTAGTCCCGGTCGAAGAACTGTTTAAAGCCGTCGACTATGCGTTTGGCTTGTTCACCCGGAAGGTATTCGCGAATCCACTTATCCTTGAAGGCCGGATGTAGAATCATAGCCGTCCAGTAAGCAGGCGAGTCCTCTAGTAAAGTAACGTATTTCTCGAGCTTGTAAATGGCGCATGTGATACAACCACGTACGGCCCTGAGATTCACGTCGGCGATCTCGGCTTTGGAGGGTGGATTTGGCCATTTCTCGCACCGCTGGCGTTGTGAGCCCTCCTCTTCATCTTCCTGCTCGAGTATTTCTTTGACGCCGGAGTCCTCTAACGCTACGGGTGGGTTGATCGATCCGACTGGCCGCCCTGGAAGGTCAATCACGGAATCCCGGTATTTGTGAGGCAAGCCCACGCTGCGCTGGGGTCGCTGAGATTGAGCAGCAGGTGGTGAAACAGGCGGCGAAGAGGGCGGCGAGGAACCATGTGCAGCAGCAAAGCGAAGTGGTGCGTCGCCAACTCGGATCTCTCTCTCCGGCCCCTCGATCTCTGGCCCAGGGAAAACTCGGTCAGAGTCGCTATATTCGGCGAGCTGCTTGCGGAGGTGGTCAACGAGGTAAAATAACGAGGCAGCGGCCTCGGCAAAGCGAGGCACTCGACCTGTCAAATTATTAATTAACCGGAGTAAAAGCCGGGAGAAAAACCTGCCTTCGAAATACTTAGTTAGCTTTTTAAACGGTAGTAGTACTGCAAGAGTAATTGCTAAGACGTGCCAGTCGTCTTGCGAGAGAAGATATTCGTCCGGAATCCGCTTCGTTTTATCTGCATGGCGAGATATAACTGTTGTGTAGATCTCGATCGGGTCTTTTAACCGGAAAGCTCTTTCTATGGCAGTGAAAAAGGAATTCCATCGAGTATCGTTGTCTTGGAGGAGCATTAGTTGGCTAACCTCCCACAGAACTTCGCCGAATTCGTCGACTTCCTCATCGCTAAGCTTCCCTTGCGCGTATTGGAGGAAGCCCTCTCGGCGTTGCGAAGACCTTCGGACCCAGCCTTGAAGATTGTGAATCCTGACGAATGCGCCTGTTGGCCGCCATTCTTCGAGGAAGTTGGGGACCTTTTGAAGGGCTGCTTGTTCCGCTGGTTGCGATTCGAAGCTCTTAAGCACGTCTTTGAGCTTCCCCTCGAGGTAGCTCGTAGCGCCGAGGTTGTAGATATGATTGATACATAGAATTCTACGCTCCTGTGGCTGAGCGTCAGGTAAAAGAGCGGCGATAATTTCGTTGACTGCGCTGTCGTTTGCGTCGGCGTTATCGCACGTGAAGTAACCTAACTCTTCTGCAGAGATCTCGTACTCCGAGAGTACTTCACGCAACGTTGGACCGATATTTTCACCAGAGTGCTGGCCGCAGAGCCGCCTCAACGCCAAAAGCGACGTCTGCGGTCTTTTTAACGCGTCTGTGAAGTGAACAGCCACGCCGAGAAGCGCGTATTTTTGAGGGGAAGTCCAAAGATCGAAGGTGAGATGCTTCTTGTACATAGAGGTGGTAAGTTGACTTCTCAATAGCTCTTTTTGCGACCGGTACTCTGCTTCTAACCACGATCGAATTGTAACGCCGCTGCGAGGCAAAAGCTCGTCAACGAGTTCTTCATTCGACAAGCCGAGAAGCTTTCGAAAGTCAGGGTGTTCGACGGCTGAGAAGGGTACATCGGCATCTACAATCCAACGGAGCAGTAGCTCCTTGAACAGCTCTGCCTTCGGCTTCGGAATAGCTAACCGTTCTGCGGCTTGCCTTTGCAAGTCGAGTACCGTTCGCTGGCGCTGACGCCGGCGAGGTGGCTCAGACTCTATAGTCTCGCTGTCTACCTCACCAAGAAGATCGTGATCTTTCCTTAAGTGCCGAAGCGCTCCGCTTGTACCGCTGTTGACGAGGGCGTATAGCGATATTTCCTTCTTTTTATCACACTGGTTGCAAAGCCAGAAGTCCCCCTTCTCCCTATTTCCAACGACTTTAGTGAGCCGCCGGCCATACGGGTCGATAGGCGACTTCCTCGCCCTCTTCTTCCTGTGTAACCACTCGGTCGGTACGTAATCTTCGCGTTGGATCTTGATCTTGCTCATCAAGCTAACTTCAGTAGGGATCTCGTTGGTGTCGATGTCTCGAAGCTGGTCGGAAACGGACCGTCCACCGCGAAAAGTAGCAAACGCGGTGCTTCCGGCTGCGGCGGATCTCGTGTTCAGGGTCGACGGTTGGCTGGCCGTCTCGGTAACTGCTTCCGAGAGGGCGGCCACCGAAGAGGTATCGTCAATATCGGACATCTTGACGGTGATGAGCGTGGTGCTTGGGGCTAACTTTTAGCCGTGCTGTCGCACGACACGATTGTTTGGATAACTGAACAACGATCGGGAAGATCCCCTGCGAATCGGGCAATGAATGACTCTTGATTTTCTATCTAAAGGAGCGACGAAGGTCGGTCTCTTATACCTATATTTAATCTGCTGATATCATAGGCAGCAGGCTGCTGCCTGATGCTAGTTGTGGTCGTTCACGATGAGAGCAATTCTTGTCTTATTTGTGAGCGAGCGACTTGATATTGAAACGTGCCAGCAGGATTTTTACGATCCGAGCCACCGTACCTCCGTAGCTGACCGCTATAGGGTTCATGCTTGCCAAGCCGGTATCAAGACAAGTCAAGTCAGCTAAAATATCCGTCTCGCTTGATAAGATCGTCAACTTGACTTGGCTTGACTTGTCTTGGCTTGACTTGTCTTGGCTTGTCTGGTCTTGGTTAGGCTTGTCTTGTTGAGAGCGCTGCTCTCGCCAGCATTATCCGGGGAAGCACGACCAGCAGCAGCAGTATCTGCATCTGTATCATCTTTGCAGGAAGGGGAACCACTGGAAGACCCGTCATCAGGATTATCCGGACATGCTGGGTCTGGAAGGGATGATACTAGCTGCATTGTCGTTAGTATAGAGACAGCAGCATCATCGGCAGTGTCATCAGCAAAACCATCGACACAGGGAGGGACGTCGCCAGTAGCATCATCTTCAACAGCATCAGTGGCACCGACACTAAGATATGATGACCCACAAGCTATCTATCGGAGATATGTTGCTGCTCGAGATGCTTGGTATAAGGCGCAGCCTCGTGGCAGCATTAGGACTAACCAACAGTATCGAAAGGCAATGGGTTTGCCTCAACGATACAATAAAGTAAGCTACAAGTGGTGTCTCGATTGGAAGCAGATGGGCAAGCAATGCAGGATGCTGGAAGGCTCTAGAGACTGGACTAAAGAGGAGATGATGGCCTATCTAGATTGGAGCAAAGCAGAAGATGATCGGGTGGAGGCTCAGGTAGTGGCAGAGATGGAGAGTAATCCATTTTCTAGCAGAAGAGGCATGCGCGACATCTGGGAGGCGGCTGAGAATGATGGAAAAGAGCAGCAGGAATTGTATTCAGCTTGATAATTAGGAATTCATTGCAGTTCTGAATCTCGGGATTCTGAAGCCCGCCAGCCTCAAAACTCGAAATGCAGTTGTGGAGTTGTGCCAAATTGGGGGCTGACATAATCCGCACGCCTACGCGGGCAGCTCATAGAGGCACAGCCGGCTGTGCCTCTAAGATATCGTTATGTAAGCATGATATATATAAGTGAGTATGTGTTGTAAGGCTATTTACAACTAATTTGTTGTATTTCTAGCTATATAATGCATCTCGTGATAGATATAATATGACTCTATTAACTGACTGTAACCTAATTTAGATACGGCGGTTCCGAGTTCTATATACCCGTTGCTGATCCTCATAATCCCGGGCTGCCGCCTTCCATACATAATCGGGTCCACGATAAGTCGTAAATCGCCGTGCCTTTAGCTCCTCTTCAACCTGCTTATTCACCCGTTCATTCTCAGCTTCATCAAAGTCAAGATAGGCCATCATTTCCTCCTTGGTCCAGTCTCGAACACTTCTTCCTATCCTACATTGAGGACCCATTTCCTTATAATCGAGGCACCAATTGTATTTAGCCTTGGTATAACGCTGGGGCAGCTTCATAGCCTTACGGTACTGTTGGTTGGTCTTCAATGCCCCCCGAGGCTGTGTGGCATACCACGCCTCTCGATCTGCTTTGTAGCGTCGATAGATAGCACGAGCATCGTCATAATCCAATTCATTAACCTCACTTTGTGCGGTAGCTGTTGAAGGTCCGGCCACTGGGGAAGTTGTAGTTACGGTTATTGTCTTGGTCGTTGTCTCCGTTATAGTCTCTGTTGCTGTGTGTGTTCCAGAGCTAGCTGGGGATAACGAGCGTGTTGTTGATCTCGATACTGTATGTGTTACAGTATGAACAGTTGTAGAAGTCTGAGTGGGAGCTACAGTTGTAGAGGCTTGAGTCGGAGCTACAGTCGGAGTCTGTGAGATATGCTCCCAGCGTAAGGGGCATGCTTTTGACTTTATTGTATGGCCTAACTGATGACACTTTGAGCATTTTGGTGGTGCCCGAGGTCGTATCGTATTCTCAACTGCCTTAAATGCACAAGGCTCTCGTTGTGTGCTTATCACAGGTAACACCGATGTGGCCTGAAGTCGGTCTATCTGTACAGGAGTCTCGATGAGAAGTTGAGGGTTTCTAATGCGCTGAATTCGCCAATGCGAGTGGAAATGATACATTTGTAATGGTTGACTTCGGCGTAACAAGGGCTTGATTAAATGAGCACATGGTAGACCAAGGGTGCGGTTAAAAGTGCCTGTACAAGCCGGGAGTTGATATAATAACCGAGCTCGTTGGTCGTCAACTAGCCGAAGAGCCTCGTGTGATATCCAACCACGGATATTGCCGTATAATGACCCGGATAGCTTCAAAGGGAATCCGGCTTGTTGTCTTGCCTGGTTACTCTCGAGCTCGGCCACCTGATTCGTCACAACTAGCTTAATATGTCTCCAGGCGTCAAATAGGTTAAGCTGGGAGGTCTTGAGATATGACTTAATGAGTTGATGAATACCCTCACATCGTGATGTGACATATTGGTTGAAATGAAGGTGTTGATCGACCCAAGCCTTGACGAATTTCTCTTTGTAGAGATCTAGCCAAGTCTCAGTGATATAGCCGACCTGACTTATGTAGTCAGGGATATACTTCTTCTTGAAGTCACTAAGCTTCTGATAGTATATATCCTCATTACTAGATGCAACAAGATCATGCCAAGAAGAGTAGAAGTCCTTCCACTTCTCTTGTCCTTTATAATCCTTTGCATCCTTGGTAAATGCATCTATACAGTGACGCAATACCGCCTTATTAATATGCCACAAGCAAAGTAATAAGGTTGAATCTGGAAAGGTAGAAGCTACAGCATTCATACAAGCAAGGCATCAGTCTGTAAGTATTACAGAAGGGAAATCTGCACTTACAGCTACATAGATAGACCGTAGCTGTGTAAGAGCCCAGTTGTAGTCCTCTTCTTCCTCGCCACTAAGGAATGCAAATGCAATACAGAAAGACCATTGGCAAGCATTAACACCAATGGCATTGAGGAGTGGCATCTTGTACTTGTTGGTCTTGTATGTGCAGTCTAGAATAAGCACTTCTGTATATGATTTGAGGTAGGCAAGTGACTTTGGGTGTGCAAATAATACTGCCGTGACTGTACCCTCTTCGAGACGTATACGACTCCAGAAGCCCTCACTTTCGAGCTGATTTGCAAGGGCATGTATGTTACTTTGACCCTCTAGAAGCTCTTGCTTGCTTTCAGCAATACAATTGTAGATATCTTATTGTGTAGCAAGTGTTGTTGATGTATTCCGTAGATGTGATATAATATCCTTGGGTGCAGAGCCACAACTAGTAAGTTGCTTGACTATCTGCTTATCTCCCCCTGAGAGTATCCGATGGGTAGGATGTGCTAAAGGGTGGCTTGGCTCATGGTTGTGTTCGTGATACTTTTGATCAGGACGATATGATAGAGACCACGAAGTCTTGTGAAGTGCTTCCTTTGCTGTAATGGAAAAGAGGCAACCCGTATAGCGAGATGCAGTATTCCTGACCCTTTCCCTTGTTGTTGAAGGGGGCTTTGTGCCTCGATCACAAGTATAGATAACCCCCCTCCTTCCACTTGGAGTCTTCCATGAATTCTTGACTACAAACGCGTAGCCTCTTTCTCGGGCCCACGCGTTGATGGCGGTGACAAGAGCCTCGCGCGAGGGGAAGTGACCTTCCGGTGGAAGAACATCATCAGGGAATAAATTTATAGCATTAATTGGGTTCATTTTAGATAGGTAATACGGTGATAGCTTCAATTGGCTTCAATTGTGATGTTAATTATTAAATTGGAAGGTCTAAATTGAAGACGCGTCTGCACGGTCCCATACATAGATCGAGCTTACATAACGATATCTTAGAGGCACAGCCGGCTGTGCCCAGAAGGACACGTGATCTTAGAGGCACAGCCGGCTGTGCCTCTATGAGCCGCCAACAGGAAAAGGCGCTTACGTCACGTATGCCCCCACAAAAAAAACTCACCAATAACACATCAACTCACGCCACACCAAGAATGGTCAGCCGTGAGCCGACCCGCAGACTCACGATGGACTCACGATTCGACTCACGACTCACCGTAAGCCCCAATGCTCATAACATAAGCCACCTAGTATATAAACACTCGTTTAGCTCTAGATAGAACTTAGCTTACCAGCTATTAATAAGACTTCTTTATATTAATAAGCCTAATACGTATTACTTAATTATTAAGAGATATAATAACCAACCTGCTTAGTCTAAACGCCCTATGCTATCTGCAAATATAAACCTAGTATAGACTAGTTTCCCTATTTAAAACCACATTCATTACACGTTAATAGCTCTTATTTAAAACATACTGCATTAAAACGACTAAGCAATATTATACTATTAAGATATCTAGCAACACCAGCCCAGCACCTCCTTACACTAGAGAACCACCTAGCGTAGCCGAGCTTATGGCTGAAATCCAGCAGATATATAACACTATTTGCAACTTACAGGCATGCATCAACGAACAAGACGCCGCCCCAGCGGGAAACAACATTCACCTGCCTCGGCAAGAACGAGACATCGGAGAAGCATTAAAGCCCCCAAAGCTAGAACCCTTTAAGGGACAGGCCGCCGACATGATCCCATTCCTAACCCGAATAAAGGCTCACTTTCACCTATTCCCTACTAAACTAGACACCGCCACGAAGAAAGTACTATACACCGCACCGCTTATCCAAGGAAACGCCAAGGATTGGTTCAAACCCATCCTCAGGGACTACCTGAACCATGAAGAAATCATATAGGACTAGGAAACCATTAATATCTTTAATAATTAGCAGAATTTTAAAACCGCACTTAAAGACAATTTCGAAGTAATTAACGAAGAATGCCAGGCAGCCGCTGAGATTATAATACTTAAGCAAACCAACTCGTATATAGCGTACTTAGCCAAATTCCGACAACTCGCCTCTAAAATATAATAGGATAACAAAGCCCTAATAGAAATCTATTACAGAGGGCTAAAAGAGGAGGTCAAGGACGAACTGTATAAGGCAGACCAACCTGATAACATCACGGAATATGTGGCAATGGCAATCAAGATCAATAAAAGACAGTATAAACACAGAAGAGAGAGAGCAACTAAATCTAGAATAAGACAAGGAAGCAAATTTAACCCGTATTACCCTAACCAGCGATGCAATAATAGATAAGGCAACTCTCGAAACCAAGGACAACAGCGAGGTAACCAGCAAAACAATACCTCACACGGAATATATGCAGGACCTATGCTACTTGGAGCCACCTAACCCGGCAACAACAACAATAAACAGCGAGATATATCCAAGGTCAAATGTTACAACTGCAACAAACACAGACACATCGTACATAATTGCCCGGAACCACGAAGACCCAGGGACCCAAATCAAGGTAAGCAAACCCTAGGACTAACCAGATAGCAGGATCCTCAAATGGCCAAAAGAACATAGACATTAGGCATATGCAGATCAGGCTATAATACAGAACTCTGCCATTACCCCGGTAAAAGCCTAAGGGAAGTAAAAAAAGAACAGGAAGAACAAGACGCAGAGGAATAAGTAAAAGCCAAAAGACGCCATAAATCCTTATACTAAGTATCACTAAGGTATAAAGTAAAGAAGGAAATAAAGGAAAAGAGAAAATAATATAAGGCAGAAAGGCACTAAAATCCTAAATATTATATAAAAGAAAATAAGAAACAATAAGAGGCTAAAAAGAGAAAAAACCTCAGTAAACCCTAAACCCTTAGAATAATCAGGGAAGGAAAGGCAATCATCCCTAACACAGACAAAGGAGCCAAGTCGACTAGCAATATAGATAATATCCTTACCAAGGTCATAATAAACAAACTATAAAAGAAAGAAGAAGCCTTCAACAAGGAACAAGAAGCAGGAGACAAGATACACACCTACCACTACCAACACTCCTGGAACATAGGACATAAAGGAGGCGCGGCATAAGCAACCGCACGGTACCTACGCAAGGAAGACAAACGACTCGAGAACAAATAGAAACAAGCATATAAACCACTATTCGACGAAGTTAGGACAAGAATATATCTCTCACCAGAAGACAAATACATACAGGGAGCCAGGGAACACAGAAATACGCAAGAAATCGAAATAATATATATCAGAGCTTATCATACCAATAACGCCATGAACCCACTGCACAGGGAAGAGAAGTTCAACAAACAGGACGATATCAGAACCCTTCCTACCCACAAGGAACATGCAGAAGTTTCATAGGTATCTTGCAAGTCACATTAATGCAAGACACATAAATAAGCGAAACTCGACAATAATTATTTCCCTATTACAATACCTAGAACCCCCAACGATAAGCCCTACCTAAAGAATAAAACAGAAGGATACCTGGTATACATATGGCATGATAATCTCGGAGTAGCAGAGCTATGATTCAACATGGCTTACTACTAACAAATCTATAAAACTAAAGAACTCCTAAATAAAGCTAAATACTTAATACAGATAATTAAGGAAGTAGAAAGAGAGTTTAAAGAAGTAACTTAAGGAAAGTATACCTGTAAAAAGGCAGAATTCATAAAATAACGCAAAGAATAGGAAAGAGAATATCAGGAACGGATCAGCAACGGACAGTATGATCACCTGATGAAAGAACTATTGGTCAACGATACAAGCTTAGATACCACCGAAGAATTACAAGGTCAATGGGAAGCCGACGGACTTCACCTACGCAGCGACCCTGTGAATCTCCAACGACTCAATGAGATCACGAACACAGAAGATACAGATAGTAACGAATCATCACTAGAAAAAGAACACATCTTCGAACCTATCGACCTCAGGGAAGGATTCGATCAAGTCCCAATCAACAACAAACCATCCAGACAAGGAACTACACCAGAAGAGGAACTTAAGGCACTAGTGGAATTTTTTAAAAAACCATATAATATTAAAGGAAAACCTATTAGTAAGTAAAAGAAAGCTTAGAAATAATATAATAGATATAAATAGGAACTTATAAAAGAATATTAGGAGCTAAGTAAGAAAGATTATATTAAAGGATATATAGACCTAGAGATATGCCACTAAAGCTACCTTAATAATATTAGAGTACTATATAATAGGTAAATAATAGATATAGAAAAATATAAAGTATGCCTAAAAATGCCTAAAGAATAGTACATGGAACTAGAAGAACAATTCTAGTAATAATTATTTAATAATAAATTTATTAATAACTGCCCTAACAGAGAAGGGTATAATAATAGTAAATACAAATAGATATACTAAGATATATTAGGAAAAGTCATATGCTATCTATAACAGAGCAATAGATAAGTAAAGAGCAGAAATAAGAATGACTTAGATTACCAAATGCTCTAGGACTATGCAAAGAACCTATACCAAAACGCCTAGTACTAAAGGTTCAGATTAAGGGAAAATAGCTAGATGCATAGATCGATTATAGAGCTGAATAAAATTTCATTAATCTAAGAATAGTTATATAGCTATAATTACCATAGAGAAAGAAACAAGAACCCTACCTGCTGCTTAATGCAGAAGGATAACTATTTGATTATAACAATGGAATCATTAACCAAGAGATTAATTACCTTAAAGTCTTCATTTAAGGAAGAAATCAAGGAATAGATTTCGATATCCTTCCTTTAGATAAGGAAGTTAATATCCTCCTCGGTATAGACTGGCTATAAAGGAAGAACCTATATATTAACTGGAGGACTGGCTAAGTCACCTTTTCTAGTAACGCCGACAGTGATGACAAAACGATCACGATGAACGACGAGAGATCTTAAACCCTGATTAAAGAGGATAGCATAGGTAAGCATAAAATAAAGAATTTACTACCTCTAAAAGGAGTAAAGTATAAGTATATAAAAGGCAAGAAAAAATAAAACTATTAGATCTTAGGTCTCCTTAAAACCTAATTATATAACCTAGATAAATAACTAAAATACTAAAGGGATCTTAAGGAAAAAGAATAGTAAGATAAACTTAAGAATATTCTAAAGGAATACTATATCTATAAAAAACTATTTAAAGAAGAACTTAAAATAAAGGTATTATAATATAGCTACTAGAATTATAAAATATGGCTTAAAATAAATAACTTACTATTCTAAAAGATTTATAACCTTAATAAAAAGGAATTAATAACCTTAAAAGAATACCTAGAAATAGAACTAGTAAAAAGAAATATTAGAATATTTATATTATTAATAGGATTCCTAGTAATATTTATTCCTAAAAAAAACAAAAAACTATAACTTATTATAGACTATAGGAAGCTAAATGCCCTTATTATTAAGGATAGGACCCTACTTCTACTTATCATAGAACTTAAGGACCACCTATAAGGCAAATAGATCTTCACTGCTCTAGACCTTAAGGGAGCTTATAACCTAATCTATATTAAAGAAGGAGATAAATAAAAGATAGCATTTAAAACCAAGTTTAGACTCTTTAAATATTTAGTAATACTATTTAGACTTACTAATATACCTATAATATTTTAGTAGATAATTAATAATATACTTTAATAGTACTTAGATATTTTTATAATATACTACCTGGATAATATCCTAATCTTCTTAGATAATAAGGAAGAATATAAGGAACACATCTATAAGGTCCTAAAAGCCCTATAAGATGCCAACCTACTAGTTAAACCAGAGAAGAGTTACTTTTATATAAAAGAAGTAGACTTTTTAAGATATACTATTATACTAGGCGAAATTAGAATAAAATAAAAGAAAATCTCAGCAGTAGCAGATTAGCTAATACCTAAAACGGTCAAGGAAGTACAAAGCTTCCTAGGATTTGCCAATTACTACCGACGGTTTATAAGAGACTTTAGCAAAATCGCAAACCTACTCACAGAACTCATAAAGAAGGATAAAACCTTTATATAAGGATTAAAAGCACAAGAAGCGTTCAAACAGCTACGACAAGCTATCCTCAGTGAACCCGTATTGGTTATGTTCGATCCTAATAAAGAAATAGAACTAGAGACCGATTCCTCAGACTTCGCACTAGGAGGATAGATCAGATAACGCGATAAGCAAGGCAAACTACACCCTATTGCGTTCTACTCGCACAAGTTGCATAGACCAGAACTCAATTACCCTATCTACGACAAAGAGTTTCTAGCAATTATTAACTGCTTTAAGGAGTTCAGACACTACCTTATAGGAAGCATATACCAAATCAAAGTCTACACTAACCACTAAAACATTTCATACTTCACTATAACGCAAGAGCTCAACCGATAATAACTATGCTATGCCGAATATCTATGCAAATTTGACTTTATAATCATTTATTGCAAGGGTTTAAATAACAGAAGAGCAGATATAATCAGTAGACGACCAGATTATAACACTGGTATGCTAAAAATGAAGGAATAACTCCTAAAGAAAAATCAGAAAGGAGAATACTAGTTTACCTAACTAATATAAATATTAGGATAGATATAGGCAGTAGAAACCAAAGGAATCCCAGGAAAACCAAAAGAATTTATCTAGGAACTCTATATATACCTACTACATAGATACTAAGAAGTTACTAAAACTCTAAAATAATTATTATAACAGGGATATTAAGTAACAAGGAAGCTAGTAGAAAAGGTTATTAAATAATATAATATTTATACTAGGATAAAAGCATAATAATATAAACCTTATAGAGAACTATAACCTATAGAAGTTATAAAATAACCTTAGAGTTTAATTATAATAGATTTTATAACTAAACTACTATTATTAGAAGAACCTTTAACTAGAATCTTCTATAATAGTATTATGGTTATAATAGATAGACTTACGAAGTATTTAATCTACTTACCCTATAAAGAAGCAATAAATACAGAAGATATAGTATATATCTTTTATAATAAGGTAATAAGAGAATAAGGACTACTAAGAGAAATTCTATTAGATAAAGGACTAATATTTGCCTCTAAGTTCTAGCAAGCACTTATAGTATACATAGGAGTTAATTACTAACTTACTATAGCTTTTAGACTACAGGTAGATAGCCAGATAGAACAAATAAATTAAGTACTAGAATAGTATTTATAGTATTATATTAACTATAAATAGGATAATTAGGTTAAGAAGTTACTATATGCCTAGTTAGCCTATAACACCGCCTACAATAAGAGTATAAAACTTATACCATTCGATACAAACATCGGATTCACACCTGACGTATACCATGATGCTCGGGAACCTAAGACTATAAACCCAGCAGCCATTATCGCAAGCAATAGGCTAAAAGAAATACACAAAAAACTCAAGACCAAGTTAGAACTCATCAGAAAAAGGATACAGAGATACTATAACCCTAAAAGGTTAAAGGGACTAACCTTTGCGGAGGAAGATATAGTCTACCTATCCACCAAAAACATTAAAACAGATCAACTAAGCCACAAACTGGACTACAAGTACCTAGGACCAGTCAAGATCAAACGAAAAACAGGGAAAGATCGATATAAATTAGATCTACCACCAAACATCAGATGTCACCCAATCTATCACATTTCGATGTTAGAATCAGCCGCCGACATAATACACGTCAAAACCAGCAACAAACCACGACAAATCACAGGACCAGAGGTATATGAAGCAGAGGAAATCAGAGATATGCAAAAGATCGATGGACAAAAAATATACCTGATCAAAGGGAAGAACTACCTAGAAAGCGAAAACACATAGGAACCAATAAAATACCTCACTAATGCCTAACGACTCCTGAAGAAGTTCTACCAGCACCCACAGAAAAAACCTCGCCCCAATCAATAATATCGGCAGCCCCCGCCGATTAAGCTTCGGCCACAGCGAAAGACTCAGCATTTTCAAGGGCCTCTAACTCATCTAGAGATTCGACATTACGACGCAACATCTCAGACCCCCGCTCATTCAACTGTTTTTTCTGACAACGAAGGCGCATTAAACGCGCAAGACGTTCATTAACTTACTGCTGCAACTGGAATAACTCATTTTCAGCAACCTCTTCCTCATGCTCAAGGCGATGCTTTTCAGCTGCAAAATGATCAGCTGGGAACAACCAAGATCAGCAAGGAGGACACGACAGAAGCGACGGACTTACCTTCAAGAATTGAAACACCCTTGCCATCACACTTGCGGCCACGACGGGTGCATTGCGCACAATTGGAATAACCTTCCTTCGCCTAATACTTCAAATGGCGCGGTTTGCAATAACTACACGGCATAATAAGAAAACCGGTGTTTTTAATTAAAATAGCTTGCGCACGGCGGTTACAAGTAGCCTTAGACTCTGGCATATTATTAGCAAAATGCAAGAAAATATTACAAGTCTAAGTTAGCATGCACCAGGATTATATAAAAAGAAAGCAGATATGCAGGTCTTGAGGGCAAGACCAAAGGGAGGGAGAGAGATCGTATTACGACCTAATAGGAAAAGGCGCTTATATCACGTATGCCCCCATAAAAAAAACTCACTAATAATACATCGACTTACGCCACACCAAGAATGGTTAGCCGTGAGCTGACCCGCAGACTCACGATAGACTTACGATTCGACTTATAACTTACCGTAAGCCCTTATGCTTATAATATAAGCTACCTAGTATATAAACACTCGTTTAGCTCTAGATAGAACTTAGCTCACCAGCTATTAATAAGACTTCTTTACATTAATAAGCCTAATACGTATTACTTGATTATTAAGAGACGTAATAACCAACCCGCTCAGTCTAAACGCCCTATGCTATCTGTAAATATAAACCTAGTACGGACTAGTTTCCCTGTTTGAAACCACATTCGTCACATTCCTTAACCACCACTTCTCGATGATTCAGCCAATACCTGCGTACTCACATCCATCTGATCAATTGAATCCTGACCTTCCTGTATAGTTAAGCTCCCTCTATTCTATAGGCGTGTCCTTTTTGCCCTGCGCCGCCGGCTAAGCATATTATTTGCCTCACGAAGCTCCCGATTCTCAGCCTCTAATAAGGCAGTCTTCTGTATATTCCTTGTGACTGCCTTTGTAAGAGACTGAAGAGCTTCAAGGATTGACTCTGGGGAGCTACTATGATGTCTTCTGATTCGGCCCCGAAGGTATTCAGACTGTGATCTGGCCTCAAGGACTATTACTGGGGTCCTTGAAGTCTAAGCTTGAGCTTGTTAGGCCACCTCTTCAACAGGCGTTAGAGTCCGTAGCTGCACATCAAGCTTTGAGATCACAACTTCAGGGTCAAAAGGAGCAAGTCCGGCTCCTCTAAAACCCCCCTTAATATTTAACTCGGTTATAGTTAATTAAAAAGCGGCGTAAAAGGCCAGGAAGAACTCGGTCTTAGAAACGTGGGTTATAGACCATCTGATCAGTTGCTCTATTTCTCGACCATATGCCTTTTTCAGCGGCCCAAAGCACCCGACGTCAAGTGGCTGTAGCAGGTGCAAAGAATAAGGAGGCATACAGAGCGTGATGATGTTATTGACCTCACAATACAGCTGGAAATCGACGGATTAATGACTTTCGTGGCCATCGAGGATCAGAAGATGATAGGCACTAACTGATCGGTCGGCTGTACATCGATTGAAGTGCTTTAGCCAGTCGAGGCCCGTCTTATTATCTGTCTAGCCATTTGGTGTTATGGCGATAGCCTAAGTGCTCGGGAGGTTGCTCTCTTGGTACCAATTAGCAAGGTGATATTAGCCTGCAACTACTAGATATGGATTAATTGCTTGGCCTTCTGTATTAATCGCTTAAATCGCAGTAACCCATTCCCGATTTCCAGGCTGGACTGATTTTGGGTTTCTACGCCTTTCCGAGCTGGTGACTACTATACCGCTTAATATCACGCCCATCATAAAGCCGGTCTTATCAAAGTGCCAGATATCATCTAATCAGATGCCGTACTTTGCGATTATGTTCTATATAAGCCTGAACCAGTTGCAAATAGTGGTTAGATCTTCGCATTAAGCCCTCCGATAGTCATATTTACGAAAAGAACGCGTCTTAAGCTATGGTTAGCGCTTAATAAAATTAATAGCCCAGCGCTTGCCAACTGGTGATGCGTTGCGATTAGCAAGTAGTTAATTCGCTATTTCTTTAATATTATGATGCCGAGAGGGAAATCCTCGCGAATCTAGGTCCAAGATATACTCGACTATAACCTGTTCCTCCTGATCACTTAGTTTCCGACCATTAGGAATATAATCGATGCGAGCCTGACGACCCTGAGATCGGTGGTGGAGGGTCTGGAAGTGGATGTCATAGAGAAATGCAGCTCGTCGCAGACTTAATTTTGGGTCTGCCTGATAAGCCTGAAGTGCAAGATTCATACGAGCCTCTTCACTGGCTTGTGACATGTTATTTGGTTGAAATTCAATTGATCTGATAGTGTTGATGTAAGGTGAGGGATTTTTGTCTCGCTCGGTTGTCTGTCTCGCTCGCTTATCGCGTATGTTATATATTATATTATTAATCTAAGAAAGTATTAAAAATTAATTTAAAACTATTCTTAGAGATTACCTAGGAAATATAAAGATTATATAAAATTAAGAAACTATTAATATTTTTATTAATTAAAGTAACTTTAAAAGTATAATTAAAGATAATTTTAAAGTAATTAATAAGGAAAATTAACTAATTATAGAAATTATAATATATAAGTAAATTAACTTATATATAGCCTATTTTATTAAGTTTTAATAACTTATTACTAAAACTTAATAAAATAATAATACCCTAATAGAAACTTATTATAAAGGATTAAAAAAGAAAATTAAAAATAAATTATATAAGGCAGATTAACTTAATAACCTTATGAAATATATAATAATAATAATTAAAATTAATAAAAAATAAATAAAAGGGAAAAAGATATTAAAGTTAAACTCTCTTACTAAAAATATAACTATATAATTAGTATTTATATATTAAACACCGCTAAGTAAAACACCTTTACCTAGCCATAATATATACTCCTAGTAAGTCTTAAATAGCTAGTTAAAATAATTTAAGAACTATTAAGTACACCCTTATTAACTAAACGCCCTAAAGCATAATAGTATTACTATATCAGGGAATTTATATAACTTATCCCCTTTATACTCTGGATCCGCTGCTTGGCACTTTCCTATAGCTAATAGCATCTCTAATATACTGCATATATATCTATTTATACTTTCTTCTTGCTCTGGTGATCCTAGAGTGCCTTTTTCTTTGCATAGATCTAATCGAAGCGTTGGGCAAGTATATTCGACCAAGTCTGGTCACTAAGAGAGCGAAGGTTAGAGCTGGAATAATCTTGCCGAATCATAAATATTACTGCTTCATACCTCGCGAAGTAGTCAAGTGCCATGACCGACGTAGAAGAAGGTGCCCAACGCCAGGCACAGGGTACCCGTACGTGTTGGCTGGTAGAGGCTGACGATTATCATGCTTTTGGCCCACACGGCAGTGAAAACTGGGGATAGTTTTCCCTGGGATGGTGAGATAGTCTGGGAGGCTTTCAGTGTTCATTTTGGAAGTAGGATCACACGTGACAAGATACTGCAAAATTGAGTAAACGGTTTAATACGCTTTTAAGTGGCTTGTCTAGTCGCCTTGTTAACTGGCCTGGAGTTTGCTATTTATGCTTTCAGTGTATGTGACAACTTTGTGAGCTGAAAGGAAAGAACACCATCTTAGAATGCCATACGGAGATTTACAGGAAAACTGCCGACATACAGTTTCCATTGGCCTGATAGCGAGATATGTGACAAATGCAGCTAATGCGTCTAAGTTGAACCGGATCACAAAGGGAACTTTGGTTTCTACTCATGACCGTAATGGTCTTACGGCTGTTGACTGTTTCCAGCATAGATGCGATATTCTTGGCCAGCTGAAATGCGTGATGAGAAGGTTGTCTCAGTTGAAGATCACATTCCAGGCCCTTTACCCTGCCCATTCCGTCTCGGCAGCTTACGCGGTCAACCTAATGGCGGGGTTTACCGCACATCCCGTCTTGGCAATCCCTTCGATCTAAGGGCGATATCTATTAGTTTCAGTCTTCAGCCGCTCCAGACCAGGACCGAGTGGCTGCACTATTGAATTCTGAACTGAAACAGTGTCAGCGTAAGCGTTAACCCTGCAGCTTTCGGCCTAGGCGCTGGTGGGGATGGTATCCCCAATTGAGCAAATTATCGACGAATGGACACAGCTTGATGAACTGTGGCGAGCTGACATGCCTGAGAGAAGTCTAATCACAGTCGAATGGAGCCTCAATTGCTCCGTGGCTTGGGTCTGGATGAATCCGCGATCCACCCGTACTTCCGCCTCCCATCACTCACCACTGTATCAGCTCGCCACTAAGCATCGGCCGTCTCAAGTTTACCGTTTCCAAAAATTTTCGTACACAGCCTAGTGAAGCCTTGGCTCTCAGAGCTGCAGTATGGGAAGAGGGGCTAGGTGAGGTCAGAATACTTGGGACGTGAAGCCCAAGGGATGAAAATGTTTGGGCAAAGCTTGGGATACTTTAGCATGCCAATTGATTAGTTTATTTCTGTCTTCCACGTCAAGGTTTCAAATCTTCTGGTCCCCAAAAGAGGGGTTACACCCCGTTTTGAGGTATCACAACTGCCGAGCAGGATAGTTTCTGTGATTGGGCAGGTCACAGAGCGAGTGTCTTGGTCTTAGATGTTGATTTAATATATATAGAGTTAGTCTACCAGGCCTCAAGTTCATGTCCCAAACACCATTAAACCACAAGGATTACAACAGCAGCAGTACAACAAACAAGCACTATACACTGGTGTGCATTGTTCAGCAGTCATGATTTGGCCTGCCCAACTTGCACCAGTGCTGGCACTGGTCGGCCTAGCATCCGCCCAGTGCAGGGGCATGTCAGATGCCTGCTCTCTCAATCCAATTGTGATGCGACAGGCCAACGACCTCAACTATCAATCTGCGACCTGCAACCTCAAGTGGAAGAGCCGTTGCACCGAGACGAAGAACGGCGAGCTACAGCAGAAGCCGCCTCCTTACCGCCTCTGCAATTCATGGGGTATGCCGTCTGGCAAGATACCCGTCGACGTCTATACGCTGGCTATGCAGGAGAATGATGAGGTTGCCCTCCCAAACGCAGCCACCTACACCCTGCACGGCCTGTGGCCTGGCTCGAGGGACGGCAAGGGAGCCAAGAACCAGCCCTACGGCTGCTTGAATGGTGAAGAGTTCGACGAGAAAATCCTCACAACCTTTAAAGACCTTCTGAATTATTACTGGCCGACCAACCCAAAGTACAAAAACACGATGCAATGCTTCATTCTCTCCGAGTGGATGAAACATGGCACATGCGCAGTAATCACCGGCGCCAACGGTCAAGCATTTCGGCTATCGCAGGAGACCTATTTCCGTACCGCCTTTGTATTCGCTCATGAGTTCAACAAGAACCCCACGCTGCGCCGGCAGCTCGAGGATAAGAAGCTTGAGCCGCTTATCAGCGTCAACTGCGTACAATGTGCGTATCAGGCAACGGTTGGCTGGAAAGACACAGATGTTTCCAGCGTGCCGCGCATGTCGAGCGAATGCATTGACCAGTGCTTTGCGTGTGGTAAAAGCTTTGACTTGTGCCCGCCAACCCTTTTGGAGAGCATCGTGCCGCTGGACCCCAGTAACGCGCCGCTGGCGAGCAGTGACAGCGATAGTGACAGCGATAGTAACAGCGAAGAAGCTGCCAGCTTCCCCGTGCTCCGATTTGCTATGCCCGGCCTTATGCGCAGTAACTACACCTCTTCTTGGGAGGGCACCTGGCGCTCATTTGGCGCCGAGCAGGGCGGGTCTGGCAAGTTCGAGTTTGCGCAGACCTTTACTGACAAGACCCTGACTGTTACTACCGACAGTCCATATCCCTCCAAGTGCACCTATGAGCGGAACGGTCTCAAGGAGCTGATACTGCACTGTGAAGGTGCCAAACCGCACCTAGAGGGCTGTCTGGTGCAGCGACTGCCAGATATTGGTAGGCTCGAGGCGGCCTTCCTGGCGTGCAACCATACTGGGGTGCCAGCGCCAGCAAGCTTCTATGCTGCCATGGATACACCTGGGTCGGGCAACTTTCTCATGTTCCGTTGCAGGGCCTCAGCAAAAGGTTGTTCCTTTTCTCCGGATGCTATCTCGGCATCCAAGCCTGACACCAAGGCCAAGGCGAAGCCCGAGTCTGAGTCTAAGCCTAGCCCTGTGATCCACTCCCAGCCTGGCATTGCTCGACCACCCCCTGAACTACTGGGCACATGGCGCTCACTCCAGGTATCTAGCGGCTATGAGAATGGCCTCGCGACATGGAGCTTTACTGCTGATGGCCAGGCATCCCTGCAGTGGCCAAACTACCCCAGTCGCGGTGTGGAGCGCTATTCAGTCTCACACTCTCAAGAGAATCCTAGCGTAGTGCACCTTGCCAGCGCCAGTGGTGATGTTACTACCTGCCGCTTCCATTTCCAGTACCAGCCGGTGTACTCATACGCGGTGCTCGACTGCGGAGACAAGAAAAGCGAGAAAAAGACGCAATGGGCCATGGGTCGGTGTAACCCATGCAGCGCTTCCTGTCGCTACTCATGCACTCCTGAGAACGATAACTGCGGCTATGGCTCATGTGACCCGGCTGACTCTGAGCCAGTTGCATCTAGCGGCTCGCTTCCCTTATTACCACTCGTACCTAAGTGGTGCACGCCTGAAGACACCAGCTGCTGGCCTACCAAGACAGCCATCGACGACCTGGAGCAGGCGCTGGACCCTACAGTGCCCCGTCTCGGTATCCAGTGGAGCGGCTACCCCCAACCGCAGCCAGCGCCAGTACCAACAGGCTCTATTGACAACCAGGGCTTTTACGGTCTTGGTAGTTCGCCAGCTGGCCTTAAGGCTCTCTACTACTACGAAAATATTGATGAGATGCAGCGCCCTTGCTTCATTCAGAATGATGGCCCCAGTGTCTGGAACGTAGCGTCAGACATGTGCAAGGCAGCACTGCACAATAATGAGTACCGCAATTGGAACCCCTTCATTGTCGTCTTCCCGCTGAACGAGCGCCATGTCGTGGCTGCTCTCAAGTTTGCCGCTCAGCACCGTCTTTGCATCGCCACAGCTGGTACTGGCCATGAGTACAACAGCCGCAACTCATGCCCGACTGGCGGTATCCTTATCCGCACAATCCTGCTCAAGGACAAGTCCTTTATTCCCGGATGGAAAGACGACCCAGCCCTGGCTCCTGATGGTGCATTCCGGTTCGGAGCTGGCTCCATATTTGCTGAGATGCATGAATTCTCTGCCAAGCACAAGCGCGTCATTGCATCAGGCTGGTGCTCTACTGTCGGTATGACAGGCTTCCATCTCGGCGGTGGTCACGGTCCCTTTGCTCCGTCTATGGGTCTTGGTGTCGATAACGTGCTGGAAATTGAGGTTCTGCAAGTCGGCCGTAATGCTTACGGACAGACTGTCGTTCACAAGAAGATCGCCAGTCGTCGCCACAATCCGCAGCTCTTCTGGGCTATGCGTGGTGGTGGAGGCGGCGTCTGGGGCGTTATACTTTCCATGACGATTCGCGCCCATGCTGTTCCTGACGGAGGCCTTAGCCGCGTCTATATAGCCCCGCATGGAACTTTTTGTCAAGACGGACGGAAGTTTGGCTACAAGTGGCTGCGTGATATGTGGAATCGCTTTGCTGAGTGGCAGCTGAGTATCAACCAGAAGGTCAGCACGCAGCCGGGATTCTTTATTGACACCTCCAACTACAAGAAGACCGGCAACCTCTGCTCAGTTACTTGGGAGTACAAGTTTGAATACTTCTACGCTGGCGGTCAGAAAGAACCGGGCTATAAATTGTTCCGCGACGGCCTCAAGAAAGTATTGCAGAATGACACAGTGCAAGAGGATAACTACAAGTCGGCCTATGACTACCTCCTCTCCATGCCCCCCAACAAGTTCCAAATCTCTGTTATGAACCCACTTCCAGCGCCGCATGCGCCCTCCGATGCGGCCACTGGTTCTCAGAACTCGGTCTTTGTCTCGCGAGAGGCCATGGAGAAAAAGTTTGCCTCGACCATGATGGACGTGCTGGACATCTGCGTTCAATCCCTCAAGACTCCTGATAAGACGTCGCCTGATCCTAATGGATATCGCTGCGGTTTCCACTACCTCTACACGTCGGTTACAGGTAATCTGGGCAGCACTCAGCCAGGCGACACATCCATCTCTCCGGGCTTCCGCTCGGCGCTCATGCTGTGGAATGCACGCACCTTATCAACGGAGCAGTCCGACAACACGATTTATAAGCTTGGACCAAACAGCTATTTCTCCGAGAGCTCGTATGTGATGCATAAATGGACGGACAGGTACTGGGGCAAGAAGAGGTACGAGCAGTTGCTGGCTGTGAAGAAGGCGCACGACCCCGGAAATCTTTTCTGGTGCCATCATTGTGTTGGAGATAATCCTGATGATGCTTATGGTAACCCGCTGGGTGTTGCGGCTGACTCTGGTAAGAAGGGAGAGCCTGGTAAGAAGGGGGGCTCTTATAAGCATGATGAGTTGTAGGCAAACTTGCTTGATTGCTTATTGCTGGCCAAGCATTACCTATTATGTAGAGAGCAACAAGATCAACATTAGGTTGAGATGAAGGACTGAATTAAAATACGTTGAGACATGATACTCCAGAGTTGTATACCGCAATCCTGTGAACAAGTTATGATCCCACCGATTCAAAGTGCTGGCTGGCCTAATAATCAGAGACTTACAAACTTACGTTACGATTTGCTGGTCCGATTCAAAGATCATATTCTGATCTCATTTGAATGACCTCTGTATTATGGCTGCGACATTCTCCTCCATTGACTCCATACCGATAATCAAGCATTACTATCACGAGCTTGTCTCTCATTTGAAGACAACTCTTGTCCTTTTTGATGAGACCGCACCATATTGAGCACTGCATCTTTACCTGAAGTAAATACAACAGTTTGAGGTTTGGAATTCACTGAATTCGCGTGCTATAAATTGGTGAACCAGCACAGTTTCTGTTGGTCTTTACGTTGGGTTTGTGTTTGAAATGTTCGATAAGACGTGACGAGGGTGAGGGGGGAGATTGCCCAATATTCAGCGACTCGATCTGTTTGTCAATTCTCCTCATCACTAATCACGCCTCAAATCTGCCTCCGTGTCACGGGACTTCTCCGAATCATTGTCATTTCTCGTGCGTAATGGGAACCACAATCAGTGTATCGGTGTGAGTTTGCGGCTCAGGTTGACAGTAAGGCCCGCGAGCATGCGGGTGATGATCGAATTGATCGGCGTTTCCCACATCTGACTCGACTGGCCAAAAGGTGTATATAAACCCCGACCGCTTCCACGGTTTCGTCTACCAATTCAACTCAACTACCTCTTAAGATCTACCGACTATAACCACTCAAGCTCACCCAATTACTTGCGCACATTTCACCAACAACCACTATCAAATTCACAAAACCCACATTCAAACTCTAACAACCAACATCATGACTCAATCTCAACCTCGACCGACCCCCAAGCCGAGACCTCGACCTTTGCCGCGGCCTCCACAAAGTGAAAGGTCCCTGCGAAAGTAGAAATGGTGCCTGCCTGGAGGATGAGAAGAGATAGTCTTGTTATGGTGGGAATAGGAGTCCGAGGTCTGAACATCATGGGACAGTCCGTATTTGAGAAATAAAAGTCAGTCCCCATTGTATCTTGTGCCATCTGACTTCCATCAAGCCATACTCTACGGCGTTTTCAAGTGTACAGTAATGGTTATTAACACATCAGAAGCTTTCCTATAGGAAATCGACATATTGAGCCCGAGGGGGGACAGTCTCTCCGTGGCCGAAGTTCAGGGGTGAATGCCGGGTCTCTAAGGGCTGTGGCACTCAAAGGGATAACCCTTTGCTCTCCGTTCGCATTGAAACCTACTGTGTCCAAGCTCCCTTCCTAGCATAATCCAAACCCCCTCCAGTTCAACGGTCGAGGTTCATACCAAAGTGCTTCAAATCTTGGGCTCTAGTCATTCAACATTGGACTAAGCTGACTTAGACACATCAACAACTACAACGCCAGCAGAGATGGGTAGCGTCTACGCTGCCTATAAACAAGACTCTGGGTGACGATATGCAAGCCTACGATACCTACGCACCCGCGCCTGATGTGAATTCCATAAGTCAAAACATTCCAGGCTTGAATATTTATGGTGCGCTACCTCAACGAGGAGAATATAGAGCAGACCAACTGCAAGCTATTAAGCTCTGTATCTGACCCCTGGAAAGCGGGATAAGAAAATACATTCTACTACAATTGATATTGTCATTGACTACTAGGTCTGATGGATACTTGTCAAGAGCTAAAAAAACATAAATTGTTGGCTAGATCTGACATTCGCCGTGATAGACCCTGATGGACAGGAGTCAAAACTCGACGCGCTGCTGTTACAGTGTTATTCTGCCTGAACGTGTAACCAAGCACCAATCAGAAATCCAAGTCAATCCCCTATCAAAGTCAAGTCTACCATAACGCTAGTCCATTTTTCGAATTCAAGTCTACCCCTTGTCAAAAATCATGTTAACCCCCTGTAAAGAGGGGTAAATTAAATCAATTGTACAACAATTGATTTTGGGCCGTAGGACTAGGCCAGTCCAGATGTTAGCAGCATTGAGGAACTCGATCTCAGTGGGCATACATCAAGCTTTTTAATGAGAAGTGACTGGAACAAAAACAGTCCTTAGCGCACTCTGTCCAGCATTTGACAGCCCTCTTGAAATAGCTTTACCACTTATTAAGGTTCGAGCCGCCGAATCTGTTATATGAGTCTGTTGGTAACCATAGACAGGCGAGGCAGTTGACACGGTTATGGCCCTCTAGACGTATTCCTACCCCAGGTAGCACTACTGTTATATTTGTGGTGTAAAAATCGTGGCATTTATTTACAATTATACGTGA
This sequence comes from Fusarium sp. MPI-SDFR-AT-0072, assembly GCA_020744335.1. Classification (NCBI taxonomy): domain Eukaryota; kingdom Fungi; phylum Ascomycota; class Sordariomycetes; order Hypocreales; family Nectriaceae; genus Fusarium; species Fusarium sp. MPI-SDFR-AT-0072. The sequence continues at coordinate 6,416,152 of JAHBOG010000001.1, read as the reverse complement.
AGACCTGTTCCTTCTAGGCCACTGGATCAAGGTGAATTTAATACCGCCCTCCCACTTGGCTTCAGACTGATATTGACAGAACAGGTCATACTGCGAATCAGCCGTCTTGATCCCGATGATCCAACTAGAAAAAAGCGCAAATATTTCGAAACCGTCGTTCACTCGCTGTTTACTCTACTCAACTGCCGAGCTACCCAGGCCAACATGAACCTTCCCTCCTACTCCGATGAGTTATGTCAATCTGTGAGTTATCAGACAACCTGTGGATGCCCCGATGCTTTAACTATCCCTACCGAAAGGTCGCCCCGCTCTTTAGTTGGAACGCTGGCTGGTGTTGACTTAACTAGAGGGGACCCTTCCTCCCCGCAGAGGGCTGTCCATTTATTCCATGGCCCCAACTTCAACCGGCCCAGCTTCGACAACGATATCAAACCACCACCCGCACCCGAACTCCCGAAACGGGTGTCATGTCACTCCCACCACACTACGACGACGTCGTTGGCGGCGCCAACGTCGACGGCCTCGCCGATTACTTTTCCCGCCTAGCAGATTATTACTTAGATAGGACCCTTTGATTTCGGTGGTGCTCTCCGCGCTCGCTAGGTACTGCTCCCAAACTTGGCTGCCCATTTTTTTGAAAATAAAGGTCAAATGCGGAGTCAAATGGCGTTCCGAAATTTGACGAAGGTTGTGCTTTTTTCTCCCTTTGGGAGGTAGGGTCTTATTTTCCAAGTTAACAGCTCGTGATCATAAAAAATTGAGGGTCAAAAGTCTACGGATGCCTCCACCCCAACCTACCTGAAACAATTGGACCGCAATAACTTTACTTACAGGGACATCCTTTAATTGACGGTCAATTATGTTATTTGATATATTAATCGGACGCCTTGAGTCCGCTCTTTAATATTTGGTGTATCATCCCTGAGCATGAATTCAGGCCTCAATCCTGCGCGGCAGAGTCAATTAGATTGTTCACCTCTCTGTTGTAATTGCTGCCCATGCCAACTTGATGCATCTAACCAAATCTGCCATATTTGCGCCGTTCTTTTTCATTAGCTCAATATGAGGGAGCATCTTCCTTATTTTAGACTTGAAAAGCTTCCAAATATGCTCGATCGGGTTGAGATCAGGCGAATATGCAGACCTGTCGATGAACTCAATTCCGTGCTCCATTAACCAATCACTCTGTCGATGACTCAGAGACTTGAATCTTTGCAATATCTCGCTGAAACTGTCTCGTACCAATATAAACAGGAACTAATCCCTATGTTAATGCCAATGGAAAACTCTTCGAAGTATAACCATTCTTCCGGATGAAGAATCGCAAGTCAATTATAATATCGGATTTTCCGCCTCTCCAGATTGCTCCCCAAACGATGATTCATATCCTAAGACTTCCCATGTACTGTAAACTCGAAGAGACTAACCTACATTATATCAATCTCAAATCTGGCCTACCTGGACCTGACATAGTGCTTCAAGCACTAGGTATCGATAAGTAAATTGATAAAACGTGTATGCTTTAATTAAACCTCTGACTGAGGCTGTGTGGGGTTGACTCCCTCCTCTGCGGCTCCCGTTGCAGTAGATTCCCTGTTCTGGCTATTGGTAGGATAACTGCTGCTAAACATTGATAAGGCGCGAATTTTAGCAAGTGCTAATATGGTTTTAGGCATTGATTCCACTTACTGCGACAATTTTCTCATCTGCTGTTTGGCCGAGTTCATTGTCTCTTTGAACTGGATATAGTTGTCAAAGACGTATATGCCCTAGTTTCTGATTAGCGTCTGGCTGTCTTTTCATAGGAGGCGGTGCCCTACAAGAATACCACTGATGAAATGAAGAACCCAGGCGATGATCGAGAAGGCGAGAACAGTCCGCCACTCCGAACATCCGGCTCCATTGATGTTGACCCTGCCCACAGGCCCAACCCTCCAGAAGCGTCCCCAATAATAGCCCCAGTAGTTGTAGTACCATCCTGCACTGCAGATATGACTCCTCGTTCTCTATCATAATCCAAAAAACATTCAGCTACCATCCACAAGAGAGCAGCAGGGAGTTCTCACCGTTTCGAGCAAGCAAAACGCGATCAGCCACATAACAAAGAGGATAAAGTCGAATGGAAAAGCCATGAAAAGAATATCAATTGGTGCAAAGACCACTATCGAATAGACGATAGTAATTCCTGCGACAGCCATGGCGTAGATAATCCGTCCATCGACACTGACATTACTAGCCTCATTGATAAGATCGCAGAACCGGCCAAGGAGACCTAGTACGATCGCACCGCAGGCGAGCTCCAGGAATCGCAGGATTACGGAGGCGACCTTGTGTCCACTGCCACTATTCGCCATTCTCGGATGAAGTAAAATCTTCTTAGCAATAGCTAGTAAGTAGCCAAGTACTTGGTTGATAGTTGATATTAAGAATTTGTTCCACTTGAGACGAAACAACAGACTTCTAGCTCAACCACCCATGCCTGATATAAGAAGACCGATACCAGGTACGTCCCGTTGCTCTCGCCTGGCCCATTCAAAGGGCGATGATTAGCTTTCAGCGACGTCACCGTGACTCAGAGGCCGGTTAAAGGTTGGCGCCTGACATGGGGGTCGTACCATACTCGAGCCATCTGTTGTACCTTGTTATGCTCCGGAGGGCATCCACATAATTCGGGTAGCGGTGCATTCACTGCGGAAGAGGGGCTCGCGAGGATTGGTCTAGACCCTCCCCTGCCTCAATCCTTTGACGTCCAATTCGTGTCCATTTGGTCGGATGCGCACCCTAAACTGTACCCCAAGCCCCCTGGCTTAGAAGCCTAAGAAAGTATAAAGGGCTGCCAAGTTTGATGACGAGATAAGCGAGGAAAATGTTGTTTTGGGCCCTGCGGGCACTCATGGTGTATTCGCACGTTGAGCAAAGATAGATACGGCCGGCGGTTGGGGGATAACTCTGATGGCAAACCTGGTGGCGGCCCATTTGGACGGTTTGGCAAGGGATTTCATCCATTCACACCAGCACATGCTCTGAAAGTATCTCAGAGCCCACTGTAGTGCTCCATTGATAGCTCTTGTCATCAAACGAATGGCTCGAGTTTCTTCAAGCATTCTGGACCCAGGTGCCTGTCCGGTTTAATGTATAGCCACGTCTCCTTCAGCTTTTGTCAGAATGCAAACAAGAATTCACAATCTTCATCTAGTACTCGATAGCATCGTTAACACTATTTTAAAGCCCAATGTTCTAGGTATCGAATGGTGCACAACACTGGTTTGGTGAAGTCATTCTTGCGTAATGATGATTCCAAGTTGTGTGCTGGGTGAGATTTGAAAGCTGAGGAAGCACCTCATTTCCTTGGTCATCAGCGAATTAAGGTTTGCAGCCAGACTAATCTAGTCGGTGGATGGCGGCTACTTGTCTGTGTCAGTGGTTTGTAAGACGAGGCTCAACAGTGATCCGTTTGTCGCCTTGGATCCTTTCAACTTTGGTAACCGCAAATCCCATAAAATACACCATAAGGATCATACGAGCAATCATCGATGCAGGGGCGCCTTAGCAGTGATCCGCGGTGCGCTTCTCTTGCTGAACTCCCATTGACAGCCCATTACCCCCGCAACGATGCCAGAAGCCCATGACCATTTCATTGGTCATCATTATGACGCTGAACACAGTACCGGCCTTCTCAAGTCTTTGAATCTAACTAAGCGATATTTGGTTGCCGACAAGACGTTACTCGCCGCTGGGCTTGGGACAGGGCAAGTTCAACAGCCAGCGCGACCTAGTGCTCAAGGTCCCGAAGTTACTTATGTCTGGAGAAGTCGAGATAATAGGAAAGGATGGCATGCGCTGGTCATCAGCGGTGATCCCACAAAACATGATGCAACTAAAGGCCTAAGGCCATCGAACACCTGGAACCAGACTCTACGTAAGGTTTCGAAGATGCTTCTGAGATATCCAGTCTGGGATGTGTCTTACGATGTCGCCGTTGGCTTCACCATAGGTACTCATCACCGGGACCATGATGAGGGCTAATGAAGGAACAGGGTCGATAGTTTGTGTCATTAATGGATTCTTCTCGTGGCTGCCCGTCCAAGATCCCTCAACAGAGTTCTCTGACTGAGCCGGCGGATTGACAGCATTCATTGGAGCCACTGTCTTCGAGTTTCGCTCAGTGCTACACTGCTACTTATTCTCGAGGCCGTCAACGAGAACCGCTGAGACAATTTTGGATGGGCAGTAGAAGAAACTGTAGATGGTTTTCTCCACCTCAATCCTGCACACGATTCGGGCATTCACATACCCAAAATCGAAAATTTGTTAAAGAAACCTCGAAAAACCTACGTAAAATCGAGCAAAGACGAGGGAACCATCTGAAAGTGATCGGATGTGGTCTTGATGGCCGACGTGGAACAAACTGAGAACGCACTATTTCTGTGATGTAGGTTTTCTGGCCTGCTCCTTACAGACGTTCGGCGCCACAGTCTTCTGGATATCAGGTTTTACAGCATCGTGACCGCGTCGGAGCCTTACGGGCTCTTAGGAGATAATCACCACACCTAGCAACTGATATATGACCTTCATAACGTTCAATAGCTTCGTCGGTATCGAAATTCGCCGGATTTAAATGCTATCGAGCCAGCCTGGCTCTATTTAAAAAGGGTAACTACGAAGAAAGGAGCCCCAAAGAGCCGTCAGGAAGCTATTCGGGCTTGGGAGGCAGCTTGGAAGGAGCTTCTGCAAGAAAAAGTCCAAGCCTAGATAGAAAGCATACCCTCACATATTCGCTAAATCATTAAAGTCGAAGGAGGGAATGAGTATCAGGAAGGCAAGGATATTCCTCATTGTAATTAGCTATAGGTACCATTATTCTTGCTTGTGGCGGTTTTAGCTCTTGATAAAAATTTTGGGCCCTACCTCCGTAGTTCCATGGTGGCTTTGACTTTCAGTTATGCAACACCGTCACCCCAGAGCATTCTAAGGTTATGCGATGGCTTAGCCACCGAAGCTTATCAGTGCGCCGGCGATGAAGTGTGGGGAATGCAACCCTGTTCCGGGGGACGACAGCTTCATAAATCTCAGCTATTCTCGGAGCGCAAGGCTGTTTTAGCTAACCATCTCCTCGAGAAAGGAACTCCAACTATGCCAATCGAGATGGGTCTGAGACAACAGTTCAATAGCAAAGCTATGCCGCTGGCTTTGGCTATACCCTGGATCATCAGTATGTTGATATCATGGATTCCGTTCATCAAGGTCAGCCTCTATGAGGTTCCACGCTTTCTGTGAGTCTTATCTTTCAACGGCTTTCCGCAGCCATTGTTCTTGGAAGTGCTGCTAATATTCAAAGGCTGTTGGCTGGCCTTATCAGCACTGTGGAGGTGCTCAGCATCGTCGCTGTCTTTATATATACTACTATCTTCCCGGAGTCCTCATACGCCGAGCCTGCCGAACCAGGTTGCGCCAGCACTTGGAAAGAGAAATTCTTCCTAGCATGGTCCTGGTTCCTCTTTATTAGCCCATTTTGCACGAGCATCTTTGTCGTGTGGATGACCAGCGATATCTCTTGCAATTACGACGACGACGACTATACGATACTTGATCAACCGATATGTCAAGTCGGTATAAGGTTAATCAAAGCAACTGCGTTGTTCCGCGCTGGCATTATGTGAGAGCCTATTCACGTTATTTCCTCCTTGACCATTTGTAACCTCGCCTACAGTGCAATTTTTCTATTTGCTACATCCTCATGGCTCGAATCTCGACGACCACAGTGCGACAAATTCCAACAAGATCAAAGTTGGCCGGGCTCTCCTAATACAGCTGTATAGCGTATCTATGGCACTTTGCCTTTATTCGGATGGGAGTCTTATATCGGCGAAGTAACGTTGAAGAAAGATGGCCTGGTCTGAAGCGAATCCGACTAACCGGTTCAAAATGATCTTGAAATTGACACTCTCACTACTTGTGTTAACCGGAAAATGCTGAGTTTGTTGCGATTTTGGCTTTTTGCAGGTACTCTGTAGATAGCGGTAATTTTCCTGTCTAATGTGCATGATAATGTTAGGTAGTACGTGTATACAGTCCATTGATCACAAATGAGTGTATTCGTATTATGTTGTTATGCAGTGTCTGTCACTGCATGACCTACTGTCTCTGCGCAATCTCAAGGCCCGTGACCGGCACATGCCACCCCAGCATATGCCTTCTGTTCAATATAAAAAGTCATGAAGTCATAAATATGCACTACAAACAAGGATGGGAGCAACTCAATTCCATTCAACGCAAGTCAACCCACATCAACATTTTGTCAAGGAGCCAATAGGATACGGAGATTAGGCCACGGGGTTAGCTAAAATACACGTACCCTATTAGCTCCTTGACAAAATGTTGATATAGGTTGACTTGCGTTGAATGGAATTGAGTTGCTCCCATCCTTGGAGGCCTGATGGAAGTCAGGATAACCCCATTTCCATAAAGGAGATCGAAGAGATCAATTATACGGGTTGGGAGATCGTTGCCGATATATATATTAAATCTGAAGAGCTCGAGGATCATCTACGCGATAACCAGGAAATTGCCTATGGTCCAGATGAAGATTTCGATGAACATACTTTAATTTACACACTTCAACAGCTGAAAATCCTCCAGGTCCAGAAAATGCTCTCCCATAACAAGCTTCAGACCAAGGGGAAGAAGACTAACTGGTGGAACGGCTATGAAGCCAATTTACTGATCAGGGACCAAAGAGCCACTCAATTGCGGTGCAAATTGGCAATCCAGAGGTTGTATTTGGTTGGAGTGGAATAGTATTATAGTCGTTTCTGACCGTCAGGATCATCATCAACCCAGAAAAATGCCTTCCCTTCAGGATACTGTCAACTGGCTGCCGACTCCTTATTCTGACCCAGCCGTGGTGGCAATCGTTTTTCGTAAGGGAAATCCGTCCTTCCATACCCGGGGTGGAGGGAAGCCGATAAACAAGGCGGTAGGTCTGTCCGATCTCGAAGCACGCGTCTGTAAAGCCTCGATAGCTAGATAAAAACGCCCACGCTTTTCTATACACATACAAACAATATAAATAAATATATTTACCAAATTTGAAGTTATCCCGATACAGGGTTATTAAGAAATACGAAGGTAAAGTAATAACCAGAGGTCAAGTTGATCCCCTCATACTAACTAACTAACTGTATGTGGATTGGAACTGGCGTGGTGGCGCGGCGCCAGGATCCACAGGGCGCATTGGATTTCATGAGTCGATACGGTAATGCTTATTTGGGGGAGAAAGGTCATCTTCCCACTTTGATATCTACCTGCAATGTGGGGCCGTAGTTCTAGACCAGTCATTCTACGACGGTTCCACCCAAGGGACCCCTACATAAGTGGTCTGATCAATCGATTGTGTGGTGTGCTTATTATATTAAGTTCGGGGGCCTAGACCCTCCTTTTCCATTGTATGGCATGCTATTTACACCCGAGGTACATGGGCACATTGGTCAATCACAGCCAGCCGTCATGGAGTAGTAGTGTAACTCCGATAAAACTATCCAATTAGCGATAGCTCCAGAATGTCATTATTACAATCTTCACCTCGACGCGGTTGGAAAATCCAACGCTAGGGAGTGCTCTTTTGTCCTACGAGGTGGCGAGGTTGTGCTTCATTTTGAGCTCTGCCACCTTGGCCACGGCACGAGTGATGTGACACGCCTCCTAGCTGTTCTGCACTCCATGTCCAACGCCGGAACTGCCCTTGTTCCCACCAGGTCGGTCGTCATGCCCAACAAAATGTTATCTCGACTTTTTGGCATCCAACTTGCTCTAATAATCCATTATTTCATCTTTATAATGTATCGTCTCACTCCGATAATCAATCAATCAATCCCGCTATCTCCAGGTCAGTTATTTCGTTTGCCTGACGAGACAGTAGATCTCGGAGATGATCTATCTTTCACGCTTGCTGTTGCATGGCGCGTTTCGCCAGCCGACGATTTTGAGATCCTACGGCGCTTGCGTGGGAATTGTTCTTCCTCGTTTTCGCCCTCTTCCTCGTCTGTGCTACTATAACGTGAAGGAGTTGTGCTTAGTGGCCCGTCGCCAGTATTCCTAGGAACTTCAACCATATCCAGTGGTACGATCGGCAGTTGCCGCATGCGTGCCGAGGTTGAGTAATCCGAAACACTCCGTGATGAAGAGTTGGGGTTGCAGCTCGTATTGCATTGTTGAGCAGCACACAAAGCTGGACGTCTCATGTCACCGACGGGGTGGCCCCCAATCCTGCGAGAGCCTCGCTCTGCGTGTGATTGGGGACAAAGGTGCGAGATAAGTTACATTGTGCGCTGTTCCCAGGAAGCTGAAATCCTTGGCCTCAGTCCCCGCGTGCGCGTTCGAGGACGCGCTTGCGGGAAGTCGATCGCCGATGGATGCGACCTTTTGTGTCTCGAGTGACGAAGTTAGACCAGCCAATACATCACTATTCGGGGCACAACTTCATCGTGTTATCTAGCTATTCACTCGGTCCCTGTCTAGGCGTTAGTGGATCGTTGACGAATTGCGAGGCTGGGACTTAGTGAGTGCTCTCGTTTGGTGGACGGGTGTTTTAAGCCATTGACGGCATTATGAGAACTTTTTACAGCCTGGCAGCTAAGTTTCCTTTTTATCGGATTGTGCCGCCCCCCCTTCTCCGAATACGAAAGCATGTCACAGTCCTGGCTCGAAAGCTTCAATTCGCTGCTCGGCGACTGATTAAATATTCAAACATTGGCCTCTGGACGTCAGGCCGGATTTGACTAGCAGTGCGCCTCGATCGCCATGGAATGATGCATGCTCCAAACAGATGCCTGAGATAGACGTAGGGAATATGGTTGCTGCCAATGGCTTGACGGTTTATTGGCCTTAAACCTTGGGAAACCTGGGATGGAGAATGGCTTGGAGTGGGGGAGGAAACTAAAGGAGTTGGCCCTTTATTATAAAGCTGTTGAAAGGGTGCGTTTATGATTTCCACTTTGAACTCCGTCATCCTCATTATTCAGAGTAGATGATGAGGTGACAAACGTCCACCGAACTCGCATTCCAGCACTAATCATCAACCAATTCGCCATCATGTTGATCCATAATCAGCTGACACTGGCAACAACCCTCATTCAACTACTCGTCAGTATGTGCACGTTTCGGTATCAGAAGATGATTCTGCGCTGACCAGAACACATAGCTGTAACATGGGCCTCCGCAGACGATGATCAGCCGTGGTATCTCAAGCAAAGAGCCGCAGCGGTCGCGCCAGACGGCTACGCTCCAGCGGCAGTACCATGCCCCAAAACGCGACCATCAATTCGGACGGCGACAGGTCTATCACCCAATGAAACGGAATGGCTTCCACTGCGCGAGAACAACACCATTCCAGCGCTGATGGCCGTGCTCAGTCAGGCGGGCATCAGCGGCTTTGACACTAACTCCTACATCGACAATCTCACCTCCAACAATGATCGTGTGCCTCGGATTGGCATTGCCATCTCTGGTGGAGGTTACAGGGCACTGATGAACGGCGCCGGCGCCCTCTCGGCGTTTGACAATCGAACCGCGAATTCGACCACCGACGGCAAACTGGGTGGTTTGCTTCAAGCAACAACGTATCTCAGCGGCTTGTCTGGCGGTAGTTGGCTGGTTGGAAGCCTTTATGTGCAAAACTTCACATCGGTGGACTCGATCATCTTTGCGACAAGCGGCTTCCTGAGCACGCTTTGGCAGTTCCAGAATTCCATCTTTGAAGGTTCGTCAGCTTTGTCCTAGCCCTCGCAGTAAACATGTGCCCACTCTGATTCACTACAGGACCTGAAGGTCTGTCTAAGACAAAGTATTATCGTGAGCTAAGCCAAACCGTCAAGGACAAAGTCGATGCTGGATTCAACAAAACCATCACCGACTACTGGGGGAGGTCCTTGTCATACCAGCTAGTCAACGCCAGTGACGGAGGGCCCGGTATGATTGATGCTCAAAATCATTCTAGCACGTGAAGGGTAAGCTAACCTCGGCCGTAGCATACACGTTCTCGTCCATTGCGGAGGATAGGGATTTCACAGGGGCTGTTGCACCAATGCCCCTCATCGTCGCGGTGGAGAGACCTGTCGGACAACTTCTGATTCCGTCTAACTCTACCGTATTCGAGTTCAACCCTTGGGAGATGGGGTCGTACGATCCAGGCATCTCTGCCTTTGCGCCACTGAAGTACATCGGCTCAAACTTTTCCAACGGGATGCTTGCCAAAGATGAGAGATGCATCGCTGGCTTTGACAACGCCGGCTTTGTTATGGGGACATCTTCGTCTCTGTTCAACCAAGCCTTCCTTCAGATTAGTCAGGTGTCAGGCGTTCCAGACTTTCTGGTGGGTGCTATAAATAACACATTAAAGGATCTTGGGGAAGAAAACAGAGATATTGCGAGCTGGCCAAATCCATTCTACCGGTTTAATCCAGACAACAATACGAGTGCCAACACCACCATTCTCACACTTGTCGATGGTGGCGAGGACTTGCAAAATATTCCTCTGCACCCGCTCATTCTCCCCGAGCGGCAGGTCGATGTCATCTTCGCCGTGGACGGATCGGCCGATACGACGCTCAAGTGGCCAAACGGGACTGCTCTCTTCGCGACGTACAACAGGTCAAAGGACAGTGCCGCAACCGACAGCTCTGACTTTCCACGGGTCCCAGATCAGAACTCATTCATCAACCTGGGCCTCAATAAGCGACCGACATTTTTTGGGTGTGACGCCAACTCATCCTCTGGGCCGCTCATTGTCTATCTGCCAAATGCGCCCTATTCCTATTACTCCAACTTCTCAACATTTGATATGGACTACAGCATTGAAGAGCGAGACGAGGTCATACGAAACGGTTATAATGTCGCAACAATGGGCAACGGCACTATAGACTCTAATTGGCCCACGTGTGTCGCATGCGCCATCTTGTCTCGCAGCTTCGCTCGCACGAAGACGGTCATACCCCAACCATGTGCATCGTGCTTCTCGAGCTTTTGCTGGAACGGGACATCCAACTCAACTACGCCAGCTACTTATGAGCCAGCGCAGATACTCGAAAGCGAAAGCAAAAGTGACGCAGAGAAGTCGGCCGCTCGGTTTGGTAGCTTAGGAACCTGCAGCTTGGTGGCTTTGGTTGTGTTGTTTGTGATGACGTGAACCATGCTGAAAACAAAGATCTTGTCAGATATTGAGGTGAAAACTATGATTTTATTGATCTGCCTCTCTAGCCTATGGGGGTTCCCATAGAGTTTATACTCTTCTAACGATCGGGGGCCTAGGAGCCCCAAGTCGGTGGGCTTTATACATCCGTCTCTCTTTAATGAATCAACCATGCTCATCCCTATTCATTCAAATGTTTATATCTAGAATTTCGATGTAGAGGACCCCAAACCACCGCCATCGTTTTGATCCTACTTTACCAAATTCTAAAACTTAACGCTCTACAATGACACGCCGTTCGACCAAGAATTTACTCGCTTTGCGTTGTTTTAGAAGTATGCTATGAGGTGCGTATACCTTCGAGCGACTTTATCGCCGCAAGAATTACTTGAAAAACACAATTTTCAAGCCGATCAAGCAGTTACGGAGCCGCTACCAAAACTAGAATCGCTCACAGTCATTACCCAAGTGTCTAGGATAGCCAATGTCTGGGGACAGCCCACATTCAAGACTCTGGCACGAGTCAAACCGAACAGATAGCTTGCCCAGTAGCCCGAAGAAAAGACCCAGGTTCTATACCAGTCTTTCTTTCCGCTTCCATATTAAGCTGACCTCTCAGACCTGGAAAGGATATGAATATCCAAGGTAATTGATAGGGGCGCATCGTCCTTAGGGACGATCCAGCTTTTGCAACATCCGGTTGGCCCAACTTTTCAAAACCCATAAATACTTCACCATGAAGGCGGTGAAGCTAGCTCTCTTGACAGCCATAGCTCTTGTTGTTGAATTGCGCAGATGCTGGGTGTGCTTAGTAAATCAAGGTGATTATTCTTATTAACACGGTGAGATCTTTTTAGGGGTCTATATCCTATGCGATTCCATCTAGGATTTGAAGTGTGATCCTGAAGTCAGGGGGAAGCTCCCAATTATTCCAAAAGTACTTCCTACTAATCGTACCTCGTTTTAGCCAATAAAAATGCCAAGTATCCCTGTCATTAGTATAGGGTAAAGCCTGCCCGCTACTGGCAAGAGGCAATTTGACCATCCAAATATCCCTTCTAGGCTGGCGATCAATTCAATTCAATCACACATCTGGTGAACAAAAGACTAACCAGTGAGCAGTGCGAGCGTGCACGCCCCATAAAACACACCGTGCCACCCCTGCTTTAACTCAATCGGGTGTGTCGATTGAATTGATGGCAACCCTGAATTATTGGGGGGTAGGCGTGGCCCAAGCTGGTAAGATTGACACGGGTGTCTCACTCGAAACCTAGACGTCAATCACAGATTTAGCTGCACCCCACACGACCTGTTAGTTCCAATAGCGGTCATAATGATGTCGACGACGTAAATTGGCTGAACCTGCGGGAAGCTTGGGGAAGTGGTATATGACGAAGAGGTAGCGTCAATTGATGGTCTAAGTAACAAGCTCTTGTCACGCCTAAACAAGCACAATAATACACAGCGATCATCTTCTTTTTCATACCCAATCCATAAAAATAACTACACAATATTCACCATGGGTCTAAGTGCAAAAGTCAAAGACATTCTACACTCTGGCGAGTCCAAGGACAGATCCACGGCGGACAATACCCAGCACCAACCTGGATCATTCCCAACAAAAGAGATGGAGCCTAGCGAAACTTACGAGGGCTACTCCAAGGGATACGAACACAATAAGCTTCACAAGGCTGACGATCCTCGAGGACGGACTCACGGCGATAACAATGCACCTCGCGGCCATGCGCACAAGGATTCTGGTGTTGGACTCGCGGAGCATGACCCAACTTCCTACACGCCTTCTCAAGAACCCATCTCCGAGAGACGCAACGATCCTCTCAACCGAACTACCGAGTCCACAGCCGCTGGTGGCTTGGGAGATACCGCCAACCTCGCATCCAAGGAGGGCACGAGTGGCACCACTGCACCATCTACCTCAGAGCATCCTCACGGGGAAGACATTCCCAGCGGAGGCGCTCACATCTCTATCGTCGGTCATGACAAGCCCGAAGATGAAAACGCACGCCACCGAGCTGTTCATTCAGGCACGGCCCAGCCAACTCGAACGTCAGGCACTCTTGAGAGTAGCACATTCCTTCACCGCCATGATCGCGATCAGTCATCCTCGAATAACAATCCTCATGATGCCCAGCGACTTACTCAAGAGAACCGGAACCGAGAAACATCTGACTCCAACTTCAACAAGGGCGTAGCTGGCGCTGGTGCTGCCGGAACTGCCGCACTTGGTGCCCAGGAGCTCAACACGAGACGCCATGCCGATGAGACACCAACCAAGGCGGATCAAACCACCGAAAAGACTCATTCCGAGGAACATAAGGGCAGATCTTTCCCTTTGCTCGGCAAGCATCACAAGGACCATCACAAAGAGACCAAGGAAGACGAGCACGCCAAGGAACCCAAGAAGGAGCACGAGAGCAAAGTAGGCGCTCTCTTCCACCGACGTGGCTCTAAGGATAAGACTGAGACAGAGGCAAGAGCTGAGCAAGAGACTGACAAGAAAAGACATTCCCATTCTCAGGCTGCTCCTGCTCTAGGTGCCGCTGGAGCCGGCGGTGCTTATGCTGTTACCAGGGACCGACATGATGATAAGCAGCCTGATTCAACTACTGGTACTCACCAGGATCCTTCTGCAACTCGAGGCGCGACTGAATACCCTGCTGTTGGACTTGGCTCTACCAAAGATTATAGCACTCCGGGCAGTCAGCCTACTATTGGTGCTATTCAACAGCCATACCAGCAAGACTCTCACAGAGGCACCGGACTTGCTACTGGTGCCACTGCTGGTCTTGGAGCTGGAGCTCTTGCGTCTCATGAGTCGAGCAAGAGACACGATGACGATCGCTACCTAAGCAATGACAGTTCTCAGCCTAGCGCCACGGATACTGGGTCCGCTCTAGGTGGCACTTCCGCCTCTGGGTTCGATAGCTCCAAACATGAGCCCTTCCCAGGATCTCGCAACCAGTCTCATCACTCGACTCACCATTCTACACTTACTGAGAACGCCAACGCTGGAAAGTACAACACTCTTGCATCCGGCACCCCCTCTGGTGTCAAGTACGACGATGATGTTGACACCAGCCGTTCAACCCAGCAAGCTCCTGTGGATACACCTCAGAAGAAAGATAACCACTACGGTGCCGCTGCGGGGCTGGGTGCCGCTGCCGCTGGAGCTGGAACTGCTGCAGCTGTATCTCGCAACAGGGATGAGAAGCCAGTCGATAAGGAGCATTTGACTCGTCAGACTGAACCCCGAACTGAGCGGCAACTCGATCGTGATACGGAGTCTCACAAGCCCATCACTGGAGCTGTTACGCCTAGGCTGGGTGTTAACAAGCCTTTTATTCACAAGTGTCAGAAGTGTGGTGAGGATAATGATATCAGCCAGTACTTTACATCTAATGCAACTGGGGATATCTAATGAGTTTGGGGGTTTGGTTATGTCATCACGGCCTGTTTTATATTGAGTATATGCTAGTATCCTGGGGTTTGTATAACATAGTGGTTTCCATTTACATTTTTTATAACATTGGGCGCCTCTGTGATGTGAAAAATCTATTCTTCATGGAGACTTTACATGCCGTCAGTTACTTCAACACTTATCCCTTTGAATGCCACAGCCCCTAGAAAGGTCACTCGCCCCACCTAGCTTAGTCATAAGGTTAGCATATGCAGGGTGCCAAAAGTTTATAAGATATTTAATTTCTATAAAATACCACTAACGTATGCGATAAGCTTGCGCAACAGACAAGCATGCGCAACAGTATACTGTGCAGCTAAAAACTACTTACCCTATAGTATTCTAATACTTAAATAAATTAGATAAAAATCTAGAAAACTTATTTCTTAAAATAGTATAGTTTATTATATAAGAAACTATTTTTTAAAGATTTTTAACTATTTTATTTTATATAGAAAACCTTAAAATATAGTGTATTTTATAGTATAAATAAATTTTAAAGTTTATAGTTATATAGGAATTTTTAAAAAATCTAAGAAAATTAATATAGCTTATTTTAGGACTTAAATATAAGTTATTTAAAATTTAGATATTTTAAGTCTAATTTGAACTTTTAAAGATTATTTAAAAAACTGCGTTTAAGGTGAAAAGTGGATTATTGCGCACGCTTATCATGTACGTTAATAAAGTTATACTGATTAATATATATGAAAATAATAAATTCCCTACTAATTGGTAATAAAATATAAGTAAAGGAATATAACTTTAATAATTATAGCTTTTATATATATATAAAGCAAAGAGGCCTAAGTCAGCTGCCACGAGTAGTCTCACCCGGTGTTTAGCCCTGCGCGGGAGGATCTGGTCGCGATAATGTTGTTTATATTGCGCAGTAGTGCTGGGTGAACATATATTTATAAAACTTGATTATTAATTATTGAGATAAGAGCTCTTTTCGGGATTATATCTCTGGATGAATTTATCTAGGACTTTCAGACTGTTAGTCTGAACCCTGAAGGGAAGGGGGATTCCCGAATTTCTTAACAGTTCGGTCTTATACAAATTCTGGTCGACTCGCAACCCGAGAGGGACCGAGTACCGTGCCACTATCTTATCTGTCTGCCCAGATGATCTGTGGGCTACGATACCGCCCATGTCTGTAAGCCCTCCTCTGTCGGAAGCGCTAGTCGCAATAATGATATCGCTGATATCTTTGGCTGCTGTTATCGCCGCTTCGCGATCAGCTTCGCATATCAGCGACCCACAGTTATGCCACGGTGGTATTATGTAGGCCTGGATCGTTTCCATCCGCTCGATTCCGCTCCCTTCATATGCAAGTACCAGTCTCTTCAACGGTGACATGTACCTTCGGCTCGTTGACACCTTGAGGGTTGCGAGCAGATGTGTCTTTGGCAGGGTCTTGATATTGATGTATGGTCTCATGCCTGTCTGAACATGCCGCTCGCCTACCGTCTGGATGCTGGCCTCAGCTTCGGCCACCGCCGTCGACACTGTCCGAAAGGCGCCCGTGATGGTCCGCGCCCCCATCTTCTATGCTCCTGCCCCGTTGAGCCAACTCAACTCCCTTTCACCACGCGCATGCGACTAGACGACGGAGGCATAGTCCATCGCCAGGGCAATAGTCGCCACGAGGAGCTGTCTGGCCGTACATGGGGACAGCATCTTCAGTCTCCTTAGACATATGGCTGCCGAGAGACCTTTGGAAGCGGCACTGGCTATGTGTTCCTTAAGCCTGAGCTTCGTATCTATGGCCTCCTGCTTCGGCTTGACTTCTTCTCCCTTGATTATGAACGGCATATGGCTGGTGCGCTCGGTAGCGCGTGTGAAGTGGACGACGGTGGTCTTGTCATATTCGAACGTCGCTCTGCTGCGTCTCTCCTATGCTAGTGCTCGGTCTATGATGGTCTGTATGCCGTCCCTGTTCGCCTCTACCGTTGTTCCTGTGACCCAGGTCGAGTAGTTGTTAATAAAGGCTATCGAACCTCCCTTCGAGTCGATCTTGCTCTGCATGAGATCTGCGTTGAAGAAGAGGAAGAGCATAGGCGATAGCGGTGATCCTTGCGGCAGTCCGACCTGTGGCAGTCTCTGTCGCTCCGAGCAATAGCCGTTTACTAAGATCGTCGCTTTCTCGCCCCAAAGTGATTGGTGGGTAGGAGTCCGAACAGCTCGACCGCATACGAGATCCTGTCCGCCACCACGGTTTCGAGGATCTTGCCCAAGGTCGACAACAGCGAGGTCGGCCTCCATGCTTTTGCGATTCTGTAATCATCCTTGTCCGGCTTCTTGAGCGGGATGATCTTGGCGCTCCTCCACTGGTCCGACAGTTGTCCTTCGCTGAGTGATGTGTGGAACAGGTGCATAACCCGCTCCTTCACCGCCGGCCATTGCTGCTTCCACACCATCGCCGGCAGTCCGTCTTCTCCGGGCGCTTTCCACCCCTTGGCTTCCATGACCTTCTCCTCCACTTCCTCCATTGTCAAGTTTGGCATGGCCACTTCTCTGCGTCGCGGTCATACATCTTCGTCTTCTATGTTCTCTTGGAGTGATGGGAAGAATACGCCGAGCAGCTCTTCCGCCTGTTCGGCCTTGTCCTGCGTTGTCGTCCCGTCTGCTCTTTTCAGTGGAGGAACTTTATCGCTGACTATGTCGCCTCCAGCTTTCAGGTACTTGGCGGCTTGCTAGATGTTGGTGCCGTCTGCTAGGAAGTCATCCCAGTAGGCCTTCTTTTGTCTTCTGATGGCGTTATGATATTCTTTGGATACTTCCTAGGCTGGGTTTTCTAGGCTGTCCATTCGCTGACCAGCCCGACGCCGAGCCCTCGCCAGGTTCCTCCAGAAGGTGTATGTTCTACGAAGCCTCGTGGGATTTGTTATTCACCATCTCTTCGCGTATGGTGACGGCTTTGCCCGTGGAACTAGTTTGTGGATCGCTTAGAGGACAACTTCCATCAATCTGTCCGTCTGTGTCTGAACTCCGCCGTCCCACGGAAGCAGTGCGAGCTTACCCCTCATTCTCTCCCTGATTCGCATTCCACGGTGCGTTCTTGAATAACAGCCTCGCTCCTGCTGTTCTCTCAGTTGTCGTGAGATCAATCTCTGTCTGGATGGCCCTGTGATCCGACCCATGTTCGGTCGGATGTATGCCGCAGTGAACCACCTCTTCTGCCAGCTCAGCCGATGCGAGCATCAAGTCAATCATGCTTTCACAACCCGGCCCTTCCCACGTCTTCCTCCCACGTGGTAGAAAGCTGAGTAGTCCGTGCTCATCCATGAGGTCGATGATCGGCCCCGCTTCACCTTGTCTCCCACTCGTTACCTCGTCTCCTTCCCAGAGCTGATCGTGACGATTGAAGTCGCCGGCCAGAACGACGTCCGTTCCTTTGCCGGTGCTGTTCCGGAAGCTCGCTATCGTCGCGTGCAGTTGCACCATGGCTCTGTGCAAGGCTTGCTCATCTTTTCCTTCCACGTAGGCTGAGATCACCAAGACTTCCCGATCGGGCCAGCCTAGTATTGCTCCCGTGAGGTCAACCGAAGGTATCGGCACCTGTTCCGCCTCCAGATCACTGCGGATCCAAAGCATACTGCGGACCAGCCACTGCATTGCATGTCTCTTTATCGGGAAAAACTTGATCCAATTTCTGTAACTGTCCGGTGTCGTCACCACCACTCCATCAATGTTCAAGGCATATGGTTCGGCAACTGCCAACACCGCAAAGTCCTGTGAATCTCTGTCGTTCATCATGCTCAGCTGCACCACATCCCTCTTCCGCACGTTGAGTTGGAAGATTCTTAGATTAGTGCACATCGCCATGGAATTGCCGCGTCCGACAGTTTCGACTGAATGACTCATGCGGTCCTCCGCAGAGTGCACTTTGGCTCGACCCCATAGCAGTCTACGTGACGGTGTCCCGTCTCAGCGTGTTGAAATGAGCATATTATGTTATATAATTGAAAGAAGAAGAAACTAGCGTTAAATAGCGGAAGCTATTGACAAGACAACTTCATCCCAGCCACCAATGGATCGGAATAGCCATTGATCCGTTAAACCGTGGATCTCAACACGTTCAACACCTTCAGATTTATAATACGTGACAAATTTCTTAACTTTACCCTGCATGGGGTCGCTTGAACTCATAAGATTATCCTGAATCGATACGATAATTAAATAATAGACATGATATGATTTGGTGGCTATGGACTAAGATACAGGCTAGCAATGCCTCATGTACTAACAAAGTTAAGCAATCGTCTTCTCTCGAGCAATCTCACGAATAAGCTCTTTGACTTCCTCATCACTCATGGTCTTGACGCCCAAGAGATCGTTATCCGTCTTCTCGAGCCTATCAATGTAGCCCGGAGTAGAGATCGAGAAACGGATTATGTCACCAATGACCTGCATATCCACCTGACCAGCTTGCAGCTTAGCCATCGCCTTGTTGAATGCATCCTCGGTATCAACATTCATTGACTTCCAGCCTTCCTCGCCCAACGCCTGCTTGGAAAGTTCGGCCAGATCCTTCTGCGTCTTCTGTGTACTGCAAATGTAACAAATACGATTCTTCGTGTTCTCGCCCTTGATGAGAGCATTTGCAACAGCAGTTCCCACTGATTTAAGTGTCGTCATGGGGATGATGGTGGTGCCCGGCTTGAGATACTCAACGTTCTTGTTCTGAAGGTCAATGCCGAGAAATGACATACGCAGACCCCAGTCTAGGAAAGCGTGGTTAGAAATGGCCGTCCAGGTGATTTTGCAAGTGTCTGCAAGCTTCTGGATGTACTCCAAGACCTTAGCCTTGCCTTGAAAAGGCGGTAGGCTTCGCGCTTTAGAATTCATTGGGTCGGAGCTGAATTCGGACGGGATAATCCGGTAGACGCCGGCTGAAACGGCCGCATCTATCAGGCGGATAGCCAAGCTAGGATCAGGCACAGACGTGGCGTCAACCAGTGCATCCTGGCCCTTCAGGGCGGATACCAAGTCTGAAGCTGACTCGTAATCAACTACCTTAACTGCAGTCCCAGAGGGTAAATTATCGGTGACCTTTCGAGTAAGAATGGTCACGTTAAAACGACCAGCTTTGACCAAAGCTTGCAAAATATGCGAGCCCAGACTGCCAGACGCCTGTGGCAAGTTAGCTACTGATAAAAGGTGGACTAGAACAGGCCACTACTTACTCCGGCGAGAGCGACGTTCTTGATTTCGTGAGCCATTGGTAATAATTAGTTGAAAGGAGTTCGTGATGTAGAACTGATGCTGTTGTGGATAGTATCAGAATTCTACAAAATCTTGAATGGCATGTTCTATCTTTTATAGAAATAGCTGGCACCTTTACTACCGTATCAGGTTTCAGCTCAGAAGTTATCAAGACAAAGCAGATCTCCTAAGCATGACTCAGCCTAGGAAAAAAAGCCTATTCGGTGGGACTAAATAACGTTAAATACACTTTGTTTGTTTTCTGCTCGGTATCTGTATTGTTAAGACATTTGCTAAAAGGTGGGATACCGAACTGCACCTTGACGGTGTATAGAAATGATCCATGCGACGGGCTTGTGACAAGGCAATTGATAGGGGTGCCGCATCAGTTTGATACACGTGCCGCAACCTTACGTGTGCCGCACTTTCAGCGCTTCTCATTGGTTCTAAACTTCGTCAAGTCGTCAATGTACGCCGCACAAGGCGGTGAAGCTAGTCCCGCTCCACCGCACCTTAACATGTTGGGACCACCCTATCACATCGATGTTTTCGCGGCAGGGATATCATTAATCCATAGGTATGTATGATTGAAAGTAATGATTGCTTTTCGAACGTCGCGACTGAACTTAGGGAATGCTGTTCCAGATTCACCGGACAAGCATACTACCTTATTATTCTTCTGCTGCATTACAGTTTAACATTGCTCCTTCAGCATTTTCATGTCAACTTTGCCTCTTATTATCCGCGGCGGCTTTTCTCCTATCTCTAAAACGCCCTGTGCCTTAGTGCGGTTATCTTTCGCCTTGCTCTAGTCTATATAAGCCATTATCTCTTCTTTAGTCCATTCCCTTGCTTCCGTTGATGTAGTGGAGAGCATTGTTATCTTATTGCTTTCTAAACACCAATTATAACTCTTCTGGTCATACTACAATAGGAGATCTATCGCCCTGCGGTATTCCTGATTAGTTTTCATACTCCCACGGGGTTGCGCTTCATACCAAGCGCGTCTTACAGTAATGTATCTTTGATATATAGCTTGGACAGAATTGCACCTTGGCGGTGAACATGGAAGCGGACTAGGCGAATGTACCGACACAAAAACAGGCGATGCAAGAGGCTGTGGCGCAACTTCTGCAGTCGGATGGGATGTTGGTGCTGCTGTGATAAAATTCGGATCTGGGGTGCCTTCTGGATATGGGGTTGAATCTAACAATACGGTAGATCGTGAAGCTGGCTCTGTCACGTTGTGCACTTTACATAATGGGGCGTGCGATCGTTATAGCAATGATACTCCAGTCGGACCCCAGTATAGAGATGTATATGGGACTTACAGCGGGGAAGCAACTCAACCAAGAACATACACACATCCAATGAGACGCATCAGAGAACCACGATTTGTGACAGTGGGTGGGTACTGCTATCTTGCTCGGACAAGCATCTCAAACTTGCATGTTTGTTTAGTAAGGCAGATTAAAAGTCTTGGCGGGTTATGCATCCCCATTGGGTAAGTGAAGAGAGTCTATACGGCGGGCCTGGCCTCCACCTTTGTCAGCCGACCGAGATCCGAAACTATAATCCTGGCAAATTTTGGGCTTAAAACCGTCTCCTGAGAGCGCAAGGACCTCCAAGCCGTACCTCGCCCACTTGACACCGGTCATGACGACAGGACAAGCGGGGTACGGAAAGTTAGTCAATGAAGCAATTTCAGCTAAACCAGCATACAAATTACGTTGAAGTTATTAATGATGTCCCCGCCAGTTCTAGAAGAGATACATATTATTAATACCTATGTCATAGTGCTTTATCAAAGAAGATCACAGTCGCCGTTTACACCCAAATGACCTGACCCAGGTGGCTTTTTTTCCGGCCGAAAAGCACCGCGGCACCAACTTCGGGCCCTTCCACGCAGGGTGGTCATCAATTCAATCCAATCGCAAATCTGGTGGACAAAGGATCAACAAGTGAACCGTGCAAGCGTGCAAGTGACATAGAATTGACCGTGACACCCATGCTTCAACTCAATCGATGGCCCAGATTGAATTGATGACCACCCTGCTTCCACGTAGAAACATGCAACTTTCGCATCAACATATTGCCGCCAACGCCGCTGCAGCTATTCCAGCTTTTTCTTCCTATTTCCCTTATTCAGAAATGGGTCCAATACACCAAGATCCGGGTCACGTGGCTGAAGGAAAATGGGGTTATTGACAGCTAGAAACGCCCGATAAGTCCATCTTCAAAGCTGCGAGCTTGGGAGGGTCCCTCTATCACAGAAGTATATATATTTCTTGGAATACTGATTTATATGGGTATATATAAGGAAAGAACGATTCGAAGCCGTTGGAGTACCCCTCAACCCGGTGTTCAACGCCCCGAGCACTCTTCTATCAAGTTTATGCCTCACTGGCGATTTCAGCTCCTTCATCGGCACCTTCGTCCCCTTTGACCACACTAAGATCGACGAAACTGCACCTCTCCCGAAGGTGTTCCAAGCTGCTGACGAGTGGTCTGAGCACATACAAGCTGTGCCTGCACAGATCTTCCTTCCGGGCTCTCATTTGTTTGGCTGTAGATGAATGCATGATTCGCTATACCGGCCGGTCAAATGAGACAACACTTGTCAAGGACAAGCCGGACCCGGTGGCTATGGCATATCAAGGAAGCAAAATACAGCGCCGTTGGCGTTGAACATTCCCCACCGACATCATCCACACAAGGCCGGGCCACGGCCGCAAGGAAGATGCCCACTATAGAAGATAAGCCTATCGCCCTGAACTCGACCCAGAGCGTCGTTGTTGCTCTTGCAAATACGCTGCCAAAAGCGACATATCACGTCTTTGTGGATAACCTTTTGTCGTCGTCAGACCAGAGTCCTGACTCTTGTTCATCCAGGTCTGAATTGAACAGGGCGAACAAGTCAACAACGATGGAATTTTCAAACATTGATCCAACGGGGCGAGTCTTTACCGAGGATTTAAACCGCGAGCCTGTCGACGAGCTCACAGACCATTACTCGTAGCACGACGCTGCCTTTACGACCAATGACGACCAATCGCGGTGGAAGAGCAGGAGAACATATGAAACAAATTTGGAACCAGACCAAGTGCATTCACGATAAAGGGGGGACATACTAGAAAAACAGTACGGCTTCCAAGGCGGTATGCGACATTAAGGCTAGATCCTGGATTTGTTTCCTTCCTGAATAACGGACTTGCATATTGTGATATGCTAAAGTAATATATATCACACATTTTTTCAGCTAAATGTGATATCACGATAGCTAAAATGCTATCGCCTGTGAATACCACTGCGGTACCCTTATCTGATAAGGCCATCTGATCTTATCTACTTTTGTTGGATCTACTGTAATTCGCTTTTGCATTACTTGTAATCTACGAAAAATCAACATGTGTTGCACTGAGCGTGCTTAAAGGGACAAAGTAAATGTGATGAGCAGCAGCAAATGTGTTCATTGATTGTTCTTTTTCTCATGCGCCGCGACCTAGGAGGACATAGACTTCTTAGGGTGTGGAAAGCTACTTGATCTATCTGTGCAAGAGAATTCTAGGCTAGAGAGGGATTTGTTTCCGCTGACGAGATGCCCTCTTGAAAGTAATATGCCATTATGCCAATAATATGCTAGATAAACTATATAGAATGGTAGTTATATAAGGATTTTCCTTAGATTACCTGCTTTAATATCTAAGATAATATGCCTGGAACTACTATAGGGCTGGCTATGGATAGGAAGGTGCCACTTAAGGAAAAGGGCCTATAATGCTCTCTATTAATGCAGGTAGATATTACAGGTGTTCTAGGTGAATTCGGATATGACAGCAATTATAGATAGTTTAGCTCAGCACGTCCTATCCCCTAGTAGGGGACTTTTCGGGGCCGATAACCCCTGGATGAAAAATACACATATATATATACATACACACATACATACATACATACATATAATTGATCCAAAGCCTACCAGGTGATCAAGAGCTACTTTTTTAATAAAATAAAATCTTCTATGCCCTTAAATGTTGCTTGATTTATATTTCAGTTTGTAAATCAATGTTGTGGTGTCGTTGCGCTGAATAAAGCTATTTTGAACTCGTTGCATGCGAGGGTCAAAATCCGGAACCCGAAGCTTGATATCGATCATTGATCATTAATAATGGCAAAGTTCAGTCGTTTCATTCTGGGGACTTTTTTATTAATAAGGTAATACATTTTATCTACCAGTAACGTCTCTTACATTGTCCTGGCTAATGGCCGCCTTTTTCATTCATTTTCCACACATCTTTGTCTCCTGTCGATGAAAGTAACGCTCACAGTTTCATCCACAAGCCTTGTCCTTCATGACGTCTCTTAATCTCGCGCGAGGCAAGTACAAACAAGCCTCCAACAACCAGGGTGCTTCCTGAAAAGATTTGCGCACCGACATAGGAGCCTCCACTTGCGGAGATGATGGCACCCGAAACCGGCGATCCAAGTAAAGCTCCAATTCCAACACCAGCAGATATTATTCCGAGCCGCGCTCCAATCTTTGACATGTCGGAGTTGATAATAATTACCACGGCCAGGAAAAGTGACTGAACTCCACCTACTGAGAGACTGTAGAATACAGTCCAGACGTAAAGCCCTGGAGTCGAATGCACTGGGATCCAAGTGTACATACATAGAGCAGATGAAAATAAGAATGCTATGAAAACATTCATCGTGCCAGTATATCTGGCAATGAAGCTTGGGATTAGACGGGCTGGAAAGCCGATACCGTTCAGAACAAGCGTGAGGTTCAGAGAGTCTATGTATGATAGCCCTTGTTTCTCTCGTGCGTAGGAGCTGAGGAAGAAGAATGGGAAAAAGACCCCTAGGAAAGCCTAGACTTTTATTAGAATATATTCTGAATAGTAAGATCTGGGGGCCGTTGGAGACAGTAACTTACCAGGAATGCCCCAAGAAGATATAGGGTGAATGCTGCCTCCCCAAACACCGACCAATCTATAATGGGGCCCGACTTTCTAGGCGACTGCCTCGGCACACCGGAAACTAATGCAATGGCAAACGTGCCCAGCTGTATAAAGCCCATCGCCCTCATAGTCCATCCAAAGCCGATTGTTGGTAGTAGCGTTCTCGCCATACTTGGGTAGATTAGACCTCCTGTCGTGCTCCCACAAGCTGCAATTCCCATGACAAGCGGGAGCCTTCTCTTAAAGTATGTGGTAATCAGGGTCATCATCGGGGTAAGAAGAAATCCATTACCGAGACCGGTACATAACCCTTGCGCAAGAAGAATTTGCCAGTATGTTTGGCTTAGAGAAGTCATAAATGTTCCAAAAACGACGAGAAATGCGCCGATAATCGTGGTGATGCGAAAGTGGCCGGCATCTGTAAGACGGCCGCTGATGATTCCTGTAAAAAAGAGGAAGAATACGGCTAAGGAGCCGACCCATGAGATATCGGAGCGTGAGCGGTGCAAATTCGAGACATAGTAGGTTTGGAAAACGCCGAAAGATATGATCATGCCCCTTTCATTTTTATTAGCTCAAGAGCACCGCTATAGGTACGGAGAATATGACGAACCAAGTATTCATAATTGTAAGGAAGCAAGCCAATACTATGGAACTAACGATTAGTCTTGCATGGTTTACTTCACTCAAGGTTTACCTACCAGCCATCCAGGCTATCCAGCCTCCTTCTGGTTGTGCAGTTGTTGGTGCAACTGGTTCAGGAATTCCGTTGCTCAGAACCAGACTCGGGACAGGCATCAAGCCTGAATCACCTTGCCTTTCGAGGTCTTGTTGGGGGGTCGATGAGGGGCCTCCATATTCCGATTTCGGTTCCATGTCGCTGGGAGAGCTGCTTCCCTGGTCATGGTCTAATGGATTGTTCTTCATGCCGCGCCGTATAGTCCTTTGATCGGTAGTGTATCAATGTGATACAAGACCGATGTATTGCTGGGATAAACATCTCTGGAACGATGATCCAAGATTGTGTATTTATATATACAAGGAGTCAGAAAATACTGGGTCGTGCTCTGGTAAGGGAGGCAACGAGTTGGGATGCTTTCAAATGCCCTGGCACCTCCTTTTCAGCTTATTTAAGCATCAGGCAACTATACGCACGCCTGGTATTTAAATTTGCTGCCCCCCCCCTCGTAGCCATATATCACCAATCGCTCCGGTAGAACTCACCGTAGAGCTATACCTAATATGGATGCAAAACCCGACTATATTTCCTTGCAGATCAATCTCTGGAGTGAACAATAGTGGGTCTGGCCACTAGCTAAAAATTGAATGAATCATGCCACGATTACATTTCTGTCATTGTTTCATTGCAACAAGACCAAACTATCGCAATGGCAAGAATTAAGGATGACCATGGCCTAATTAAATCGCATTAGCTATCTCTCCCTTAGCAAGATCACATGCGTGTACTGAAAGCATTCGTCATCCGTGAAGTAAAGAATGAAGTGGAATTATATTGCTATCCAAGCCAAGACACAGGGAAACAAACTGATGTATAAAGAACTATTCTCGATCCTGTCGACTAACATGCGGTACTTAAGTCATCCTCGCATTTCGAATTCAAGAATACTATTAGTCGTACCTTGACATCTCTCTTACTTGATTTTACAAACAATCAGTAGAGCATCTTTTTATTTTTCGCCACAGCTTTCATCATCTACCATCTCATGCTAATAATACCATGATATTTTGTATTATGTGCGGTGTCCAAGTCTATTTTCTACATGGATATCCCGAACGTCATCTCCCACTTAATCTGCCTACCACCGAAAACTTCCTTTTTCGCGTCCTTTTTCGCATCCAGATATCTCAATTAATTTGAACAGACACGCCGGGCTTGAGCCAGCGAACATTGGACAGAATACCTTCCTCCTCAAACTCTTTCTTGAGCTCCTCCTCATGTTGGGTAAAATGATCCCAGGACTCATAGTGCATAGGTACAAGCACATCTGCCTTAATATCTCGGAAAAGACGAGCCGCTTGACGACCATCCATAGTGATCTGGAGGGCATCACCCGGTTCTCCAGGTTGTCCCTCGCTATTGAACCCATCGAATGTGGCTTTGCCAAGATTCATAAGGGCAACAGCGACATGGTACTGATCAGCTATTTTGGCAAGCTCCTCGATATAGACAGTGTCGCCGGAGAAATAGACGGCGTTTGGACGACCATCAGGCGCAACACCGAAATCTTCGGTGTGCACAATAAAGCCAACGCATTCGTGGCCGGGCCAATGCTTGCAAGGCGTGGCGGTGATATGGAAAGTCTTTCCAGAGATGCGGACCTCTCTCTTCTCCCAATCCTTGAAGCCAAGCACGCTGGGCCGAGGAGCGAGGTTCTTTGCACCATCATCTGTGGTGACGACGTGTCGGCCATCGAGAAGCTGGCGGCCGAGCTCATCCAGGTTGTCAGGGTGGTTCTCATGGCTTAGAAGTACGGCATCGATATGGGGCAGCTCCTCCATCTTGATGGCTGGGTCGTCATGTACCTTGAGTACCCCGTCGCCAACAGTCGGCCATTCGCTGCCCGCGGGAGAGAAGAACGGGTCCGTTAGGAAGGTGATGCCATCGATATCGAGAATTGCCGTAGCAGTCCCGATGTGACTGATGCTAACCTTATTCTTGAATGTAGAAGCAGACATGGCTGATAAGATTTGGTGATAGAAAATGAAGACTAAGCCGGAAATTGTTATTCTGGAGCAAGAGAATATAAACGTGAGCTATATTTATACACACTGGAAAACGACGAGGTGGAAAACATTAATCCCAAATTACTAATTCACAAACTTCGATAGGAGCAGACGATTAATAATATGATGTTTTCAGAGCAGAGAATGCTGAGTAAAGCGGAAATACCGACCAGGCGTCATGGCTAACAGACAAGTAAGTCATTCAACGTTTGCAGAGGCTTTAATGGGTCCGGATGGGCTGCCACTTTGCCACACAAAGTTAAGGTAAGGGTACTAAGCCAGGAAGGGATGCAAAGCCCGAGCCACACGGTCATAACGTTAATGCATAGCTCACCCATCCACCCTTGTAAGCCATCTCTTTAAGCCCTGTAGTGCTTGTGGACACTATGACGTGTGTTTCTCACCAAAAGCTCCTCATCTAATTAGTATGGCATCTTTCTCAGTGCCCCCAGGAGGCTCATAAGCATTACTGGGCTCAAAGAGACAAGGCAATTGACATGAAATCCATTAGAATAAAGAGTTCTGTTAGCTTTTCAAGCATTACCATACCTATTCCTTGCCCTTGAGAGGAGGAACACATGTCCCAATCTCCTGGCCTTTCCAGCAAGCATGCATTCTCCACTTCCCTGACTTGATGATGAAGGCTCGCAAGTGGCAGGAAGACTCTGCATCAGAATTGCAGGAGACACAAGAATTGAGTCACTTATCTCCTCCTTTTCTCGCATCGAGTTATCGGACCCTTTATCTGATTGTCCGGAGTATCGTCATCAACTCAATGCTGGGTAACGGAGTGCGATGAAAAATGTTCGGCTTGCTCCGAGTACCTCAACAGTGGTCACCGCTGTGAAGGGTATCCGGAGGCCCTATTTGTACTCTGTGTTTCGGGTGCGGGATATCCAAAGCCGAGGACTGTACGCGCTGTACTATGTACAACTACCGAAAAGGACCGCACAAAGTCTGCCACACGCCAAGTCTCCTGCTAAAATGGCAGGCCAAAAGTCTGACAAACCCTCGCACACCACAACACCACAGAATCATCAAAGATAAATCCAACCAGCCATTGTCAATTAGATGCCTATCAGAATATAATAAAAAACATATCAATCAATAGCCCTGACTTCCAGGGATTAATATTTTGTATACCAACTCCGTGCCTTCTTGTAAGCACGAAGTCTGTTAGCGGCAGACTTCGTCAGCTTTAAAATCAGGTGGTCAGGCAAGGCTTCCCACGCTTCTTGGATCCATTTGATCAACAATTTCCTATGAGCCTCGCTCTTGCCTAATTTGATATAATCAGGGTGAATTCTTCTTAATTTAGCCTTTAGAGCTTTCCAGACATGCTCTATGGGATTTAAATCAGGCGAATGTGCAGGCCAAGTTATTGGAATAATGCCATGTAAGAGTAACTAATCCATTGAAGCTTGTGCAATATGCACACGGGCGATATCTTGTTGAAATTGGTCAAATCCATCGAGAAAATGGAGGAGCCCTTCCGTAAGGGCCTTGGGATAACTCCAGCTTGTAAAACCGTTCCTCTTGGCCGCTGAGTCCCTCGTCATAGGATAATATAGTCTTCTTATTCCTTGTTATTGCTGGGGGCGTACACGCTACAGCTGCATACGATGGTTGGGGGCTTGCCTGGGCACTGTTGGCCGTGACGCTTATGGTCATCACGTCAAGCTGCTCCCGTAGCTGCCTCATTTCTTCTGCCGTTTGCTGCCGTGCCTGCCCAAGCTGCTCATTCATCTGTTCTAGCATCAGTCTAAGCTGTTCTGTCTTCTTCCGGTCATCGGCTGCCTCGGTCCTGATTAAGCGGATTTCCTGCTTGAGTCGTCTGAACGTCTCCAGCTGGTCTCTTATCACCTTTGTTGCCTTATTCTGATTCTCCATCAGTGCATCCCAGAGGCTCTCTAGCATTTTCTTTTATTCACCCATAAGATAAGCCGATGTCTCCTGGAGCATCGCTCGAAGCATGATCTGTATTAGTGATGCGTTGTTGCTCGTCGCGCCTCCTACCATCCGTTGCTCTACGGCCCTGTTAGTAAACTTATTCCCGCCTGCATTTCCGCCTTCTCCCGGCTGATTCGAGCCATTATTCTTTACTGCTTCGGTTTTTCTCGCGGTCGCATGCAGCTTTTCCTGCAATTTCGCTGTCAGCTTGGCCGGTCTCGAGGACCGATGCGTCGCGGCGACGGAATCTCCACCCTGGACGAGGATCTCCTCAACAGTCGCGTCCATTCCGCAACTCAAAGGCTCGCGGCCGTATCAAATTCCACACCCACCGAAAGATTGTAAAGATTGTAAAGATTGTAAAGATTGTAAAGATCTGGGTTCCTAGGAGGTAAGATAGCAGAGGATAGGCATAGGTAGAGCCTGAACTTAGGAGCAGTATAAATTGTGATTAAGTTTACAATAAGCATAGGCCGTTTAGATGCTACATAGATATAAAAAACATACTAATGAACGAAATAAGATAATAAGAACTAACATAGCATAGCCTCTAGTAGATAAACCAGGCTTCAGCTGCTAAAGATGGGATGCTAAAGACTTAGAGAAGTTGGCCTCCAACCAGGACTGTCGCAGGGACAAACGAGGCTCGTGTCAGACATTACATGTATTCGGTCCATTGATCCAGATTGATATATATTCATATTGTCTTCTGTTTAATTCTGCCCCTTCGAGGTTTAACCATTCCGGTTGTAATCTTAAAGTATCCCTGCTTGCACGTTACACACAGTGCCTGTTCAACAGCTCGGGAAAGCGGCATGGGTAAGGTGTAAGGACTGGTGGGGTTAAGGATGTAAGGGGTAAAATGTGGAGAAAACAACGTAACGAGATACAACGTTGTGGGCCCAATGAGGCGTATCCTCCCGGGCGGAATAAATTCATTCAGTCATTCATATTCTTGTATTCGAACCCAAGATTAAGGACTGCAGAAACAGAGGTACGCAGGCCACAAAAAGTGGTATTAAGTGGTATACTAGTGGTAATTGGTATAGTAGGGCCTCTTCTTTTACTCAAAGAGTCTCAACTTATGTAGGCTTTAGACTTATAAACCTCTGTATATAACTTAACTTTTAAGCCTGAGTGGAACTTATATTAATTTTTTAAACCTAAAGCCTAATAATAGAAAAACTCATGGGTGCTAAGCTGTTTTCCGCTTTCGTCGTATCTCTTAGGGATCATAGGTGACACACCATCGACGCCTCGAGGCTCGTAGTCCAGATTCCGGGCAGCATAGGTGAGTATGTCTTGTCCGAATCTCTCCTTGAGCCAATGCGCTACCATATCCATTCCTGCAACAGCACCAGCTCCAGTCCAGATATTTCCGTCGACAGCCCATTTTCTTTCCTTAGTCCAGTTAACAGCGGGATAATTCTCCTTCGCCCATTTATACTCTGCGTGGTTGATAGTTGCAGTCTTTCCATCTAGAAGACCCGTAGAGGCAAGTACCGCTGAGCCAGTGCAAGTCGTAAAGAGCAACTTTCCAGCATTAATATGTCGACGGATGAGGTCAACGTATTTCGGGTGCACCTCAAAGCCTACGGGATTAGGGCCCCCCAATAAGATGATATCCAACTCGGGACACTCATCTACAGTCGTGGTCGGGGTAAGGGTAATAGCGCTGGTGAAAAGGTGGAATGGCTCTTTCGTGATGCCAACGTGATGAAAAATGAAATTTGGAGCCCGAGAAATAGCATCATCATCGATAGGGCCAAACAATTTGGACACTTCCAGGAATCCAGCATTGGCCGAGTGAAGTAGGTCAACTGGGCCAACAACATCAATGGCCTGGTAGTCATAGACTAAAATACCGACGTGGATAGATGCCATTGTGATAGTATAAAGGCAGATAGGATGGCCGTTCTAAGAAGGTAAAAAGAATAGAATGTCTTAGGGTGTATAACAAAAAGATGGTTGCTCGTCTTCTGCAGATCTAATGCCTTTATTGTATCCTTAAGTATTCCAGCTGGTCGGAAGCACCGGCCACCTTCGATTATGTTTAATAGGTATATAATGTAATTCCGGGGAATATCTTATCTTAGAACGAATTATTACCCGAATAGCCTCGGAACTTATCTTACTAAGCTAGCTTAGAAACGGCAATAGACTAGGTGAATTTCTGCACGGTCCTAATACCTTTCTCTTAAACTTCCATAGGAGAGGAGAGTTAAATTATATAGCTAAACGCTATATACTAAAGCTTAAGTAAGGCTAAGGCAGGAAGGTTAAGCAGATATATAATATAATAAATAGATAATACTTTAAGCTATTATTATTTTTATTTTTAGTATTTTTTTTTTCTAGCCTTCTTAGAAATAAGAAATAAAAACAACTTATAAGAGTTCTATACTACTAGAAATAGAAAGCAAGTAAGGAAGCAGTTCTACAGCGCCACGGGTTAAATAATACAAAATATAATAAAGCCTTTTAGAACTATCGTAGCCCTTGTACTTAGAGCGAGGAGGACGCAGGCTTGGGAGAAGTCTATCTACAGTGTGAGCTGCACCTGGCCCCTAAAAGCTCCACATTTGTATGATCAGGAGGGAGTTTAAATTCCCTGTGGTACACACTTACCCCTTCTGGTTATAAAACCCGCCAAGAGATTAAATTGTCTGAGCACTGCATAACGACCCCGGTGGACAGATGACGTATGCCCTAATAGCAACTGAAAGCGCGCTCGGTTCCGTTTTGCTTAAGCGTACTTCGATAATAAACACCTTAACATGTATGATAAGTAACTGCAACAGATAAGCGAGTGTAACCGTATATTATAACCCTAAAAGTAGGTTACCCTATAGTATTTTATTGTTTCAATAGTTGAAAATCTAAGGAAATTACTTTTATATTTAATATAGTGTATTATACTAAAGAAATTTTTTTTCAAAGACTTTTATATACTTTATTTTCTATTAAAAACTTTAAAATATAGTATATCGTATAATATAAATAGACTTTCTTTTATACAATTCTATAATTATATAAAAGAAATACTTAAGTATACTACTTAAATATATATATATAAATATATTTTGAGCTAGTTTAAGGCTAAAAGTAACTTTTTAAAAATAGTTTAAGAAACCACTTTTTAGGTGGAAAGTGGCTTGTTGCACTTGCTTGCGTCGTTTACTCGCTTATCAGACTCGTTACACGTAATGTCTGACAATAATCTGCGATTTCTTTCCGGCAATAACAACGTCTATCTCCTCCCAAAGTTAAGTTCATGAATTACAGGGCTCTACCAAGGAACATTTTGGCTCGTAAAACCCACACTAATAAAGCTCAAAGTAGTAACAAAATGCGCCAAGGCTCGGCAAATCTACCGATACGCAGCTTATTTAATCGAAAGCCCTTAATTACGCTCGTGGAATGGAATGTAACGTTACGGCTCCAAAACTACCATTTGACATTTGCGCTGTATGATTGGTAGTCTCGCGCTTGGGGGCTTGAGGCTCGATAGACTAACTACTATCGGTCTGTAATTCCGCCAAGCCCGAGCTTATAAACCATGGTTTCGTTCTACGTCAGCAACCCAACTTTTTTCTCTGCATGTTTTCCGAGTATTCCATTTCGATCCCATCAAGCATCAGGCAACCACTTCTACTACGATGAAAGTACGTAACCGAACAATCTGTCAAACGTGTAGATCACGCAAAATAGGGGTAATATTCTTCGTTACGTCATTACTTGTTGCCGTCAGCTGACCCACTCGTAGTGCGATGGGGGAAAGCCAGCTTGCTTGCAATGCACTCATACTGGTCGCGAATGCTGCTACCCCACAGACTTGTTATTTGTTTCGGAAACCGCAGCCAAGAGATCGAAAGCCCCTGCTAAGAAGTCTGAAAAGAGGGTGGTTACTTCCAATGGTATAAGTGACAAGCAAAGGTCACAACCGAAACTGCCTCTTATGATCGCTGGCATACCAGACAACCCCTTACGAGGCAAGGTTCTGCTTATCATGCAGAGTTTCATGCCAGAAGGTGAATTATATGTCATTCATCAAAACAAACCAACAGAATCCCGCATTTGTGGCAACTGGGTTGAAGTCCTTCCCACGATAAGTAGTGGTGGGCAGGGACAGGCTCTTCCATCCGCAATACGCTGCCTTGCAGCATCCATATCTGATTTTTGGCAGAGTTCACACTCAACACGCGCTGAGATGCTATACAAATATGGTATGGCAATGCGTTTGCTGAAGGGAGAATTAGAACGGCCGCATACAGACATATCGTCACAAGATGAAGTCGCTGTGGCCATCATGTGCCTCACCTTAACAGAGGTGAGTATGGCCATGACCTCACAAAGGACGTCAGACTGACGAGACTTGTTTTGTGTAGATGATGTTGCCGACTTCACGTAACGGTTGGTGGCGCCATATGGATGGCGTTGGTGAGTGGATGAGGCTCTGGCCTGCAGGGTCATTCAGTCTCGGAATCCGTCATAAACTTTTCCTTGGGTTTAGACCCCTGTTGGTAAGTGCTTTGCCTCTCTGTTTGTGATTCATTGGGCTTTTGACTCATTAGCTAGATTCTGAAGGCCTTTTCATCTCGCAAGGCTTCCTTTCTTTCCAGTGAAGACTGGAGAACAAAACCGTTTGAGTTCCAGCAAGAACCGCGAATGCAGCTTCTGTTTAGTGAGGCTTCCATTATACCCACGATTCTTGAATTAATCGATACCCTTGAGCACAGCCCTGCCTGTGTAGCTGCGTCAATTGCTACGGAGGCAATTTATCTCCTTAAAAGAGCCTATGATCAATTACAAGACTGGGGCGACCCTTTAGGTGCAGAGGCATCTACTGGTGTGTTTTGCTGGCAAGTTCCATCAGAAAGCTCGTCAGCCTGGGCAGGTTATAATCTATGGTTTCCCAGTATATCCGTCGCCAACATGGTCATGCATCTATGGGCGTTCAAAGTAGTTTGCTTGGCTGAGATCCAAAAGCTCCGGACCAGATTTCCCAATGTGTCTTGCGCCTGGCCAGTTCCAGTAGACTGCGATCTAGGAGATTATCTACAGCAAACCTATAGGGAGCTCTGTGTCAGGATCGTTCAAGGCACAGATTTCCTGCTCCAGGACCATCTGGCGCTGTTTGGACCATTGTCTATAGTGTTTCCACTCACCACGGCTTGCGAGGTATTGAAGATAGACGGAGAGCCCAGCACAGCCTTATGGAAATTTGCTAGTAATACACTCCAGAGAAGCCTTCTATCAAAGCTTCAACTTGGATCATGTTACTTTCACTAGTTATATTAGATTAAAAAACAATAAAGAGGTTATACTATACTTATATAAAACCCATGACTTTTAAGGACGATATATATTTATAGTTAACTATAAGTATTAAAATATAAGTACAAAGTGTATCATAAGTATGTGAGCCTGATAATTGTTACGATTGGTCACCGTAATAGCGCTCTAAGGCTTCTATAGGCAGCTTTAAGTACCACTGTAATTGCTACAATAGCAGTTATAGCGTAATCTTTTGCCATGTGGCGTAATGGTTTGGGGCAACCGTTACCACAAGCATGCGGCGTAAAATTCTCTCAATTTCACCTCCTTTCATCTATTCAATTAATTCTTAACTATTTAAGATGCCATAGTCAAATATAGAGGCAAAATCACTTCTTGCCCTTTGCAGTAACCTAAAACTAAGTAAGACTAGCTTTATAATAAGTTATATTATAGCTAAAATACTTACTACTGGTTTAAAAAGGCAAGGAAGATTAAAACTAATATAGCCTAAAAACTAAAAATAAATTACTATAATTTAAGCAATTAATATAATAGGTTAGTTAATTATATTTTTTATTATTAATATAGGCTAATATTATCTTATAAATTAATATTAAGAATATAACCTCTTAGATAATTAGGTTATTAAAATAAGCTAAAAGGGATAAATTAAATAATAAGCTAGGTTGTTAATAATTTAAGTACTTTAATTAGTCTTAAGCTAAGTAATTTAATAATTACTATTATCTTCTAGTCCTTAATGAATATTAAAGCTATTATATAACTAATTTTAAGAAATAATATTAAAATAATAAGATTATTATATTTTATATATTTACTTATATATCTACTTATATATGTTAACTTCTTTAACCTTTTAATATTAAGTACTTTAAGCTATTAAAATAGGCTTATAATTAAGAAATAAAGTATTTAATTAGATATTTTATAACTTATATTTTAAAGATTAAATTCCTTTCTACCTTTTATATTATATTTTAAGCTACCTTTATTAAAAGTAATACTTAAAAAGGTTTTAAAACAGCTAGGCTTACTTCTTTTAATTAATAAAATATAATAATAAAGCTAAATATATAGCTATTAAACTATTAGCTTTTTAAACTTTAATAACCCTAATAATAGTAATTAAGGCCTAATCTTAATTTAAATAACGTGGTTGATAAGCGAGCGCTCCAGACAAGCGAGCGCTCCAAAAATCCCTCAACCTTACATCTAACTATCTGATCAATTAGTTCTCAACCACTTAATATGTCATAGTCCTCAAATGAAGCTAGAATCCTTCTTGCCCTTCAGGCTCTTTAAAATAACCCAAAATTAAGTCTCCGACGTGCCGCAGATATCTATGAAGTCAGCCGCTTTGCTTTACATCGTCGCCAAAATGGCATTCAATCACGACGCGATTCTATCCCGAATTCACGGAGACTATCTGATCTAGAGGAGCAGATAATAGTCCAATTCGTTCTTGACCTAGATTCACGAGGATTTCCCTCGCGATTGCGTTTTATAGAAGAAATGGCCAATTCTCTGCTTGCAGACCGCGACGCGTCACCTGTCGGCAAGCGCTGGGCTTATAACTTCGTGAGGCGACAACCAGAGCTAAAGACGCGTTTTTTTCGGAGATATGACTATCAGAGAGCTAAATGTGAAGATCCGACTATTATTCGCAATTGGTTTAGGCTCGTACAGAACACAATCGCGAAGTATGGTATCCGATCAGATGATATCTGGAACTTTGATGAGACTGGCTTTATGATGGGCCTCATTATGGCCGGAATGGCTGTCACAGGTTCAGAAACGCAAGGAAGGCCAAAATCAGTGCAGCCTGGAAACCGGGAATGGATTACTGTGATCCAGGCGATTAATGCGGAAGGTCAATCGATCGCGCCGTTCATCGTTGGTGCAGGCCAATATCACCTTGCTAATTGGTACCGAGAATGCGACCTCCCAGGCGATTGGGTTATCGCAACGAGCCAAAATGGCTGGACAAATAACGAGCTGGGTCTTGAGTGGCTAAAGCACTTTGATCAGTCTATAACTAACTGATCAACTGGTCCCTATCGTCTCCTGATCCTCGATGGTCACGAAAGCCACCACTCGGCCGATTTCGAGAGATATTGCAAGGAGAACAAGATTATCATGCTCTGTATGCCTGCTTATGCATCTCATCTACTCTAGCCTCTTGATGTTGGGTGCTTTGCAGTGCTAAAAAAGGCTTATGGTCGAGAAATAGAGCATCTAATCAGATGCTCTATAACTCATATTTCCAAGACTGAGTTCTTTTCTGCCTTTTATGCTGCCTTTAAAGCTACTTTTATAGAAAGTAATATCCGGGGGGGTTTTAGAGGAGCTGGGCTTGCTCCTCTTAACCCAGAAACTGTAATATCAAAGCTTAATGTGCAGCTACGGACCCCAACGCCTCCTGAGGAGGCCACTCAACCATCAACACCATGGGCTTCAAAGACCCCAAAGATAGTAATTGAGGCCCAATCTCAGTCTGAATACCTAGAAAAGCGAATCAGAAGGCATCATAGTAGCTCCCCAGAGTCTATTATTGAAGCTTTAAACTCAGCTACTAGGGCAACAAAGGCAGTTATGCATAAGGTTACCTTATTAAGGGCTGAGCTTCGCAATCTTCGAGATGCAAATGAGATACTAAGTCGGCGCCGTAGGGCAAAAAAGACTAGACTACAAAAAGGAGGGACTATGACTGTACAGGAAGCATCACAAGTAATTAATCAGATAGATGTTGATATGCAGGTAGTGGCTGAATTATCAAGAAGTGGTGGTCGAGGAAGGTCGGAGCGACCGGGCGGTCGGCGCTGTGGTGTATGCGGCAAGGGCGGTCATAATACAAGGACTTGTGAGCATGTTCTTGAGTCATCTGAGGAGGAGTTTAATGAGTGAAGGTGGCCCTTTTCAAGCTGCAGCTCGAGCTTTTCGAGCTGTAGCTTGAAAAGGTTGAGGAAAGTGGAGCGCTCGCTTGTCTGGAGCGCTCGCTTATCAACCACGTTACCTAAAAAGTAAATAAAAAGATGTAAAAGTAACTTAGTAAAATTAATAATTAAAGCTTTAAAGTTAAATAATAAAGTAATGAAGATAATTATATATAAAGCTATTTTATTAAAAAGTAAGCTTTAAAATCTTTAAGATATATAGAAGATATAAAGTTAATATTAAAAGTTAAAAAGGATTAAATTATAAAAAGAAGCGTTTATATTTCATACCCTTTAC
This sequence comes from Fusarium sp. MPI-SDFR-AT-0072, assembly GCA_020744335.1. Lineage (NCBI taxonomy): Eukaryota > Fungi > Ascomycota > Sordariomycetes > Hypocreales > Nectriaceae > Fusarium > Fusarium sp. MPI-SDFR-AT-0072. The sequence continues at coordinate 6,378,087 of JAHBOG010000001.1, read as the reverse complement.
TTTTTTAACCTATTAAACCTAGGCTTACCTCTATATAAGTGAGCCTCACTTAAGCATACCTTAATAATAATAAGCCCTATTAAAAGCTTACTTTAAGTATAATAAATATATTTAAATATATATATCTATTCTTTAATACTTTTATAGAGTTAGTTTACTAGCTATTAATAAAACTTCTTTATATTAATTAAGCCTAATATATATTAAATGTAATTATAAAATATAATAGTATATTTAACAATATTTATAACCTTGATAAAATTAGCCTTATAATAAGTATTAATATAAGTAAAATAGTTATTATAGGTATAAATAGATATAAAAACTTAAAATTATTATAACTTAAAAACTAAGAATACACTATAATTATATAAGTAATTAATATTAAAGAGTAAGTAATTTATTTATTTATTTATTATAAGTATTAATTAATATTATATTATTAATATCAAGAAAGTAACCTCTTAATTTTTTAAGTTATTATAATAACTTATAATAGCTAACTTAATAAGAAAGTATTTTAATTATTATATAAGTATATAATTAAATAGTTATTATTATCTTCTAATCCTTAATAAACATAAAAGTTATAATTTAATTAACTTTAAGTAATATTATTTTATATATTACCTTATTTATTTTACTTACTTTATGCTCTTAATATTAGATACTCTAGGCTACTAAAGATAGTATATAATTAGGAGATTAAGTATTTAATCAGATACTTTATTACTTATATTTTAAACACTAAGTTCTTCTTAAGTCTTAAAGACCCTCCAGATAGTCCTTATGGGTAGCCCTTAGTCTGAATATCTTAAAAAATAAATCAGAGAGCATTAAAGTAGATCTCCAGGGTCTATTATTAAGGCTCTTAAGTTACTAATTAAGGGAATAAAGGCAATAATATATAAGATAACCTTAATAGAATCTAATATCTAGACCATTTAATAATTAAATAAGGCCCTAAGTAAGCAGCGCAGAGTAAAGAAAAACCCGGCTATAAGATAAAGGCTAGATAATCGTAGATAAGTCAAGGGGAGCAATTGATCAGATAGATATTGATACGCAAATACAGGGTAAATTATTGAGAAGAAGTGGTCGAGGCAGGCGGGTGCCGAAGGAAAACCACTATGGGAAATGCGACAAGGCCAGGCATAATAGAAGAATATGTCAGACTGTTGCTGCGCTGTCTAGGGAAGAAGATAGTAATTGAATTGAATTGGTTATATAATTCGTTGTATTTTTATCTCTAATCCTATCTTGAAAGTTGTGAAAAGTGCGCTGCATGCTTATTATATATGTTATTTTATAGCAATAATTCTTTTTTATTAATCTCATATATTCAATCTCGAAGCTAGGTTACAGGATTTAACAGAATAAGTAATTGTCTTGTGTAAACGCCAATCAGTTTGCCAGTTGCTACTCGGCACAAAATGTCAAGCTACACATACAAGCCTTCAATTGCGTCAAGGGCCAGATTAGTGCATCTGCCTAATACGTGCTCTAAATAATCAACGGGGATGCGTCCGCAGTCGGCAATACCACTCCTTTAGCGACTGAAATAGCATTGTCAAGCGACGACTTTCCCCGGCATTGAGCACGTCTTGATTAAATTGTAGTCTCGGCTATCGTCCGTCCCAGTGCAAGATCGCGATGCGGGTATCGATGATGCTCTCTAATAGTAGCAATGTGGCCACTCACGACCTGACGTAGCTGAGCTTCCCATACATCAAATGCGTCACTCCTCTTGATCAATACCTCTCGACAGTACAAAGTGTCAGCGTCCCGCGCCATATCTGTAATATCCTTGCTTAATAGTCCATGACTATCGCCAAACATGATATCATGCTCCTTAACGACTATCTCGACCACTTTCAAAATTTCGGAATGCTCAAGCGGCATATAAAACCAGAAACGATAGGCATGTCGGTATCATATCTCGGGTCGTTCCGGAATACCTGCCTCAATAGCACGAAAGGCTACGTTTAAGGCTAGAACATCAAAGAAGCGGTATGTAATACCGGCCATATCGCCGCGGTAGCAGTTGCGAGGAAGTTGATCCAGAAGTATGATCAAGCTCATCCAATCCAGGGCTGACCTAGGGTTAGTAGCGCGTAGGAGATCATCAGTATCTGTCGTTTTGACGTTTAAGTTCAAAAACTCAAGCACAGGCCCAAATTTTGAACTTGATTAGAACATCAGTGACATGCACGGCTTGTGGAGGTGGGCGAATGATGAACTTACATGCATTCTTGATCAAAGTCATCGTTCTGTGAGAACCAGACATAGGCTTCTTCTTTATCAGGAACAACAAAGTGGTCGCTATCAGCCAGGTGCCGGAACCAGAACTCTCGCACATTGGCAAGCACACCAGGATTTAGCAGTTCGGATAGCTCTACTGATGGTTGGACTGAGGTAGCCATGGAGACGGCGGTGATGGATGCAAGCTGTGCAAAAAGAAATGGCATGTCAGATTGCCATGATGATTTGAATGAGTCGCGATGCGGTTTGAAGAATGAAGTCGTATCACCATAGCGTTATAAAGATAATAGGGGACTTAAATAGAGCCCGTCAGGGCCCTGTCTAGATAAAGCCGTATATCCGTAGTTCTACGCGGAAACCAGATGTCCACAAAAGTTCAAAATCGGTGTCATTTCTAGTTAGTTGCTGCGTGTGAATATTGCTTGTTTTGACTCGACAGAAGATCATGTATTTGGTTCCTTTTACCCCGTAAAGCGGCATTAATAATGATTACCAATGCTCAAATCTTCCTTTGCCGGACACGGCGCTTCAGATGCGTCATTGGTTCCGGTGCCGTGGACCATCGGGGATACGACAAATTTGCCGAACTGATCATTATGGCCCACCCACTCCCCTTCCGATTTCCCATTAACAGTAATCAGTCGCAGCTTCTTAAAATACTTTTATATATAGCGCACCCAGAACCACACAACTGCGCGGGATCAAATTCCATGCCAGTCCTACCCAGACGCATCATGGATTATTAGGACCTGGGAGCATACTGGCGAACGGTTTCTACTACCTCTGAGAATGCTGGAGTGTGGTTCAATCGTGGGCTCCTCTGGTGTTATTCCTTCAACCATGGGGAAGCATTAAGACGCTTTCAAAGGGCCGTCGAATATGATGCACAATGTGCCATGGCCTATTAGGGAATGGCCTATGCCATTGGACCAAACTACAGTACGCCTTGGATACGTTATGATCAGGCGGATTTCAGAGCGACAGTCAGTAAAGCGCAGGCAGCATTGGCGCTTGCTCGAGCCGTTCAAAACACTAAGCCTATCGACAAGGCGTTAATCGAAGCCCTATCAAACCGATTTCCTCATAGAGAAGCAATACCCGAGGATTTTGGCAAGCTTGACAATGCTTAGGTCAAAGCGATGCGTTGCGTATTCGACAACTTTAGCGAAGACATAGATGTAGCGGCTCTATTTTTAGATGCAATTATATTCGCGCGTCTCCGACAACTTTAGGACCTAGATACTGGTAAACCCACGGGCCCCGAGACTCTGGAAGCCATGCACATACTCGAGGCTGGCTTGCCTAGCCAGGATGGCCTCGATTATCCTGCCTTCTGCCATTTTTATATCTATATAATAGAAATGGCGCCGAATCCAGAGAAATCTATCATTATTGTAGATCAGCTACGCCAAATTGTTCCAGACGGTTCTCATATGCAGCATATGGCAACGCATATTGATATTGCCTGTGGTGACTATAGAAGAGGCCTAGATTCTAATTAAAAGGCTATGATTTCCGATGATAAGTTCTTTGCCGAGGGCACCGCCTCTAAAATTTACACAGCATACAGAACCCATAACATTCACGTTTTCGTATATGCTACCATGATGACTGGCCGATCCCGAGACGCAATCCAAGCTTCGAAGCGGATAACTAGTATTATTACCTCTGAGTTATTATCTATTAAATCCCCCCCGATGATTCATTAGGTGGGATTTCAGGCTGCTATACCTGCATATATTCTTATTCGGTTTAGTCGCTGAGAAGAAACTCTCTAACTTAAGCTTCCAGGAGATAAAGATCTATTTTATATTTTAAATGCCATAATATACTATGCTATATGTGTTACCCTATCAGCTTTTGGTCGGGTTTAGGAAGCCGAGGTAGCCAGGAAGGAAATTAAAGCTGCCTTCCGCGCGGTTCCCGAGAATGGCCAACATGGGATTACATATAAGGCGGAGACAGCTCTCCAGGTTGCCTCGCGCATGCTGGAAGGCGAGCTTGAGTATTGAAAGGGAAACTTTAACCAGGCATTTGCTTACCTATCCAATGAAGTCCGGCTGGAAGACAGGCTCCCTTATGCAGATCCACCTGTCTAGCTGCAGCCTGTTTATTATGCACTGGGCGCATTATTGCTTAAGTATAGCTATATTAATAAGGCCGAGAAGTCTATAAGTAAGATCTAGGGCTTAGTAAAAGGCTTTTGCATTAGAAAACTTATTTAAATAATATATAGGTATTATATAGGGTTATAAATACTTAGCACATAGTGGTCAGAGTAAGGAGGTTAAAAGGATTTATCTTCAGCAGGATATTGCCGTCGCTTCTGCTAACATCTTACTTAGAGCTTCGTGTTTTAGCAGGCTTTTAACTGCCAAGTGCTATAATGGTTGCTCCTTGTAGCAAGTCATGTATATTCTGGACCTCTGTTATTAGACGGTGTGGTCTTATGTGATACCGGTAGCTCAGAATTTCTTGATTATTTGTTGAGGTATGCTCGCACTAGAAGCCAGAAGGAGCAGACTAGAGTAGACTGCAAGAGTTAGCATACGTAAGATATTATATAAAAGCGCCTTTCTTACTTCCTCCTAGTATAATCCAGGACGGTAGGTATATAATATCGAAGGCGATAACATAGCTCAGCACTTAAGCAGAAAATGCACATCCGCCCATAAAATCAATCAGCTGCATCATTCCCGACTCGAGCTCTGATGCTATGGTTCCAATAAGTGGCAAACAAGTGACAGAATGCTTACGAAGCATGCGAGATTTAGCCCTCCCAAGACCATATCGATGAACTTGCGGCGGTGCACTAACTTGGCCTGTTCCTGGGTAGTGCGAGTGAACATATATATGTCGGGGACTGTTAACGAATTGGTAATGGCTTGAGCGATGGCGAGTTGCAATGGGATATAGGGATTCATCGCTGCCTTGGCCGACTGGAAGACGCCGAAGCTGGATCCAAGGTTCAAGGAACCGCACCGCATTATGTAGTTCCACTGTTTGTTTCCGCCATCACTTAGAGGAGAGTCGTTAAAGATGACAGCGGCATAGCAGTCTGTTTTTCCGTTAATATCCATAGGGCACTTTTCTATTAATTCCTGCTCATCCTTAAGTATTTCTATCTTAGCTTTCTTACTAAGTGGTTTAACCACGTCTTTAATAATAACCGAGACGCCACTTACTGTACCAGAGGGCTAGATAATAAAGAGTTTCGCGCTATTAGGAGTAGCTTCGGAAAGGATTAGAGCAGACATAGGCTTGCCAATGCCATACTTATTGTTCAAGGAGGTGAAGTTCTGGACTCCTAGTATAAGCAAGAGGACGAGGATTAGCATGAAGAGGGATCGAATAAATGTTGATAACCAGTGGCGAACGACCGTGATAAGAAGAATGCTCTATGCTAATGCTTAGGTCTATCAGAGCCAAAGAGTGGTGCTTAGAGAGAACTTGTATATTTTAAAGAGAGTATTATAATTAATCTGATATGTTTAGAAATCGTGTTCTACAGAAAGGGCGTGGCACGTAGTAATATTTAAGGAACTAATAATATGTTTTCGATGGTTATGTTTACACATCTATTATTACTAGAGCTAAGGCGTGTCGCAGGTTAGCCTCGGCAGAGAGATAAATACTTAGCCTCGCACTTATATTACACATACCCTATGCCAGTCTAATCACCACTAACACATTTAGTAATCGCTCACTCAGTGATCACCTTATAAAGTTCGTATAAGTTATTAAAGTTATGCGCGCAACTAAATCTTATGGAATATATGGCATGTGAGCCGCTGCCCCACTTGAAACATCCAATGGTTACGACGTTAATGTTATGCTCTTGTCTACCCTAAGACCAGCCGTGATATTTACAAGGTTAGCTATACGAGACCTTTAGTATCATGAATACTTCGCCACGTTTCAGCCTTAATCTAAACAATAAAGAGAAGATCTTACTTAAAAGACTTTAATCATAATATAAATACTCCGATCCTTCTTATACTACATCCATAAGGTAATTGGTGGGGATTGATGCGCTACTTTATATGTATACGTGGAATAAACAAAATGTATCTACTCTGTCTTGCCTCCTTTCACATGGCTCGGCCATACCGCTCTATCTATAATTTGACCTTTATTATTTACTAGAGAATCCGGGCTCTCCATGTTTGGAAACTCGCGCATGTACCTTTACTCTACTACAGCTATTTTTCTTATCTTTTGCAGATCTAAGGTCTCTATTCTATCGTTCTGTATTTTAGCTGACCAGAAACATTAGCAATCTTTAATAGTGTTCACAGGGTGTATAAGTTACTTCAATGGAGTGTCACACCTGAAGCCAATTAAGATCTGAACTGACTTAGAACTTACCCTGCTAAGCCGGCTGGAAAACGATAAAACAAAGGGTCTTTGACCTTTCTCCCCAACTTCCAAAGAAGGGATATGTTAAATTAGATAACCAAATTCGACATACTAAAGCTCGGGTAAGGCCAACGTGAGAAGGTTTAAAAATATAAATAATACAGTGAATGAATGCTGGTCTAAGATATGAATATCTTTATTTTACTGTAATTTTATTTACAGCGTTCTAAAGACTAGGAATTAAAAATAACTCATGAGAATTCCACACAACTGGAATCAGAAAGCCCGGAAGGCATCAGTTCTACAGCGCCACGGATTGGCGCCGGCCGCTTCCAAAGAGAAAACAAAACAAAAATTATCATAATGAATATAGCAAGCCTCTTAAAATTATCTCAGTCCGCCCTTAAACTCAGAGCGTGGAGGGCGCAGGCAGGAGTAAAGTCCATCTAGAGTATGACAGCTGCCGCTGAAACCCCATATTTATATGATTGGAAGATATTTTTACACTAACTCATTCCGGCTATATAACCCGCCAAGACGCGAAATTATCTACCACACCATAACAACCCAGGCGTACAAATGTCACACGCGAACACCGACTTAAAGCGCCACACCGTGTGGAGATTCGACCTGAGTGCATAGCGGGTGGGAAGGTTAGACTCTTAGTCTTGGCGGGTTTTGCTTCCTGAATGGGCTAGTCTTGTTAAATACACTGCGCTTTGAACAGAGTGCTTATTGGGAACTGTCATTGCTTAATTGATCTTTGCAAAAGACATGCATGGTTCCGGACTCGAATCGCCGCAGAATTGCCTCATCCAACATACTACTAGTATGTTAAGCCCGTCAATGCATCCGTGGCTGCCTATCGAGATGAATTGCATAGACTCACCAGCCTGTCCGACTCTGCGTTGGTGGATAAGGTCAACTTTATCAAGGCCTATGCCAAAACCAGGGCAGTAGTTATGACAAAGAAAAACATCCTCTCAGGCCGGAGAGTGACTGGAAACTGGCCGATTTCACGATGGAAAGAGCTCATATAACCTGAGATTCAGCTGGTCAAGAAGGAAACGACGGAAGGGGATCCAGTGCAGAAGCCTTCTACCACATTCGTAACATGCGAGAAACTGCGATCATATTCACGTAAGACGAGCATAGAGACGCAAGTGGACGTTTTTAACGTCTGGTCACAATGGACTTGGAGATGGAGATCTCGTACTTTTGCATGGTGGAGCTGATAGCGCTCTACCTAACTTCAAAGACAATGGCGTTTTGAATCAGAATAAAAGGAATGACACCGTATCAAGACCTGTTTCGCAATATGGTTGCAGAGGCTATGAAATTATAGTGCGATACAATTGTCATACGGGGCATTATTTTTTCCGTGAAATCTTCTCCATCCCCTCATGACTTGAGCTTCCCATGCATTAGGTGTGGTAGTAATAGTATTACAAGGCCATATCTTAAAGGGAAGTACGCAAATGTAGCTAAACTACCAAACTAGAAGAATATTCTCGTTATGAGGGAATAGAAAGACGTCTTTTCTCACCAGACATCCCACGATATGCTTGACCATCACTTCCTGCGCGGCTTCTGTGTCCTTTTTCAAGGTGCTTCTACATCAATCCGCTACTATACACGCCTCTGTTAGTATAAGAATAAAGCTTTGCTTGCTATGGTTATCTTGACTGCTCGATGGCGTTGATTTTAAATTCGTGGTAATGGTTTCTAGCATAGAAGAACCAATTCAGAATTGCAAACAAGGCCGTAAGAGCTAATACAACGCTAGCATAATCTACCAAGATCTGTCAGCTATATTTCATGTGTCATTTAATTGCTTCTCTTACTCATGCCCGAGCCGGAGGTTGGGTTAGTCGGTGGGAATACAAAGAAGACAATCTCAACAACCGAGAAAATCGCGACAACCGCATTCGCAATCCAGCCGAGCCAGTTGGGAAGTTTAAAAGATCGATTTGGAGGCATTACATCTGAGGATCGGCCTCTGAGCATGAGAAGAACCGCTGGCAAAGAAAAGGAGATCATTTGTAGAATGATACTGGATCCCATGACAGCGTTAAATGCTATAGTGGAGCCAAGATAGATGCAGCCAAGGATACAGACAACAATTGCGTTCAAGACGTATGACCAAACTGGTACCTGAAGCGATGGGTGGATACTTGCAAGATGCTCACTGCCGATGAGAGCACCATCGAGGGCGAACGCCCACGTCATCCGAGAGGCCGTTTGCATGACTGCATTGATAGTAAACAGGACAATCAAGAATAAACAGACGAGAAATATGGTAGCTGCAGTTTTACTTTGCGTTGCCTGGCGCCACAATTCGTAGATGGGCATACTGTGATATCGTTGTCGATTAGAAAAGCTTTTCAAGATCCAAGGAACACCGGGTTTAACCTACGTGGTATTGATTAAAGTATCAAGATCTGTGATGCTGTAGCACATGACAATGCCAAAAGAGAATGAAGTTAAGAAGCCAATGATACTGGTGAACATTAATGCCTTCGGAACTGCACGCTGTGGGTGCAGAGCTTCGTCCGCTAGATGTATGGCACCATCGAGACCCAGAAACATGGAAGCCGGAGTAGCTAAGCCTGTGATGAATGTCACACCGTCAGGCCAGCCCATATTGTTTGTGAAATTGTCCCATACAAAGGAGGACGACGCTTTATCGGATCGAATGAGGGACGTGACGGATACAGTAAAGAAAACAACAAGACTAAGGCCAACTTTTAGTTACAGCATTAGTGAATGCATGGTAAACGATCACGGGGCGTAAAACTTACAGCCTACTTCATGTATCCACAGTGTCTTCTTCAAGAAGAAGATGTTATAAGTGTGCAAAGCTATATTGATAGCTTGGAACACTAAGAAACTTTGCCAGTTCTTGGGCTCGAAGTCGTCAACGTAGAAGGCCGGTAAAGAGAGCAGTAGTTGTGTTGCAAGCGTACTGACCCCAGCGGCTAGAAACATCCAAGAACATGTCGCTGCCAGCCCACATATATACGACAAGATTTGGCTGAGTTTCTCAGGGGCTAGAATGGATGTGAAATGGTATTGCCCACCGCCAGTAGGGTAGACGCTCGCTAGCTCAGCGAGGGTCATGCTGACACAGATGTAGACAACAGACACGATGATAATTCCATAGAGGGTAGTAAAGGTACCACCAGCAGCAATGGCAATAGCCAACATAGTCGCAAGAGCAACCCAACTATTGCAGATGTTAAAGGCAATCGCGACCATGCTTAGGCCACTGATATCGCGCTTTGGCTGGCTATTTGTCTCATACTGATTACCGATTTCCTTGCATCTTCCAATCTGGGTAGATGAGCGACGCTCAACGTCTGTATTTTCGCCGAGAGCGGTCTTCTTGGGGTCCTCAGTCATGCTAGAGGGAGAATGATAGGCTTGAGTAAATTAATGGTTGGTTAAGAAGTAAACATTATTCGACTGCGGAGGGCATCACCTATATATGTATATACTTGGGGAAATTTGACCTTATTTTGAGCTATTCGCTTTCAAGTCGTTCTTTACTTCCATCCTTCCATCCCGGGATTAATAGGAAACGCCACAACGGAGAGCCCACTGCCCGCTCAGGATTTCTGAGTCGGCATTGAACCTGGGACATAGTTCTGGCGGCAACTCTGCCTTTTTAGGAATGGTATCCGGGGGCAGCGTTTGATATAACGACCGGCAACCACGTACCGACAGTTTGGTAGGATATATCTGCCCGGAAACATGATAAGCTATTGACACAATACTTTCCGTTACATGTACCGAAGGCTGGTAAGCCGGTTGCGCTAATGGCAGGGTGTCTTTACCTATTTGAAATGAATTGACCCCTCTTTTGTACTCGGTACATATATATTCGCCAGGAGACAGCAGTGCAGGAGGTATCCCGACTTTCCCCCATATTCCTTGGACTAGTCAATTTTGGTAATCTTCCCGCCATAGCCATGGGCGTGTAATTCATTTATTCCCCGCACCAGGTCAGATAAGCTGTCAGTTATGTATTTTGCGTAATGGGGCGTGCGATTGCTAAGCAGTGATACTCCAATCGGACCCCGGTATGAAGATGTATATAGGACTTAGAGTGGAGAAGCAACTCAACCAAGAACATACACACATCCAATAAGACACATTAGAGAATTAGAGCTCGTGACAAGAGCCGAGTTCCGCCAGGACGAACGGCATCTTGACCGTCGATCTTTTCAATTTTATCACATTGAGATTCGCAACGGGCGTGTTGACGACAAAGAAAGTAGCGCCGACGGGGTGGATTAGTATAGTAAAGACGACATTTGTACTTTAGTATAAATCGTAGGAGCCACAGTTAACCCTAAGTCAATGACTTTTCTCCGTCATTATACATCTATCTCTTTTCCATCATGTTAGCCAATGACTCCGCCAACACTGCTCGAAACTCGATCGCTTACATAAACGGCCGAGTTTATACTGTCAATAAGACCCAGCCATGGGCCGAGGCTTTTATCGTGGATCCCAATGGGAAATTCAGCACCGTTGGCAAAACAAGCCTCGTCGCCGCTGCCGCCAAGGCCGCATCGATGGTGACGTACGATCTCAAGGGCAGGTTCGTTATGCCTGGGATTCATGATGCCCATGTGCATACAATTGTGTCTGGCTCCGGCTTGTTGAACTGGGCTCAAACCGGATCGGACGTTAACAGGGATAATGTCGTTGAGCGTATCAAAAAGGCTTCATGCTAATGCGCCTACAGCCATGTTTACGAGGATTGGATTTTCGGAGGCGCTGGTTTTGGATTCAAGAACTTTGATCGCAGTATCCTCGATAAAGATTATCCGGATACTCCTGTCGTCCTCCTGGGCGTGGGCTGCCACGATTGGTTCACCAATACTGCTGCCCTTCAACGCGCTGGGTACAACGTTGAACAAGGCGAGGAGGATTTGGTTGGAGGAAAGCATGAGCTCAGACAGGATGGCAGCCTCACAGGAGAGCTGAAAGATCAAGCAGGAAATCGCTTGATGGCAGCTCTGCCCAAGCCAGCCGCAGCACATGCCAAGAGAGTAGTTCAGCGTGCAATCGTCGAGATGCATCGTCATGGAGTCACCTCTTGCCAGGATGCGTCCTCCACAGAAATGCTCCTCTCAGCTCTCAGTGAACTCGAAGCAGAGAACAATCTCAAGATGCAGTTTGCCACTCACTGTTTATACAAAAATGAATGGCTCACGGGAGAGATTCAAGTGCCAGCTGATAAGCTGATCCTGAACGCAGATAAGTATCGCAGTCGACATGTTGATACTAGGTTTGTCAAAATTATGATGGACGGGGCTTGCACTCCGGCCCTGATGAGTCATTCTGATGTTGATGACAACGGCATTCCGGACCAAAGCAAGATCCTTCTCCCAGATGCTGCAGAACTTGTGGAGAGGTTCGATGGTAGAGGTATGACTTGCAAGATTCATTGCATGGGTTACGGCGGTGCGAGAACGGCACTTGACGCCTTCGAAATCGTTCGTCAAATGCGACCCGACGGCCCTCATCACGAGGTTGCACACTGTACTCGAGTTCTGCCAGGTTGGTTATACTTTTCCAAGTCTCAGCGCCATTCCTTCTGATTACTAACTTGAAACGTCACTGCCAGAGGATTGTAAGCGGTTCAAACAGCTGAACGTCACTGCCGAGATGTCTCCTGCTGGAATGTTTGATACCTCTCAATCTGAAAACCTGCGCCTATTTCAACACGATTTTGAGCGAATTACCGCAGCGGGAGCCCATGTAACTATCGGAAGTGATTGGGCTCATGGGTTGGAACTGCCCATGTTTCGCAATACAGCGATTCTGGTAAGGAGGATTGGGGCAGAGAAGGTTCTGGAAATGATAACATTAGCAGGTGCTGTGGCGACGGGAAGAGAAAAGGTAAGACGATTCTCTCGCTACTTCGCATACCTAATGGATTAATGTTTATTTTCTCAGGAAGCTGGATCAATTGAGGTCGGTAAAATTGCGAACTTTATATGCGTGGATAGAGACCTCACTCGAGAGGACTTCGAGAACGCAAAGGTACTCCAGACTTGGTTTGAAGGAGAGATTGTTTATGACTCTAAACAAGAGCTAATGTAATGCAAAACATTAGCGGACTCTTGATGGCTTGTGGTCGGGGTGGTCTAATTAAATAAATAGCCAAACCTAACGCAGGGCTGCACAAGCATTATTTCCATCTAGCCACAGACCTTTCACTCTTAAGTTACCTACTAAGTTGTTTATTATAATATTATTAAATTAACTTCTAGCTTTAACTTTATTATATCGAGCTGCGTTAATTATATAAGAAGAAAGTAAAAATACTAGTATATATTAATACTCTCGAATCACTATATTTCTACGATTATGACTTAAGTAGTACTTTTAGAACCTAATCTACAGTAGTAAAAGGTTAAGGTAATGTACGAGCTAATTACCAACCAAGTGAAAAACTTAGTAATCTAACCTTGATCTTCGGCGCCTAGATCTTCAGAGCTCGATAAGGCTAACTAATCCATATGTAGTAATATTACCCTATCAGCAGGTGATCATAAGTTAAGATAGGTTCTTTCGCGCGTTGGTACACTCATGCCCCATCCCCGCCCCTAACATTACGGTACACTTTCCCTCTGCATTGATTGCAGGTTCCCTGTAAACTTGACTTGATTCCTACCACGCCATTACCCACTCTGTTGAAAACCAAGCAGCGCATTATGCTTCCCCTAGGGTCACGGATCTCCCGACGAAACGAGGGCGCTTGTGAAGCATGCGCCGCCAGAAAGCGAAAAGTCAGTATAAACAGTTTGTTCACGTGCATTAATCCTCGGTGATATTCCTTGATCGTCGTAGACAGCGGTTGCTAAATATTCAGCAAAGTGCGACCAGCAGAAACCAATCTGCTCTGGATGTAAAAAAAGAAACCTACGGTGCATGCCCAAGACGTTCAAGCACTTCACAATCTCGAATTATGTTTCCAGGCGCAGCTTCCGCAGCGACAAAACTTCCATCGCTTCTCAAGAAACCGAAGCCCGCTGGTCTAGTATTTGCAAATCATCGGCAAGTGATGAAGACGAGGAAACTAATTCCTTGGCTTGCTTGACATCTCCTGCCAGTTCTCTTCACGATATTCCACCGCCAGACCAAGAATATAGTTCTGGCGCCGAAGAGAACCCAGAAGCAACCATATCATCGGATGGTCAGGCTGACGAGCTTGCCACACAATCTGACCTTACCGATACCGTCACCGAGTCCTCTCCGCCGATACTTTGCTTGCTGTCAACAGCACCGCCAGAGATTTCTCAAGAGCCACGATATTCTTTTCTCTGGTCCTACTTCGTCATCCGAGCGACCAAGGTCTTCCTTTGCTGGGATACAGGGGAAACTGGCCTGAATGAACTCACCGACGACCCTTATACTGCAGCATTGACAGGTGTGGCTGCCAACTCTCCGTCTCTCCGTCTCGCCGGCATAGCTCTTTCGGCTCTTCTTTATAGTCGAGACTATCCAGGATTTTTTGCTGCTGGTCAAATTGCTTGGCTCCGGCGAAATTCCTTTTCAGCACTTGAAAAAGCAATCTCAAGGCAAGAAGAAAAGCCATTAGGCATCATATTCACTGCGATTTTAATACATTTAGGTGATATGGACGACGATACAGGTGCTCTGGAAGTTGCATTCAAGACTGCCCTGGATTGCTTGCAGCAAGACTCCCACAACCAAACCGATTCAGCTCACTTCGATGTTGCCAGACATCTCCTGCGCTGGTCCTATATATGCAAACAACTATCCTTTGTTCAGAGACTGGATATAGCAGACGATGATCAATGGACCAAACTCGAATTTCGCAATCAAGAGCTGCAAACAACGCTGTGCCGACAGTTCAGCACTTGGGCTATACATCCACTATATACCGTTTCACATAGGTGGATTAACCCTCTGATGCGATTAGGGCGACTTGTGCAATTGCGGTCCAAGGCTGAAAATGCCTCATTGGGCCCGGATTTCGATAAGCAAGTGGATAATCTTGAGGGGGACATTCTCACAGCGCGCGAGAAAGATCTCTTTGTCTTTATGAAGGGCACCAGCGACCTCCCCGACCTGGTCCGGCTTAACGAAGCCATGTACTCAGCGGTTGTTCTCGTCTTCTATACCAGGCTGAGGGACCTTGCCTGGACCAGTCTCTTTGCTCGGCAGCAGGTTCTAAATGTGTGCGAACATGTTGAAGCCATCGGAAAGCACTCGCGAACCCTGAACAATATCGTCTTCCCTGTTTTTCTTACGGGCTTCGAGGCTGTTGACCTGGGCCTTCGGGCGAGGATTACGTGTCTGCTGAGCAGTCTACATCCGGCGGGGTTTTGGTTCCACCAGGAAGCCAAACTGCTGGCTAGTTTGCAACATGTTTGGACGATTAGAGACGATATGCCCGGAGCCCTCTGGCCAGAGTGGAGTAAAATAGGTCAGTGTTATCCTTGATGTTAGCTTTATCACTACTTGAACTAACTATCTTTGTATTGCAACTCAACGCCGAAAGCTGTATCCCTGTGTGAGAGCATAGACTTCTTAGTTTTAATACTGATATCAAATACAGCCTGGAGTTGCGATCGCTCTTTACTTAGTAGGCAACAAGTGGCTCGTTACTTTGTATTCTCGACATTTCATTGCATTGTCCACCTTTTCAAGATACCTAAATGTCGAGGCGGCAGTTCCAGGTTTTTCGCCAGCTCAGGGAGATGGGCATCTCGGTCCCCAATGTAGATCCCGTTAGATAAGACCCTCAAATCTATGCCATGCCCCAAGGGGAACAAGTTGCGCCGTCTATAGAGAGAATCCATTATCCGCCACCCCCTCTCTCAAACCCCCAGCCGAGCTACGCTCCCAAAGCTTATTCCCAGTCGGAGTTTAGATGAGGAGAAGTGATCTCGGCCGCTAATCTTATTTGGGAAAATCTACCGCTCACAGACTCCTTCGCTGTTGGATAGCTCGGAAGTGGTTTAGACATCAAATATCAGTGTACAGACATGGCTTGCGGTACAATTCCCATACATAGTTAGCTCGCTCATCACGTGCAGCATAGGTAGGTAAAATTGCCTACGCCGAACCCTCCACAGGTTTTGATTAGGGTGACAAGGAGTGTGTCTAGTCGATTAATGGCATTAGATCGGCTCAGCTTCATGTAATTTCTTAATCGCTGTTTGATAAGCAACCGAACGGAAATGTTGGACGAATAGGACGTACTGATTGGTTCGAAGACCAGATTGGGCAATACTTCCGATGGTTTCAGTATCTAGATACTTAAGGAAAGTATTCTATATATAAATACGTGCTTCGCTCTGGTCACCCATATGGCTTATACGCGCTACTACAATTGTTTTACTCACGATAGTTTTCACTATTCCGTCCCCTATAAGACCTTATACAAAGCAGCAGGTGTCAATCTCTTCAAATCTGCCCATCATGTTGACCAATGGCCACTCAAAGCCGGCTCCTGAACTATCCCGAAGAACTGAGGAGCTCTTGAAGCTTGAAGAGAGACACTCAGCTGGAGGAATTTATCCGCTCCCAGGATTTATTAAGAGCGGGAATGGCTCGGTTCTTGAGGTTTGTTACTTCACACTGTTCCTTAATGGCCGCCATGTCTAGATTCTTAACGTGAATAGGATGTCGATGGAAAGAAAGTTCTAGATTTTGTGTGTATGATGAGTGCCACCAATCTAGGCCAATGCCATCCGGGTATCATCGAAGCGATGGAAAAGTCCCTACACCAGAGTGAGTAAATATCTAATCGATTTCTAGAATGAACGGCTTCCCCTTTATTGTTTCAAGTAGCTAATGTGCAAATCTAAAGTCACACTAGCAAATATTGCGACTAAAGTATCTGAGTGGCCCGTGTTCGCAAAGGAAATGTGCGAAAGGTTTGGCTACGACAAAATGGTCGGAATGGTATCTGGAACAGAAGGCGCCGATTCTGCCATCAAGTTTGCACGCAAATGGGGTATCAAAGTGAAGGGCATCAACCCTTCAGAGGCACTTGTGCTGGGTGTGTCAGATAACTATCACGGCGTCGCCTCGGGTGTCTGGTCTATCATGAATGAGATGGGACAAAAATCAGGTAAGTGAGCCGTGTGTTTTTCGCTTTGCCCGCCAATATTTGAGCGGTGTATAAAGAATGATCAACTGCTAATGATATTACTTTTTCCTTATTAGACTATGGCATCTTCAACGAGAACCTGAGGAACTCTAACCCCGGCACGGGTGAGCCCTTGCGCTACGGCTCTGTCGCAGACTTCGAGAAGGTCCTGTCAGAATATCACCACCGTGTGGCTGCAGTAATCATGGAGTGTATCCATGGAAAGAAGGAGTAAGTTCCCCATCTCTAAGATCTCAAGGTTCTAAAGCTAACGATAGTAGAACCTTCGAAGAAGAACTCGAGTTCGCCATTGGAGTGCGAAAACTGTGTAAGAAGTATAACATACTCTTTATCGCCGACGAAGTTCGCATGGGCACCGGCAAAACAGGCAAGTTTCTATGCTCCGACTGGATGGGCACAGAGAATAAACCAGACATGGTTGTCATGGGCAAGTCAATCACTGCTGGTGTATACCCGGCTTCCTACATCTTAGGCAAAGATGAAGTGATGGATCTAATTGGCGGCTATGAAGCAGTGGCCACGTTTGGAATGGCCCCTTCCGCTATCGCCGCCACCCGTGCTGTCCTGAGCATTATGGATAAGGAGAAACTGGTCGAGAGGGCGCATTGGATCAGCGATGTGTGGAAGGAGGAAACGAAGTCATGGAGTTATCCTCATCTACAGTACGTGACCAACAGGGGTGCAGACCTGGGTCTTTTCCTTAACGAAACCGACGACGGGAGCATCAGCGGCCGGAAGTTTGGTATGCTCTGCTACCACAAAGGGCTTCTCTGCTACCCCGATGGCAACCGCATTAGGCTGGGCGTTGCGCTGAACATCCCAGAAAAGGACTTTCGCCAAGGTTTGGCTATTCTGAAGGAGGTATTAGAGGAGATGAGAGACTACGGTGATGTCAACCACGGCCCTCCCATGAGGGGTGTTCAGCCAATCATGTAGATATAAAGTTCAGTTGTTAGAAAGCGGGGTCTTGAATGCAAATGGAGGTTGTTGTTACCGGTACTTCAGGTCTTTCAGGTTCGCATCTAATGTTGGTGTTGGCGCTGGACTTGGCAGGTCCCGGCTATTAGCCCACTTGATCTGATGCGGGGGTATGGCACTACTTCATGCGCTTGTAGGCATAAGTTTAATCAAAAAATCACGATAATAGTAACGTCCAACCTACTCGTGCAGTTGCGGTACAATTACCGATTTAGGGAGTTGGACACGGCCCACAAATTATCCCTTTTTCGAATGTAGCTTCGAGTTTGATGTCTGGATCGCTTCTAAAACCCGCTCTTTGAGCTCGGCATTCGATGAACCTTTTCAAATTGAAAAGGTGAAAGGTGTTTCAGCACTCTTCGTGCTTTTGGCATGACTTTCGAAGGATAAATATTTCACAACAAAGCAGCCTATCTTCAGGCATGGAGTTAGGTTAGGATGGATTAAACAGGAACTGATCCGGCTAACTCAAAACTCCCATGCTTTAAAATGATGAAAGTACTTTTAGATGTCAATAGTATAAAGAACACTTGCCACCCAGGAGTTAAATCTTAATAGACAAAGTTGTGCTTGTCCCATTACAGCATTCTACGTCAACCGAGGATAGTCGCGATAGTAGAGGCAACAGGGGCTACCCAGAGCATTACCAATGGAGAGTACATTCCAAGCTTAAAGTAAGGCCATCCAGCGTAGAAGCCAGCCACCAGTGAGAGTCCCAGCATCATCCTTTCTTCGGTTAACGTAGGTGGTCCATACTTAGCCCATTTATAATTAAGGAGCGCTGTTAATGCATGTATAAGTCAGTTAAAATATCCTGAATGGAGCATGGGGGGGTAGGTGCTTATAAAAAGAACACTTCGCCCATCAGTAGAAACTTACCAAGTATTAAAACATCGGCATTTCCATGGTCCCAAACTGTTTTAAATATGGATTTTGCAACGGTATAACGAGGCTGGTTGGGAATAGCCTCAATGGCTTCAGTTACTGCAGTAGCCCCTACGTAGATATGCTTGGGGACGATGGCAATATGTACCAAGGCAGCAGAGTAGAATAAAACAGCTTGGAAGGGGGGGAGTGCAGGCATTATGAAAAGAAGTGGCTAATAGACGATGCTGTTGGTCAGTTGTGATGAAACGGAACAAGACATGTAATATCTGCCTGCAACTTATCACCTAGGATTGTTCAGCGTTTTTATATCGTTTCTCAGATACGTGATTTAGAATGCCACTAAACTTCTACAGGCAATATATCCCGGAATAGTGAAATCAACGGGACTTATGGAAGGTATGTCAGCAGGCACAGTCTCTGATCATCGAACCCCAACGGCTTTACTCAATGGTTTGCGCACTACTCGGTTTAGGAGCTGGAAAGGCCCATAATTTGGTGGCTGCGAAATATCTTAGTGGGTGTGTCGCTAGTACGGCATTTAGGGGGTTAAAATCTGATCGGCAGGGTGCCATTTATAAACAAACCACGTCATTGAGGCCGATAGCTACCCTAAAGCCTACCTTTCATAACACGGAAGAAATTCTGATAAGCGAAGTCGCAATCACGGCTTGGCGTCAGCAATTTGTTGCCGTCTTTATGAACTGGACGTATGTGTTGTTCTCAAAGATGAGTTTAAGGAATACACTGCGCTAGACAATTTTGATAGATTAATATTGTATTGATTTCCAGTAGGACATGGTTTCAAGAAGCTTAACAAATGGATTGTGCAGACTTGTATTAAATTCTCTACCGAGTTTAGTCTTCAGTTGAGTTCTACGCTCTCCCACTACAATTTACCATGTACCACAACCAAATCAATCACGATTTATATACTGATGAACCAAAAATCATCGGAGTCTAAAACTCCTTTTCGGGAACGTGACCGTAGAATGCTCAGCATTGGAACTAACACATGACGATGATGGCCTAAATGATCTGGACCTTGGCTCCCGAAATCAACCACTTGACTTTATCCGAAATACCTCCAGCATTGAAAACCTCTCTCAAAGCTTGACCGTCCTGAGTGAAATGTGTCCAGGACTCAAAATGCATTGGGACGAGCACATCTGGCTCGAGAATCTCACACATCCGGACAGCGTCGGTTCCTCCCATAGTAATCGGCGTGAAGCCAGTCGGGCTTTCCGGGTTGGGCGACATGGCCTGTCCAAGGTTGACGAGAGCGACCACCACGTGATATTGCTCCCGAATCTTCTTGAACTCGTCTTCCAGAAGAACGGTGTCTCCAGTGAAGTAGAAAACGTTAGGACGACCATCGGAGCTGACGCCAAACGATTCCTTGTGCAGAAGGAATCCTGTCACCTCGCCTCCAGGAACGTGAACGCATGGAACGCCAGTGATGGTCCATTCCTCCCCGCCTACACGGAACTTCAGTGTCTGCCATGGCTTGATAGCTGATACACCAGGGTACTGAGACAGATTCTTGGCGCCATCGGGTGTGGTGATGACTTGACGACCGATAAGGAGTTGACGACCCGTTTCATCAAGGTTGTCGACATGGTCTTCGTGGCTGAGCAGGATGCAATCAATCACCGGGAGTTGCTTGATGCCAACCTTGGGACTATCGGTAACGCTGAGGATCACCTCGCCAGGTTTCATTCCTGCCAAGTGAGACAGGTCGTAGTCACGTGGTGCCTCGTCAAAGATGGGATCGGTGATAAACTTTACGTCATCGATTTCTAACACAGCAGTCGCTGTGGTGACGTGGGTGATGGCGATCGTACTCTTGAACTCAGCAGGGGGTGTCATTTTGCGTTGTTTTTGTTGTTGAAATGAATATGGTAGAAGGATCTGGGGGGGTTGAAAAGAAATTGATGCTTGGAAGAAATAGTTCAGATTAACTAGGGTAAATACCATATGCCAAGCGGGTATAAATAATGCTGAGTGGTTCTCATTATAACTAATATTATTAACAATAGAAACTTCGATTGTGATGACCAACCTACCTAAGCTGAACTGTAATTATGATAACTAATGGAGCAGTGATGAATAATATTTGTCGGGGGTTTTGTTTCTCGATCTAGAATAGCACTGTCGATCATACGATCCTAACTAAGGTGGCTTAGGCTAGTTCTCAATCAGGTAGCAGACACCGCCAAGACCCAAGGAGTAAGAACTCGGCATCTCAGAGTATAAAAATGGGGCAGGGCGAGTGGAGTGACGCGAGGATGACCCTTGTCATGTCAGACTACTCTGACCTTTCCGCAAACAGTATATATCCCGCCAAGACCGACCACCGACAAAATCTGTTACGATCTTCCATCCTCGATTAAATCGCTCGCTTACTTGCTGCTGATTCAAGGACCCAGTGGTACTGGGTTGCCGTAAAATCATGAAACTGCCAAGTAAAAATGTCTGCCAAACATGCCGAGATCATAAAATTGGAGTATGTAAATTTTCCTCCCTTGTAGAAGTATAGTGGCTCTGGTCTGACACGCAAGTGTCGACGTCAGTGCGATGGTAGTCGGCCTTCCTGCTCCCAATGCCGACATACTGGCCGGATATGCGCTGGCTATCCACCCGACTTTGAATTTGT
This sequence comes from Fusarium sp. MPI-SDFR-AT-0072, assembly GCA_020744335.1. Taxonomy (NCBI): domain Eukaryota; kingdom Fungi; phylum Ascomycota; class Sordariomycetes; order Hypocreales; family Nectriaceae; genus Fusarium; species Fusarium sp. MPI-SDFR-AT-0072. The sequence continues at coordinate 6,356,785 of JAHBOG010000001.1, read as the reverse complement.
CTCAGCCAAAGTATATGGCCGTCAACCTATCAGGAGTATTCGATCTACTACCAAGAAGAGCCGAATGACCAGGAGGACTACAAATCCAGAAAACTGCCTAACAAGAACCTTAACACCGGCGATTCAAGATGCAGCGAATCTTATCATTCGCAGTTATGTTCCTGAAAATGAAATTCCGTGGCTTAACAATATTCGAAATACCCAGCCTCGAATATGCGGTGGCTGGGTAGTGACACTTCCAGAACTGCTCGTCGTTTATAATAGTGACGAGCTTCTACCAGCCGCCGTTAAGACTCTTGCGCTTTCGATTGTCTCTAAACAACAGCACCGACGAGAAACAAGCCCCACAATAAGCCAATTATATGGATCTACGCTGAGACTTCTACAGCAGAGTCTCACGCAACAAGGTAGTGGTTATACCGCTGAGCATCTAGCAGCGATGATGTGCCTTACCCTGACCGAGGTATGTGCTACCGGTCTCCTGTTGACTGATTGCTGAAGCGTTTGATATAGTTGATGCTAGGTACTGAAAACGGTGCTTGGATGGTACACATTGATGGTATCAGCGCTATGGTTCAGCATCAGGGCTCTGCATTTTTCGCCAAGGGTATCCCTCATAGACTGTTCACCGGTTTCAGGCCACTGCTTGTATGTTTATCTCACAGAGCCCAAAAGGCAACTAATTAATATTCTTGCAGGTATTTAAAGCTATAATTTCTCGATCCTCATCATTTATTGCAGAGCAACAGTGGGTGTCTGGGCCTTTCCGCGATATCCCTGCTACCCCGATGCAAAACCTCTTGACCGAGGCTGCTGCGTTACCGCCCATCTTACGGCGCCTTGACTTTTTGCTCTCTTTACAAACAGCCAATTCTGCTAGCGAGAAAGAAGCCCTGGAGATTGCTCTGCATGAAATCTTGCAACGGCTGCGTATGTGGGAGGAAGAATATCAAGGCACCCGTATTGGGCCATTGTATTGGGCACTTGAGGATAGCACTTCACAATGCAAAGATGTCCGTCTTTGGTTTGATGACGTGACAGTTGCTAATGCCCTTACACATTACTGGGCATTCACCGCTATCTGTTTGCTTCATATTCAAAAACTACAACTTCTGTCGCAGCTTTATATACTTGATGATATGGCGCGACTTGGCTATCTCAGGCCACTGATCAAGGTATGCCAGAGTATTCCGTTTCTGTTGCAGGAAAGTCTGAGCTTGTATGGTCCTTCGTCTGTGGCATTTCTTCTGTCAACGGTAGTGGATACTTTCAGATGGAATGAGGAGCATGGTGGTACCGAAGTGATCTTGCATGAGGGTGTTGTGGATTATGCAAAGTCCCAGGGCTTCTATTTTAAATCCTAATAGGAAGTGAGACATAATTTCGTGCATCAGGTTTGGGAATTCTTTGAAAAAGAGGCTGCTGAACATAATAATCAGTACACACCTGACCTTTACGCTGGTCTTTGCATGGTTTGTCGGGCTTGACACAAAACGTCAGGCCTCGACCCGGCTTAGGAACTTTCACTGTCTCTCTGAAGACTATATGTAAAATCTTAGTTTTGAACGATATGGACTTCCGTGATGGGACTTAGATACAACTACATTGATGCTACGGGTCTAGTTTACATAGGTATGGCCGAAATGGTAGAAGCCATTGACCTTATATACCATCTAGTACATACGACCAAAGTTAGTGGAACGTGCAGAATCCTGTCCGCTCTCCCATAGTTGCCTCGCTAACTGGGGGATTAATAGTTGGGTTGGTGATGACGAGCGAATTCTCGCTATTATATGTTCTTTTAACTATTTTTACAAATGTATACTACTATTCATCTGCCTCTGTCTTTCTTATTTAATCCTTTTATGAAGTTGCTATGCTGGGCTTTTCTTTTGCATTGTTAAACCCGCTTCTCTCTCGAGCCTCTACTATTTGCTTTGATCGTGGAATCACGCTTCAGAATACGATGTAACTCAAGAACAGTATTCAAGCCGACCAGCAGTGTCTGGTGAGGTTTGCTCCCCACCAAACGGGCAAGCCGGATTTCACCGCATCATTATTTACCATGGACATTTCCTTATCAGTAACCAGCCAGTATCTGCAGTTGATCCAATCTACCGAGTGATAGTTGAGGCCCGTAACCTGACTACCCCCTGGGATATTATGCTTGTTTCAGCATTACCAGCCAAATGAGCATTGAAGTTCTTACCAGAAGAATAGAAGATCGACTGACCTCGACGGATGCAGTGGTAGGCGACTTAATCGTTGTATAATAGCGGATTAGGCACTCGAGTATCAATCAGAGCTTGCACTCGATATAACTATTCCTCCAAGGTGTGTAAATCCCTAAATGGTGCTGTAGTATGTCTACTTCCTGACTTACTACGACGATGAACTATACTTACACTCCTCCCCATTCCGCCACTACCCTTTCTACCTCCTAGGCTGACTCACTTACTACCCTCCATTAATTATTATTATCTAATTCGTTACGGCTAAAGAAGTCCCTGGAGAGGGTATCAAAGCCAGGGGAAACGATGCTATTAAAACAAACCATCTTCGTAAACAGGACTCAAGTGTCTCAATGATGCACTAGAACCGTCGCTACAAAGGTTCATGATGATGCTTTCTGGACAAAGTTTAGTGAATCCCCGAGCAAGCCTGACAAGTATAGCGAGTTCCCAAGCCTTGCAGATCCTACTTTTAGTCGTGAATCGAAATGTTGGACTCATGCTCCAAGTGCTAGTCTGAGTGTGATCATGACCTCGGGTTTGGGAATCAAGACGAACCATCACACGATGGAGCCACAAATGGATCAATACTTCTTGAAGATGTAATGAGCGTTTGAAATGCGTAAGATTCACAGAAATAAGAAGCCGTTTCACAACATTTCTTCCAGACCCATTCCCACCATCGTCGCAAATCTATCAGACTCGTCTCTGCAAACCAACACCAGGTTTCGACAGCCAAATGCCTCCTGCTCAAGAGGAAACCCGGACAGTAAATATGACATAATGCCAGATTGATGGCCTCATCTAAGTTAGCCTCAAAGGTTTCATCAGGTTCCGGCAGGAGTCCAGGCTCTATATTCACTCTCAGCATTAAGTGATTGTTAGACACGCTCTGAGAACACATGGTCAGTTCAATTCGATTGGGAGAATTTGTACACAGGTACACAAAGGGCAGCAAGGCTTTTGAAAATACGGAAAAAAGAAATGAGTGCATCAGTCGAGAGTCCAAGTTCAACAGTGATTCCCACACCATTACTATCAGACTTTTTGCAGGGGCGCCTGATCGAGTTCAGATCAGCCACCTATTTCATCTTCGCTGCTCTTACCGCGGGCTCTTACAGGTAATCCCACTGGCCACAAAGGTAATGAAGCAATCCTTGCTCAGCATTACTCATCCCAGAGCTGTTTCTGCCTAGGTAAAATACTGAAAGGTTCGCGAGAGAGTGAGAGCGGGAGTTTGAAAATTAGTATAGACTCGGTTGAAATGGTGTTCATATTAGTTATAGTCATGACAGATTTGAGGAGTTCGCGTACCGGAATGATGGGGATTGCAAGCTAAACCGGGAATCAATGTCGGATGGGACTCGATGGGGGCCAGCACTTCGTCTCGGATCTCAAATTGCGAAAATCTTAGTGACGTGATGTCACTGAACTGCCGTGTTCGAGGACGATGCTATGCCTCGAGCCCTTCTTATGGTAAGGCTTTTAAGGCAGCGGCAAGTCGCAATGACGTGGCGCAGTTCATCTGCCAAACCTTTGTCTTGCTAGCGACTGATGCCACACTACCTCTCAGATTTGCTATGAATTATGCAATTTCCGAGACCAAACTCGTACTCCAGCCTCTCGCAGACTCCAATTTTCAAGTTTCAATGCGCTGGCTACTAGTTTATAGACGCCAAGACAAACAGCTAGCAGGTCGTAGAGCGAGACTGACACCGAACTCAACGACTAATACCACCACTGTCATGGCCACGTCAAACAGCAAGTGAGTTCCTGTCGTTAATTTCTATCGCTTAAGACATTCCAGCGTCAGAGCCACTTCCCATATAACGCTCTCCCAAATAGGTTCCCTAATCCATTCCAGCCCCAGAAGCAATATCATCCTCGACAGACTCTCAGTGGAGAGGCAAGAAACCCAGAGACACTGGACCCGTGTGAACTATGGTCAGTGCTGACGTCGACCAGCCGGTTGCAGGCCTTACGACAATTCTGGGCGGCAATATGGGGATAATTCTGCACTGGAAGAGTAAACACTGAGAGATAGAATTATATTGATCTCAGAACGTGCGATATCGCTAGACAAGCTTGGGAGTCCTCCTTGTCCCAAGTATAGTGTAATACTTGTCGGAAAAAATGAACAGAATTGTGTAACGGACTTCCTTAGTTGTATGGAAGCTTGGAGGAATGTTGTGTGATGCTTCACTCTGCCTATCCCCTTTAGTTCAATTATTCCTAGCTCAGTTACAGCACCCCTCTCGGACGTCTTCCTCTCAAATTTCCCACATTGGCTGGGGTCTGCCTACACGGATTCAGCGCTCTTGCAACAAATCAATCAATACTCCTGCGACAAGCCTCACTGGCCTGTTGCTCCTGCGGCAAGTTGGCTGCTCCTCGTGCAAGTTACAGGGGTTTCCAGCCACTTGCCACGACAAACCTCTAGGGTCAAAACGTTGCAGTACCGGTACGCTGGAACCACCACCAGGCTTGGTCAACATATTACACGCCTTTGGGTCATCCTTAAAAGATATATATTAAATAATATAAACAAGTAGCTGCTTAATTATATATATATACCTCCTTTATATCGTAAACTTAAACCAGAAATAGAATAGCTTCATCCTCTCTTTTAATAGTTCTTTGTAATTTATCTTATATAAAACATTTCAAGATATAATATCTAATATAATAATAGCCTTGGCATAGTTAATTAGCTGGTTAAATATAATATATATAACTGCAGTTAAGTATTATTTAACTTATTTATGTCACGGGTCAGGCTCGGGAATACAGGTGAACGGGGAACGCTTCGGGCGGGATAGATTCTATTGCTACGGATAGGCACTGCAGGCAGGTCAGGCTCTATTGACAAGACGTAGCTCCAGGAGCTACGTTCAGGAGCTATCAGGCGGTCGGTCAGGATCTTCTGCGATAACGTATCGCCACGTGACTGAGATCCACTTGGCCTGTCGGTCTAGGGTGACCTAGTCTGGTCTTGCGCTGTGACAGTACCCCCCTCTCTAGCATCGAGCTCTGTCGAGATGGGCACTCTATAGGTCTCATCTATCAGGTCCTTTTCTGTGGCCCAGGCTTATCGGGATACCTTCTGTGGAAGTTGGCTACAACCTCGGCAGCGTTATCCACATAGTCGGCAGGGACTTCAGTTGGGTCAATGTACCCTGCCCATTTTACCATATACTTCAGTCTGGGGCGGCCTCCACGGCCGCGGCGATCCCAACGGGAATCTAGGATATCTTCCACTTCCCACTCTTCCACTCCTTCGGCCTCGATAGGCGGCGGCGGGTCTGGATTCTGGCCTGGCAAGGGATTGGTGGCAGCGGGTCTGAGCAGGTTCGTGTGGAACACTGGGTGTATCTTCATGCTTGCAGGCAGATCTAACCGGTAGGCATATGGGGAGATGACCTTCGTGATCTTGAGAGGGCCGATGTTCTTCCAGTCTAGCTTCTTCTGTGGCCTTAAGGTCTTGATGTTCCGGGCATCAAGCCAGATGTAGTCGCCTTCTCGATAGCGTCTGGCGGGTCTTCTATGACGGTTCGCCTGGTCTTCGTAACGGGCTTGTGCGGCTATGCTCTCAGAGCGTAGGTACTCTAGTATCTCGTTCATCGTCTGTGCAAACTGTTCCGCATCTCTCGTGGCAGGGGTTCCTCTGACTGTAATAGTGGGCTCAAAGCCCATCCGGGGGTTAAATCCGTAGTTCGCGAAGAACGGGGACATCCTAGTGGTCTCGGACTTCAACGAGTTCGCTGCGAACTCGGCCAAAGGGAGCCATCGGCTCCAGTCGTCCTGTAGGTAGGACACATAGGCTCTCAGGTACTGCTCTAGTACGGCATTCAGCCGCTCGGTCTGTCCATCGGTTTCGGGGTGATATGCGGTCGATAGCAGGGCATTGATAGATAGCTGCTGGTTAAGCTTCTTCCAGAATTCCGCTATAAACTGGGGTCCTCGGTCAGATACTATAGTCTGTGGAAGGCCATGTAGCTTCCACACTTCCTTTAGGTAATACCGGGCGGTATCTTCGGCATCACAGGTTCCTTTACAGGCTATAATATGTCTCATCTTCGTAAGTCGGCAGGCTATGATCAGGATAGCGTCGTTTCCTTCGCTGGGTGGCAGGTGGGTTACAAAGTCCATTGATAGGTGCTGCCAAGCTCGTTCTGGCACGGGCAGGGGCTTCAGGACTCCTTGTCTTGCGTCTCGGGCAGGATTCGATCTTCGGCAGGTGTGGCAGTTCTTTACCCATCGCTCTACATAAGATAGCATTCCAGGCCAGTAGTAGTCGCGGGAGAGGAGGTCATAAGTGCGGGCGCGGCCTGGGTGGCCTGCTATGGGGTGTTCGTGACTGGCTTTCAGCAGGGCAGCCTTCAGGGGGTCGTGGTCTGGGATATAAATGCGGTCTCGATAGAGTAGTCGGCCTCGTACGATGGTACACTCGGCCAGGGTGATCTTCGGGTGGCGCTGGGCGCCTTCTCTTACGGCCTGCAGTATTGACTGCAGGTCGTCGTCGGTCTTATAACCCTCTTCTAATAGGCGGTCGATATCCTCCGGCAAGTCTATAGAAAGACTTGGTTCTGCTGGGGCTGTGGATGTTTGTAGGTGCGGCTGGCGTATACGGGCTCTCTGGACCTTCAAGGGTGGAAGCTGCCAATTCTCTTTCTTCAGGACTACCTGGCTCTGATGCGCCAGGCGCTTATCTCCCTCTTTAGGTAGGTCTTCTGACCTCCTGGTCAGAGCATCGGGCTTAACTCCTTGCTTTCCGGGTCGATAGCTGATTTGAAAATTGAAACGGGACAGGAACTCGGACCAACGGGCTTGTCTCCGGTTCAGTAGCTTTGTTGTCGTGAAATACTCTAGGTTCTTGTGATCTGTAATCACCTTGATCGGCGAGGGTGCACCCTCTAGTTCGGGTCTCCATTCCTCAAAACAGCGGATAATTGCCATCAGTTCCTTATCATATATCTCGTAATTACATTCGGTGGCTGTGTGTTTCTTTGAGAAGAAGGCTACCGGGTGTAGCCTTCCTTCGTCGTCATATTGCGACAGCACTCCTGCCGAGACGTAATCGGAGGCGTCGGTCTCAAGGATCACATCTCTAGTCCAGTCGAACGGGCGCAGGATCGGGGCAGTTGTAAAGGCTTCCTTTAGCTTCAGGAAAGCCTTCTCGCAGGCGCCATCCCATACGAAGGGCACGTCCTTTTTCGTCAGTCTGTTTAAGGGTGCCGTGAGCTTCGAGAAGTCACGGATAAACCTCCTATAGAAGTTCCCAAAGCCGATAAAGGCTTGCACATCTGTCAGGCAGGTCGGTGTCTTCCAGTTCTTAACAGTCTCGACTTTCGCAGGGTCCATTCTGATTCCTTCCTGGCCTACAATCAGGCCTAGGAACTTTGTTTCCTTAACTAGGAATTCGCATTTAGCAGGGTTGGCATAGAGCCCTGCGGCTCGGAGCTTCTCGAGCACCAGCCTAAGGTGCTCTATATGCTCCTCTCGGGTTCGGCTGTATATCAGGATGTCGTCTAGGTAGGCTGTACAGAATATATCCAGGTGTTCTCTCAAGGCATCGTTGATATAACGTTGGAAGGTTGCAGGGGCTCCTGTCAGTCCGAAGGGCATGACTAGGGATTCGAATAATCCAAAGCGTGTTCGGAAGGCTGTAAGATATTCTTCGCCCTTCCTTATTCGGAGGTTATTGAAGGCGGATACGATGTCTATACGGGAGAAGTAGTTCATCCCAGATAGGTTATTCAGGGACTCCTTAATCAGGGGCAGCGGGTAGCGGTCTTTGACTGTGATATTGTTCAGGGCTCTGTAGTCCACGCAGAATCGAAGTCCGCCGCCGGGTTTCTTTACAAAGAGTACTGGCGACGCGACAGGCGAGGAGCTAGGTCGGATAAATCCCTTACGTAGGTTCTCATCAAGCCACTCTCGTAGGGCTCTCAGCTCTTCACGAGATATTCCATATAGTGGCCCGAAGGGTAGCTTCCCTCCCAGTACCAGTTCAATATGGTGGTCTCCGGATCGGTGTGGGGGTAATTTCTCGGCTTCCTTAGGCGAGAAGACGTCTTGGAATTCTTGTAATTCCTCGGGCAGCTGGAAGTCTTCGGTCTTATCCTGCAGTGCCCGGTCTATCTGTTCAAGTGTAACAGTATAAAAGCGGCAGCTTGGTCTCTGGCTGTATAACCGGACGGCCTTTAAGGATATAGGGAGGATATCCTTCTTCCTTAGGTTCTCAGGGATGCTCTGTTCCAGTTGGCGGAGGAATTTCATTGGAATGGTCTGTAGGGCTTTGATTTTCGCAGGCTTAGCTGGTGTATTACAGAACTTCTGGCAGTACGGGCTGTTAAAGGTGAAGGTGTGGGCCGCGAAGCCCACCTGGGGGTCATGCTGTTTTAGCCAAGGCATCCCTAGGACTATGGGATAGCTGGCTAGTCGGGTGACGTAGAATAGCATGCTCTTCTGGAAATGGTCCGCGATCCGGAGTCCGGCACGGACATAGTGGGTAATCTGCCCACTCTCGGCAGGTCGGCCGTCGAAGACCTCTATCTCAAACGGTCTCTTCAGGGGGTAAAGCTGTAAGTTCTGGGACTTTGCCCAGCTTTCATCGATAAATCCTTTCCCTTCCGCCCCGCTGTCGGTCATGGCATAGGAGGGTATAGGGTCTTTCCCAGTCGGTATTAGGTTAGCTGGTAAAATCATCAGGTTAGAACGTTGGTTCCCTTCGTCTTCGATAGGGATCCCATGGACGGCGGCAGTAGATAGTCTGATCTTCAGTGCGGGTATTAGAGAGGCGAGAGCCTGTCGCCGACTTAGGACAGGCTCGCCCCGTTTTCCTGATATATTTGCAAGTTACGGGAGTCAGATCGGCTAGAGGTCGCGGACTTAGGAGACTCTTGACGGCCGGGGTGGCGCGGGCTATAGGTGATAGCGGCACGTCGGAACTTGGCTGGGCGGGTATCTGGTTCAGGGCAGTCGCGGATATAGTGAGTAGATGAGCCACAACGGAAGCATTGGTTGTTTTCCCGACGATAGCTGGGGCGCTAGTAACGGCGTTGGTTGCTTAGGTCCATAGGGTCGCCTGAGGGCTGGGCTCTCTCCGGGGGGCTACGGCCCCTGCGAGGTGAGGGAGACTTCCTTTCCTGTCGCATAGTCTGGGTATAGGTAGGTCTAATATAAGCTGTGGTAGTCGATTTCCTGGGGATATAGGGTCGGGTTCTCTCGCGGTGTTCTTGCAGGCGGATATCTAGTCCTCGAAAGTGGGATACGAGGGTGTGGTAGCTGTAATCGGCAGGCGGGTTATGGAGGAGCATTTCTGATAATTCCTTCGAGACGGCCTTCTCTAGGAAGGGGGCCAGGGCATCTCCTTCTATGCCGCCTTCCAAGGCTAGGCTCTGGAACTCTGCATGGAAGGAGAAGAAGTCTCTGTTGCCTTGTTGAAGGGTGTCTAACTTTCTTCGTGCGGTTCGGGCTGCATTAGGGTCTCCATAGGCACCCTGCAGGATATCCAGGATGTCAGTATAATCAGGCAGGCGGCAAATTCCATGATGAATATACGGCTGTATAAGTTTATAGGCATCATCATTTAGCCGGCTGTTTACATAGCCTATACGGCTGATAGGGGTTGGATAGCGGTCTCGGTTTAGGCTTAGCTTCTCAGTGACGGCGTCACAGAAGCGTCGTAGGTCGGCGCGGGTTGCTTTAAACTTATCAGGGTCGGGGATTCGTTCTGAAAGCTGGGCGGAGGCGGCAGGTTGTGTAGCAGGAGGTGAAGGCGTTTCCACAGTCTCAGCTATTCGTGCCTTAGCATCAGGGTCAGATGTGACGGGTGTCAGGGTTGCTACAGTAGGGAGTCGGGCAGCCACGGCTTGACGGGCTTCCTCTTGAGCCTTATAGGCTTTGCCCTGGGCTATCTCTAGTTCCTTCTCCTTCTTATCCAGTCGGTCCTCTATCCATGACTTCTGCATCATCGCTGCAGACTTCTCGACTTGCATTGTCTGTATCATATTCTGGAGGTTTAGAATTTCCTCCTGCTGGGCTTCGACTTGGACTTGAAGCTCTATAAGCTTCCGATCAGTAGCGGTTTGACCTTCTTCTTGCGCTGCCATCCAGGCATAGGCTTCACTTAGGTACTGATACCATCTATCGGGGTCTTTCGCGTATTGCGCCTCATATTCGGCGCGGTTCCCTGGGATAGCTGGGGGAATCGGGTGGGTAGGCATTGCGTTCAGCGTCCAAAGGGGAGGAGCTACGTAGTGTCACGGGTCAGGCTCGGGAATACAGGTGAACGGGGAACGCTTCGGGCGGGATAGATTCTATTGCTACGGATAGGCACTGCAGGCAGGTCAGGCTCTATTGACAAGACGTAGCTCGAGGAGCTACGTTCAGGAGCTATCTGGCGGTCGGTCAAGATCTTCTGCGATAACGTATCGCCACGTGACTGAGATCCACTTGGCCTGTCGGTCTAGGGTAACCTGGTCTGGTCTTGCGCTGTGACACCCTTAGTATTATATAGTGCAGTGGCCCACTCGCTTGTCTGACCCACTTGCTTATTATACACGGCATCTAATTCATAAGATGAGAGGGACAAAGTAATAAATTTCAGAAAAATGCCTTAACAAGAGCTAGATTACCACTTTTCCACCTAATGAAATTAGCCAAGAAGGCTGTGTCTTGGCCCGTTCCTCAGATCCGTCGCTAATATTGTGTCAACCGGGGGGCCCGATTGTAAGTTTAATACGCAAAAACCAATCAAATGATGCATAGAGACCATTTAGACTCCACTGCCTCGGCATGCCAGAGTTAGCATGGATGTTGAGCAAAGCACATCGTATTCAATTGGTTACACTTCTCAACTCTCGACTATAGTATTCCGAACGTTTGACTCGAACTAGATCCAAGGGGGTTTCACTTACTCCGGGTTTAGAGATGGCTAGATATAAATATTAACCTGTGTTTTTTATATTGCACTACTTATGTATTAAGAGTTCTTCAGCTTATCTACCACAACAACCCACCAAGACTTTCCTTACCATACTTTAGCAAAACTCGACCTTTCTATACTTGACAAACCTCGACGAAAATGCTTTCCTTCACCAAGTCCATCCTTTTCACCTCCATTGTGGCCATTGCCGCTCAAGCCACAACAACCGTCTCTTCGCCAACTCAAACATCTCTCCCTGCCTTGGCATCCCAGGTCCCATCCTGTGTTGCTGGATGCCTTGGAGTCGTTCACGAAAGCGTCGGATGTGATGCAGGTGACATTGTGTGCCTTTGCATACACAAAGCCTCTTTGATAAGCAAAGTTGGTTTGTGCATTGTCGGAGCACAGTGTGGTTTTGAGGACGCTACCGGTAAGTTTGTCTACTACACCTAGCCATGTTTCAAATCTGATACTGACCTTCTTGAAAAGGCTCTACCGATATTGTCCGAGACATGTGCGATTTGGTAGCTGAGGACCCCGGAACGGCCGTAATCGCTTCTGCCTCCAAGGTCCTAGATGCAGTTGTCGCTTCTGCTACTGTCTCCGCCGAGAGTGCGCCCACTTCTACAAATGCTGCGGGCCCTGTCGCCTATGATGTTGTCAAAGTTGTTGTTGTTGGTGCAGCTGCTGCTTTTGCTATCTAATCGGAATGCCAGAGGCTATTGTCGATTGATGGTGCACTTCGTTTGAGATGTTATTCTTCGCTCCTTCGCAAGAGTCTCTTGTGTACACACGATATTCAGAAGCTGGAATGATCTCTTTATTTATTTATTTATTTATTTATTTATTATTATAAATATGTATTTGCATTCAACTACACAATCCTTGTTTCAGATTTGGGAAGCCCCATATGCCGCTTGCTGTATTTTGCCTTTGCTCTGCACTTAATCAGGCAGATTTGTGACAGGAAGCACTGCTCCGTCGCTGATGCTGTCTTACGACAAATAAGTTACAAGTAATCTGAATCTTTATTTACCTCAGCCATCCAACAGCAGTCCACATTACATCACGGGATATTCAACGAGATTGAGGTTAGAATACCATCATTCAAGCCGAGGCCCAATATTGAACGGCGAGATGTCTAGGAAGTCTTGATCAGTAACCTTCACAAGTCAACTCGTGACGGAATAACTGGATGTACATCCAAGGAGCTTCTTGTTAGGGCTCTGGGGAAATAACATGCCAATCTATACAGAGGTCGCGGTCAAAAGTTTTGTCCTGCCAAGACACACCCCCCTGCTTATGACTAGGGTCCCCGGGAGGTCAGAAAAGGCAAAGAAAAGGCGGTATTAAATTCCCTTACCTATTGATCTTCTATAACCCCTCTGTAAGCTGATGATTGATTTTCTGGTATTTCTGATAATCTGATAGCTTCTTCTGTAATATTCTTAAATGTAGATATTATAATATATGCCTTTATTATATCTCTTAAGGTATCTTATAATAGTAAGACCTCTATTAAAGTAGTAGAATTATTAGGACTTTTAATTTATTAAGTTAGTTAAATATATACTTATATAATTAAAAAGGGTTTAATCCCAATATCTAATTATTAATCTTTAAAGATAAATATCTCTATAATATATTTTAATTTAAGTATCTAATAAAGGTAATAGAAGAAATAAAAGACCTAGTTATTAGTAAGATATAATATAATTAATTTAAATAGGAAAAAATCAATATTAATCTTATTAATAAGCTTAGTATAGTAAAAATAGAAATCTCTATATTAGCTATTTATTAGATATTAATCTTTCTAGCATTTCAAAAAATAAAGTTAATAAGAAAGCTAGGACTGATAAAAATAATAAAAGCTAAGTAGCTTACTTAGTATATTACCTATTAAGATTAGACCCTAGAGGACTAGAAGTTAATAATTTAATTAGATAAAATTAATATAATTCTCTTTTATTAGTGTGGTAGTTATTACATATAGTAAAGACTAAATAAGTATTTTCTCCGCAGTTGTATTCAAGGGAGATAAAAAGGGGCCATAGAATTTATATTCTAGGGCGCTCTTTCTTATAAGAAAAAGGGTCCTTATTATTACTAGGTTCTAGAGACTAAGAAGGAAAAGATAGATCGTATACTTATTATTAAGGAGCTTAACTGTAAGTTTAAGCTAAAGAAGAAGGAGGAATAGGAGCTTTTAATAGTAATAATAAGAGTAGGTCTAAGGAATTTATTAAATACGAAGCCTAAATAGAAGTAAAATAAAAAAAATAAGGAGCTTATAAGGAAGGATGGAAAAGGAGTTATTAATTAGTAGTAATATTAATAAAAGATTTATATCTTAAAATTAAATGTTTTAATATAGGTTTATAAAGAAGAAAGACCTAATATAGTTATATAAGAAAATAAGGCACTAATATATAACTATTATATATAATAATAGGTTTTTAGCCTTATTAGTATATAATAACTTCTTTAGTATAAAAATGGCCCTAATTTAAATACTATTAAAGTAGCCAAATTATATTTAAAGAGGGAAATTATAAAAAAAGGCGCCCCTTAAAGTAAAAGTAAAGCTATTTACAGATAAGAGACAGCTTAGTTAATTATATTACAGAAGAGGATTAAGGCATAGACAGAAAGAATACCTTATTGTATTAAAAAAAATTATTCAGCTAGAGTGTGGGAATAAATATAAAAAAGGCAGGGATTAATTGGTATAAAAATGACCCTTTTTGGAGTACCTTTGCTTTTTGCCCTGCTTTTCTAAGCGCTAGCGATTTTAGCGTAGGATAAAACTTTTGAACTCGACCTCCGTACCCCTCTGATAAACCAGGATGGGGAGTTATCGTGTTCAAGCATATCGATTACTCCAACAACCTGGACTCAGGTTATTCCCCTGTTTCATGACTGAGTATTGCCTTTTTTGCTCACTAGACCATTTCTGATGTCTTGAGTGGATCGACGTGTCACAACACATTGATGGATAATGCCAAGAGCGTTTCAGAGCCTTGGTCGGTTCATTAGCCTATAGAGTTGTGAAGACCAACTTCTCCAGTTGCAATTAAGTACAACTCTCTCAATTTTACATATCGGAGACATCCCCCTACTAGCTTCATCGTCCCAAGTATTTTCGCAATCTCTCAATAATCGAGGGTATTCCAGCCGCCGTCTTGGGCTCTCAATGTTTATGAACCGTCGGCGCCACCCTGAGTTGTGAAAGGGACCTCGAGAGCTCATGCATCTCGACAACATCGCGAATATCCAGGAGCCCTTCGCGACTATTTAATCTCCACAGTAGATCAAGTGCCTGTACCTTGATCTCCTCGTCTTTGGTAGCAGATGCGATGAAAGTTAAACCGGAAATCAGGTCTCTATCTAGTATGTTGGCTATTGCAAGGCGATAATCGGTGCTGCTTCTTTTCGGGCTGCTACGAGGAAGGGCCCGAACACCTTAGAAGTCAGGCCTGATTCATCATCCTTCCTGGCGTATGAGTCGATCACCATTTGCTAATCCTTCTGGCGCAGGCATAGGTTATCATACTGCTGTTCCTCCCTTGCTGACAAGCCCCTGTCCTAAGCTGGCAAAAGGCATCAAGCCGCGCAGTCTACTCGTCCAGAGACTTTTGCAGACTCTCACTTGCCTTGGCCATAAGACTATCTTTGTTGTCTTTATCACTGTATTCATAATACCAGGGCTTCTTATTATAAAGAACATCTAACTATTATAATTCTAGAGACGCCTTATTAAGACTATTAAATAGGGCGACTAATTATAAATCTTGGATTGCGTTTTTGCAATACCATTATGATATCCCTGAAGCATCTGAATTCGGTGGCATAAAGTTAGATAACTCGACTGCAAGCCGAAAGAACATTTCTATAAGTTTCTCACTTATTAGGCGATCCTTAAAAGTCAATAAGGGTAATCGGGAGTGAAATAATGTGGATCCGGCCCTAAGGTATTTTAAAAATTCGTTGTATCGGCTAGTGAGACCTTTGAAAGAGATGAATAGCAGACAGCAGATAATAATAATATGCAGATTCTCTGTTGAGCTTGCTGTCATACTCAGTATGATTGACAAAATTGCCTTGTTGTATTGCTGAATCATAAAGCTCTGTAATTTCATCGACGTTTGGCTGACCAATTGCCCGAACCATGAATAGGCGATGGGAGGCGCCGACTGCAACCACGCTGTATCGAATGGACTTATGGTTATATCCCATAGGCGGGGCATATCTGATCCAAAAGTTGGTAGATGCAACAGAGAATTTGGGTTATCGGAGACATCGGTAGTACGGTACCTGCATAGGGATCCTTGTCACACCTACTAACTAACTAGTGGAGTCGCTCGGCATGTCCGATGGTTACTTTTTACGCGAAAACCAATGATATTCTCGTATTCCCAGCGCTTTGATAACCCATCGGCCTGGATTGTGGTAACAGATTTGACATGAAACCCACAGCTTAGACTCGTGTTGAGCATGGACACGAAATCTCCATTCAGGCAATCTTGATGGTATCTTATATTTCTCACTCAAATCCTCCGTACTCGGTTTCGCTGACACTCCTTATCAACACCAGCCATAATGTCATTCGTTCCCATGGAAGAGGATATCCGCTTTAGAGGGCTCCAGGTCAGCCGGACTGCCACCTGGAAGTACCTCATCTCAGTCTTCTTGCGATGGCTGGTTACTTTGCTACTCAGCCTCGCAATCTGGAAAGTTTTGTGGTTCTATTCGGACAAAATGATCATTATGGCTAAGCCGGCCACGCGCGACTTTAATGTTTGGATTACAGGGCTTACTATTGCTCTTGGGCTGGCGTTTGCTAATAGCCTCGATAAGTTGGCCAAAGATACACGCTGGTGGATATTGTCTCGTCGACACCGATCTTGCAGAAAGGTACTATCTGCACTCCCTGGTTCTTCTAGTATGCCTGTGGGCTGACAGATCCAATAGGTCGAAGCTATCCTAGAGGCCGAAAGCATAGTGGCTGTTTTACGGATGGCGTTTACCTCTCGACGTGTCACTATCCACATTACCGCTTTGTCCTGGTTTTTGGTCTTCGTGGTAAGTTTTGTACTGTGGGTTACTCAACAAGTAATGACATCAGTAGGCCTCGCAAATTGGCCTCGCAGTCCTCGGTTTGTTCTATTCAGTAGACATATCAGACAAGCTTGGCCTACAGGTGATGCCTGGCAATGTGTCGATAGCCAATATGTCTTTGGTTCAGCCCCTTGGATTTATCTTCTCCAACAGTCAGTCCAGAAGTGACCAAGAATATGCAGCCAACATGTAAGTCACATTCTCTCCCTTCGCCAAGTTAGGACGTTGACATTTAATCATCAATAGGTATGGTGCCATGTCACTCACATACATAACTGGAGCCCGTACACGTGAACCAGAGATAGGCGACCTGCGACTCGCCTCCGACCCTGTTTTATTCTGCGACCTGGATGGATGCGACTTTGTCTTTCTCGAATCATCAGTACCATCGGATCCGGAAGAGGAATTGGCTGATATGGCATCATGGCAGCCGATAATGGTAGCCACAAATCGCAGGATGAGTATATCGACAAAGTGCGAGAGCTATCCCGTGATAAGTGGCGGCGACGGATCATCTACCGAAATAGAGTATCGAAGGAATACAACGGACAACAAGAGCCAGGAAAATGTCCGCGTCAGGGTCCCTTTTGCTTTAGAGACTGAAAAGACAACTTTCATGACCAACACATCTACCAACTGTGGTCTTGGTTGCAGCACCGTCACGGCTTTTGAAACATCGGCCAAGGACCCCTGGTTTTACTCATGCAACACGACCGTCGACCCCGTCACTAACGGCACGATTGCAGAGCACGAGGTTCCGGAACACGTCCGGCTTTTGGCAGCCCAAGCCATCGCCCTGCAAGGCTTCTCGGTCAACTCTACACTCAGCAACTCTGGCCTGCAGTACCAAGTCTACCCAGCTCAGTCGCCGTTTGGAACTCCTCTCCGAGGGATGGTGCAGGCCATGGAGCTTACAATGTCACGCTTTGCAGCCGGTGTCATTGCAATGGTAGCAAACGTCAATTCGGATATCGTGGTTGATGGACTCCCACCGACAAAGGGATCGAGTCTCAACGTCGACCACTGGGACTACGTCTGGTTTGTCCTGGCTACCATTGTCTCGTTTCAGTTTCTGTTTAGTGTGGTTGTTGCTTTCATGACTACAAGGGTGGTCATTCCTCCGGAAGGAGCTACGTCCATGGCAAAGGTGCTGCATGCTATGGCGGCTAGTGAGAGTTCTGGCGGGACTGAGTGGATCTATCGAAGCCGGATGATTTCCGCTGATGGAATTTATGACTTGTATCTTGAAGGGCGTCCACGTGGTGAGCTGGATGGCAAAAGCATTTAAGCATGACATTGACAAGATGACTGGGGTAAAAATAGTCTTTCTGTATCACAGACTGTGGTAAGCTATACGACTTATGGTTGAGCGTTAGATAGAGACATAGATTGCATCATCGGTCTGGAGTAATGGAGTATGTCGTGGGCTTTTAAGGATTCTAGTTTGTAGGATTTCACTAATCAAGAGTACCATCACAAACATGCAGATTTCACACAAAATGACCATAAGATATCGCTGATGGTAATCTTCTAGGATGAACTCTGGCGCTTCATCACTTCGCCTTCAGCTACAGCTCCAGCCAAGACACTAACACCCTTCTCCGGCCCAATCCTAATTTCACTATTTTACCATCTTCTAGAATATCTCGGTGTCATTTCCCTTCTCTAGATAATAGTGTCTCTTCCTGCTCAGCCCAGCCCTACCCACCGGCAAAGGCGACTTGGGCAGCTCCCATGGCTTCATACACTAGATGTCATCATTGTCTAAGAGTTCAGGGCTCAGACGTCAAAATGCACGAAAAGAGCGCTAAACTACTTTGCAAATACCGAGTTCTTTGAACCTAACTCAGGTTGAAAGCATATGTAAGCTGAATAGTAACATAAGCATTCAACATTTAGTGGCTGAAAAATATATAATGTTTAAGCAAGGTGATATCACATTGCAATGGATGGCCTTTCATTCTGACGAGCAGTTTTGGTTCAGGAACAGCGTAAATCCTCGCTGTATGAGTTAGGGGCGTCTTTTCATGTTTTTGAATAGCTAGCAGTCAAGGAGAATTTTCTTTGCTTAGAATAAAATTACATATTCTGTAGTTGAATTGCCTAATGCCGGAGTGAAAGGGGAGGCGTCGAGCGAAGAATCCGGTGTTCGCTTACTAGCAACATAAGAGATTCTAGTGGTAAATGATATCTTGTCGATGAGGGAATATGTGTCCAATTATCAAAGGAGAAGAAGAAAAATACAAGGTCAACTAATTCAAGACAAAGCCGCCTAGAAGGGAGTAGGAACGTTGCTGCCAATATATGTACCCCAAGTCTACTCAAACGAACCTGGAGGGCACTCGGGGGTAGGCGGGAAAGTAGTTCCATCTTCCTGCCAGCCTCGAATTCGCGAGAAGCGACTCCACAGGTATCGAACAAACCAACCCTCAAACCTCGTGATCTTGGGGATATGAGCACCTTGGTCCGTAGGTTCCATGACCATCTGCTCAGTGAGGTTCGGAGGAAGCCACATGATGGAACAGATGGAGGTCTCGTTGCTCATATCGTTGAT
Source organism: Fusarium sp. MPI-SDFR-AT-0072 (assembly GCA_020744335.1). Classification (NCBI taxonomy): domain Eukaryota; kingdom Fungi; phylum Ascomycota; class Sordariomycetes; order Hypocreales; family Nectriaceae; genus Fusarium; species Fusarium sp. MPI-SDFR-AT-0072. The sequence goes on along the minus strand of JAHBOG010000001.1, from coordinate 6,337,950 downwards.
GTAGTCGCGCAAACCAAAGGTGTGACCCTAGGAAGATTAGTTTATTTAATGATAATGTTGGGGACGAGAGTCTACATACCGACTCGTGGACCAGAATAGACCAGTTGCTCAACTTGCTTCCGACAGTGTCCCAGCCATATTTACTGACGTTGATACCTTCGCCTGAAGCAGAACCCATGTTGTATTCACCCCAGCTCTTATCGACAAGGAAGTACTGGTGGAACCGATTCTCGGCACCGCGTCCACAGCTCGAGTAGTCTCCATCGGGGTTAAGGTGTCGTGAGCAACCAGGATCGCAGGCAACGATTCCATTATCATCTTTGAATTCGGTGTAGACGTGGAAGTCATCGCGATTTCCTATCAGCTGGCTGTCATTGGCTATAGCCCATGCGATGACGTTGAACTTAACCTCTTCGAAGGGGAAGTTATCCCAGCCTGGAAGCCACTCAAGCCACTGTTGGTATTGTTTAACGTGCTGGATAGAGACATTTTTTCTGGTCTCTTCATCAAGAGTTGCATCTGAGTTCCATCTCATGCAAACATTGATAGTACTGGCATGTATCAGTAATGGTCTTAATCATAATTACTGTCGGTCATACCCATTCCCATCCATGATCTGGTCAATAGCCCAGTTATGATACTTCGAAAGTCCACCATCATCTGGAAACATGGCATTCATCATGATTTCAGTATTGTCCCATGCCATGGGCAGAGCCTTCTGCCACTGATCGGGAACTGGATCATTCGGCGAGTCAAAAAAGGCGCAGGTAGCAAGACGGAGCATGGCTACCGTTGAGAAAATGGTGGTACTGGTACGCGATAACATGGTGTAGTAGCGGTAGTAAAAACGAAAGACTGGTAGTGACTTTGTGAGATGAAAAGCCAAAAAGATGGTAGACAGCAGCTATCTTATAGTCAAGATCTAGGAACGCTCCTTACCGGACAGACGATGCCAAGGTGGACACTATCATGGTAGATGATGTCCGTTTATGCGACCCTTGGCAAGGCATTTCTCCGAGACAGATATGAACATTACGCAATACCAGTATTCGCCAAGGTATAAACCACCTTTCACTTCATGAGATGAAACACATTCTCTTGCCCCAGTATCTTGTGGCTCTTCTCTTTCCCCGCCAAGCTACGGATATACCCATGCTCATGATTTCGTCAGCCTCGTTTTGGCTAAAGATCGTCGAAGGTGGACCTAGCCCCATTCTATGCTCATTGAAGTAATTTGATTGGTAGATGCGTAATTTTTGACATGCTGCACGGACCTGACCGATAAAACAGTGGTAGTTTGGACCTAAGCAGTAACGGCTTGGCTGTGGGACCAATTTATTTGATCCCGTCCAGCACCACCGACATCAGCCTGTTCGTCTGAGCCTTCACTACACTACTACATAGCAACAGTTCCAGCTTTGTCCTCGGCCTCACCTTAATCTCTAGTCTTGGATGATCCAGCATGAAGCACACTTCCCAGCTGCAGCATAGCCCCTTGATATCGGATCTCTGCCGTTCCGTGCTGTGCCTCGCTTCACTAACAGACAAAGTGATTTCATGATACATCCGAATGTAACTCAGCCATACCAGTTAACACCGGCAGCCATTTGTCAGTTACTTTGCGATCTATCAAAAGCCATGACTTACTCAGAGCTGGCAAATCTATATTGACACAACGAATAGTGATATCTTGTAGTATACGCATAGTGGGAAGTGTTAACCACAACACTGTCCTGCATTCTCGGCAAATGACCATACAATGCTCGCTATTGAACTTTGCATACCTGTCTAATACTAGCCGGCGGGCCTAGATCATGTATAATGATGAAATGGAATAGAGCAGTAAATATTATTATGATCCCGTTCCTTACTTTGGAACGATCGTTCTTGCTAAAAATACCGCTAATCCTGATGAGAATGCCGTCCCTAATAACCCCAACTACCCCTAGGTGGAAATTCATACAGAATCGCCTGCAAATAGTACTAAGGGTTTCAAACCAGCAGTGTCTAATATTTGCAAATGATATAAACTGCGTGTATAAGCCTGGGAAGGAAAACTGCCTATGTTAGCGCCATTAAAACTTGCTATGAATCGAGTCTCATACATAGACATGTGAGGAGCAGATTAATCCAGAAATCACCTCCGCATCCTCGCTCCATAAAGACGCCAAGAGGAGGAATAAAGATTGCAGCCAGGATTTTGCAAGGGTCACTAAAGACAATTAGCAGCCGTGTCTTTGACAGGCGACGAAAAAGCGATGCTCTAAAACTTACGTGCAAGTGAAAGGCATTTTTTTCGGCTGTAGTTAAGAATACAGGGAAGATGGAGGAATACGGTTAAAACGGAGGGTAGTGATACTTGGATATAAAGTGGATGAATGGAAAAAAAGCGAGTGAATGAGGGATGAAATGATTCAGTAAAGGCAGATTTAGATTATCTTTTATAACTCCATTGCTTATTGTTCCAAGACCCTGAGTTTTTTTTTAGTTTTTTTGCCGAATATTCGATGGACTGGTTATCTACCGAATCAGGGATATTGCCAGTGCGTAGCCCCGTTCATCTGACGCTTTGAAGAACTGAGTCAGACTTGGAACATTAACTGGCCCCAGTGTGTATCAATTCGGAATTTAATATGTCTCCATAAAAGACCTGACATACAACACTAGCCTTAAGTCGGTTTAGACTAGACAGATCTGGCTTTCTAATTGGCTTCTTCGTGTTTTTGTGCACTCGGTATTGTCCGGACCCCATCCTAGGATCCATGTCAGCATTTGCAAGGATCACCCTGCACGACGCTGTGGCAGATCTCAAGGAGCTGCAACAAACCCGTTGCATCTTTCTGGGGGACATAGAGTCCGACTTCCTGGAACACGTTCATGATGATGACTATGAAGCTTTTCAGAAGCTGATTGGCTCTACCAAGACATTACTCTGGGTTAACCAGGGAGGCGGCCCGTCACCCAAGGGCCCTGGCGCTGACATGGTGACTGGTTTCGCTCGTTGCATGCGTGCTGAGAACCCGGGACTAAACTTGTCACTTTATCCGTCAATGACTTGTATTCCTTGGATAAGGCCAGCTCCATCATCTTGCGAATCTTGAGTTCAGGAGGTGGAAATTAGAACACCTTCTTCGAGAAGGACGGCGCTGTTCATATTCCACGTATCACCGAGACCGACACAGTCAATCATCTCATCGCCGCCAAAACCAAGGGTGAGCCAGCCAGGTCAGAGACATGGCAAGATGCTAGCCATGACAGAGCTTTGACGCTACAGTGCGCTGTGCCTGGTCTTCTCGATAGTCTTCAGTTCCAAGATGACGAGCTATATGAGAAGCCTCTCGGACCTTATGATGTTGAGGTACGCGTTCACGCTACTGGCCTCAATCTTCTTGATGTCATGATAGCTCTCGGTCAGGTCATTGGCGAAGCATTTGGACAAGAGTGCGCTGGTGTAGTGAGTCGTGTCGGAACAGATGTTCAGCGCGTCTCTGTCGGCGATGGTGTCTGTGATCTCCTTAGGGGAACTTTCAAGACTTTTGCACGGGGCTCTCAATGGCAATTCGCTAAGATTCCCTCAACTATCGATTATGCGGTTGCCGCAGCAGTACCAGTTGTTTACACCACCGCATACTATGGACTTCATGATCTCGCACGCCTCCAAGCGGGAGAGAGCATCATGATTCACTAGGGGGCTGGTGGTGTCGGGCAGGCTGCTATCCAACTTACCAAGGCGGTTGGAGCTGAAGTTTTTGTCACTGTGGGCTCTATTGAGAAGCGAGACTTTGTGGATGAGCACTACGGTATTCCTCTGCAGCATGTACTGTCAAGTCGTGACTTGAACTTCGTACACGGCATCAAGAGATTGACTGATGGACGTGGCGTCGATGTCATCCTTAATTCTACAGCCGGGTAGACCCTGCGTGCTGGTTGGGACTGTATTGCACCATACGGGCGATCCATCGAAATTGGCAAGGTGGATATCTTTGCGAACGCCGGTCTCCCAAGGGACCGTTCAAGAAGAGCGTTGCCTTTTCCTTCTTCGACATTGGTCTCATATCACTTGAAAGAGGTCAACTGTTCTCCCGTGTCCTTCAAGATCGTTGACCTGCTTGCCAAAGGATCCATCACCCCACCACAGTCACTGTATGTTTACAGCTACTCGGACATCCAAGAGGCATTCGGAATCATGTAATCAGGGTCTCCGATGGGCAAGCTTGTCTTGAAGGCTCAACATGATGGTCTTGTCATGGTAAGTTATATTAACAGCTCATAGCAGATATCAACACTAACAAATTCCAGGTCGAACCCAGTCGAAAGCCGACATATTACTTTGATCTTGAAGCATCATATCTTCTTTCGGGAGGTCTCGGTAGTCTTGGACGCAGTGCAGCACATTGCATGGCATCTCGTGGAGCCAAGAATCCCATTCTTCTCTCTCGGTCTGGAACCACGCGACATGCAGCTCAAGAACTCATGAAGGAGCTTGCAGTGGCTGTTGTGACAGCTTCGGCACCTCAATGCGACGTCTCTGACCGTGCTGCTCTTGAGAGTTCTCAGTGATTGCGCCAAAACGATGCCGCCTATCAAGGGCTGCATCCAAGGCTCCATGATCCTCAAGGATAGCATATTCTCCATCATGTCTCAGGAGGACTACTACATTGCCGTACGCCCCAAGGTGGTTGCATCACAAAACTTGCACGAGCTTCTTCCGCAGAACCTAGATTTCTTCATCCTCCTCTCGTCTACTTCTGGCATGATAGGCAACCGAGGCCAATCCAACTACTGTGTAGACAACGCCTACCAAGATTCCTTAGCTAGTCACCGGGTTGCTTTAAGGCTCCCAGGTGTAGCTGTTGACCTGGGAATGATCCTTTCTGTCGGGTTCGCTGCTGAGAACCAAGAGAGCATGGCTAATCTTCGTCAAGAAGGTTTCAATGCCATATGAGAAGACGAGTTCCTTGCCCTGCTCGACATGTTATGCGACCCGAATGGAAAGTACTCCACCAATGCCGACCGAGAGTTGCAGGCTCCCTCATTTGCTCAAATTGCAGTTGGTCTTGAGGCGCCAGCTACTCTTCGCATCAAGGGCATCCCAGAACCAGCTTGGATGACTGATCCTCTGTTCAAGCATTGATACCGGATCTGAGGCGAAGGTGATCATGAGGGGAAGGCGACGGCGAAGGTTCAGCCACGTCATGTTCCACGCTACTCCCAGCGGCGGCATCGTTAGCTGACGCAACCAAGATTGTTAGCGCAGCTATTGTTCAGAAGCTCTACAAAGCTCTATCTTCAAGCGAATGAGATATCGACGTATCAAAGCCTCTTCACAGTCATGGAGTTGATTCGCTTGTTGCAGTCGAGTTGCGCGCCTGGTTCATGAAGGAGGTTGACTCTGATGTTGCAGTATTCGATATTATGAGTGGGCAGAGCTTGGAAGAGTTGGCTGAACTGGCGGCAAAGGGGAGTTCATTTGCCAATTTTGATGACGAAAAAGAGGCCGATTCACCAGCGTGGGTTTTTCATTTGTCAAGGAATATTTCATTTTGTATGGTGTACTTTGGATGGGAATTAGGCTTGAGCTGATTACAGCTATTTCATGCCTACACATAGGGTGGTAGTTATTACTGAGGACTATTAACTGAGTCTCCAGAAAATGAGGGTGTATTTTATAATAAATAATCATTTGAATGCTTGTAACAACCTCTACCTGATATCAATTGACTTAGGCCAGGCTGAGTACCCTAGAGCTGGGTTTAAAATCTTAGGTACTTTAGGGACAAGCATCCCTGCTTGGGTCCATTCTGAACCAAAAGTCAAAGTGGTTCTGCTCGCTTCCGGAGCTACAGCCACCGAGCTCCGTGTTGAATGCTTCACTGCATTGCTCGTAGGTGATTGCCTTCTCGGCTTGGCCGTCGCGGACTTCAATAGCCCAGTCGATATGGTTATATCCACCCTCGGGAGGCTCCGCACAGTTTGGATTGCAACCAAGGAGACAAGTCCACCGATGTTTCTCGTCAAGTGCACCGCACAAATCGTCATTGCAACTAGAGTAGCAGTCCGGGTTGGGGACCATGTTTCTCTCCCAGTTGGTACAAAGCCAGAAAGGCTCAGAAGGTCTGATGACTTTGCCGGCTGCCAGGCTGCAGGTAGTATGAATATCGTTTTTGACCTCCTCGGTCAGGTCACTGCTTCTAGGACCGCCGTGGAGCTCATTGAAACCCAGGCCCCCGGTGTAGCAACCCAACGCATTGACGGACTGGACATAGGCGGTAATGACTGCCAGAGAGGTCGGGATGATTTTGGCAAAGGAAGGCATGTTGAATAACGGCAGGATTGTATCGTGATAAGAGCGTGAAGTAGTGTTTAAGTGTATAAATAAGCAAATTTGAGAACGAAGGTTAAAGTCGTCTATACAAATCAATCACGGCACCTTATATACCATTGCCAATGCCTTTTTGTCCCTCTCTAGACTGCTCTATATTGGATGTCCGTGTCCACTGGACATATCACATGTCATTTGCTATCTGCAGGCTCCTACGTATTTATCTCCGTGTCCACCGGACATAGTTGGCGACATGCTATTGAATCCTGCAAACTCTAAGCGTCACCTTGACAGGCAATCACCAATTTTTGCGTTTCATATTGCGGTCCTGTGAGTTATCTATCAAGGCAAGACTGCCAATGAGATCCCATGAACCTACATTCCTACTAGGATGGACTGCTGCAGTAGTGGAAAATAGTGGAAATTAATAGAATAGGGTCTGATGTGAGATAAGGTTACATTTATGTTGCTGTTGTGTGATTGCTCTTCTGAAGCGCTAAGTCTGTTGGATACGGAATACCGCCCTGTACTTATTGCAAACAATATTATCTTTAGATATATAGTTTTAAGCGTATATTAACTCAATGTAAATACTACACTCATACTACTCAGCAACCAGCAAGTAAGTAGAATTATAGTAATTAAACCCAAAACTATATCTCCAGTAAGGTTGAGTTCCTAAGTCGTATCGTGAGTTGTAAACTCTGGTCACTAAGACTGGCAAGGCATCAACGTCCTAGCTTAGTGCTTAGGAACCCCAGAAGTTGCACTTGATGCAACCGATCTTGTCGTTCCAGTTAAAGCTGGTGAGATCGCGATAGCCCGGATACGTAATGTCGAGAGCGGGAGCCCCGTTCTCGTTCCAGCACCCGTTGGGGTCGAAATGGCTAGAGAAGGAATCTGTCAGTCTCGAGGGCAATACAACGAATTACGAAGCAGGGGACTGGTTAGCGTACTCCCAAGCCCAGCAGTTGGCGCCCCAGTTGGCTCCAATGCTCGAAATCCGGTTATTCAGGGCCAGGCCCTCGACGTTGAACCATTGGCCATTGGTCAAAACGTAGTTGTCGCAGGGTTCGACGAAGCCAATATTATCGCAAGCATAGACGTGGCCCGGGTTCTGTCGCTTCTTCTTATCTTCGTCACTGCGAGTGTCATATACAGTCACCTTGGACGTGTCAATGCCGTAGAGGGTGGCAAGGTCGTTGTCACGGGGCGAGATGTCCTGAGCGGCATCAGGTGCAACTGGCGTGGCCAGGGCAGCTGTGGCGAAGGTTGCAAGAATATAGTTGGTGAAAAGCATTGTGATTGTGAAGTAAAGAGGTGAGGTCTGAGAAGCGGTGTTCTGTATGATGATTCTTCAGTGTTGAGTGTTGAGCAAAGTCTGAAGATGGTGGTGAAAGAAAGTTGCCATCATACAGCCGCCATGGCTCTATTTGTAGTCTACGGTGGTTCCGACTCATCGACACATGCACCACCGAGATTATACTAGTTGGCGAGAATACCGAAACCAAAAACGACTTCAGTCAAAGCATGCTGAAGATGCTATCTGTGCGACTGGACAGGTTTGAAGATGCTCAGCCAGTCACAAGCGAATCTATGCGAGCTCTCCCGAACAGGGTATATTTTTCATGAAGACAGCAGAGAGCTGTGATGTTCTAGAATCGCGGAAGGGGAGTTTAGGGCTGAACTCACCAACCCCACGACTATTCAGCCTTGATACCCCTAATAAGAGTGTAAGATATGCCATGCTGCCTTGTCCTAATTTCGTATGATGATATTGAAGTTTTCCCAGAGAGGTTAATTCAGCACAGTGGTCGATCCTGGGCAAGATCAGCCCTGCGGGCGTTATGGAGGACCGGATGGAGCTGGAAGTGAGAGTGTGATTGAGATGGGAATACACCAGAATGTTTCCTCTTTCAGAATAGCGGTATAGATAGATACTGACGCATTAGGTCCTCATTTGTCTGATGCATATTGGACGACCGTCAAGGGGACTTCTCGGAACAACAATTAATCGCACCGATACGCTTCATTGGTGCAGTCGCTGTAGAGAACCACAAGAAAGACGCAGGTCTAGGATTGGAGGACAAAATGGACAGGCATACCTATTCAGACGGTTAAATGCCAACCTACAAGGGACCCCTCCCTCAAACTATAAAATCATATAGATCTTTACAGTATCTATATTTAACCTAACCCAGTAACACATGTCAGATGTAAGCAACCCTGCAGGCAAGCCGGGGGTTTATTGAAAATTATGTCTAGATTGGGACAGCTGAACTCTTCATTTGTCGAAACACCATTCCCGGTGTAACATCGAAAATTAGGTTCAGTTCAGGAATATGGGTCCTTGGCGCCCGCCGCTACATGCTTCAGCCCTAGTTGAGTTTGTATGGGGATGACTAGGGGGCGGCATGCCATTGGACATCGTCTATTGCCCCACTCACAAAAGGCCCTTTAGTCATAAATTACCATGATACCCTTCCCTGCTAATCATTATGATATGACCATCTGCACTTGGGAAAATCCATTCATATCGTCACAGTCACAGGGCTGGAGCATAGTTCAACTATTATTGCCGAGGACGAGACATGTGCTGAGGGCGGCAGCAGAACACCCCTCAAGAGGCAAGACCTAAACAACCATTCCCACAGTAAAGCCAGCCTAGGTACTATAAATATTCACGAAATTCACCACGTGCGACTATTGCAAATCTTAGTTTTTAGTTGTTGTACATATCAATAGTCACCAATCAAGTCAGGCAAAAGCCAAAAGCCAGCGCAGCGGTCTCCGGACTTTTGTTCCTCTGAGCCATGCCAATTGCCAACCAGGATAGCACAAGCGACCCAATCATACGGTTTCATCAACTGGGCCAGCATCAAACCTCAAGTCGTAATGACCAAGTTCTACAGCCCCTGCCAGAAAGCCATATGCAATTCTACACTACAGCGTCATGCGACAATGGTGGTACGCAGCCGTAACTGGTGGAAAGGAAGTCGAGCGCCTGAGGAGTCGACTCCAGCCATCAATCATCTAGAATGGTAACTCGGATCGGAAGTGCTGCCTCCGAAGTATCTGTCGGTGACCGCATTTTTATCTTTAGCTCGAACAAGTTTTCCAGCTCTCAGAAAGTGGAAGAGTGTCTCACCCAGAAGCTCCTGTCTTCTGAAGCCTATGGGTTAATGGCAAGCCTTCCTCTGCAGTATGGAGCCGCGCTCTATGGTCTGGGAACACTTGAAGCTGGAAACCTGCTCTTATTCTTCCCGGATCCGGCACTGCAGCGATCAGTGTTGTGAAGGCATTCGGGGGAGGGGGGGGCTACTTTATGTCGCTGTGCATGACGCCTCTTAGGCCAAGACGTGGAAGGTGCTTTTTGACTGCCTAAAAGTCAGATTTTGATCGACTATCTACAATGTTGAGTGAACTGAACATTAACATAGTATTCTCAGGGGAGTCCGCCGATCCCGTTGCGGAACGAGAGTCATAGAGAAACATACCATACAATGCATGACCCATGAGTAAACTGACTCTGCTGCGCGAGATAATTGGAGTACACGGGGGCGGTCCAAGACAAAGACTCTGAGAGGATAGTCAATAATGGGGGAGACAAATCATGGTGGCAGCATCCGCGATTATGGCCATGGCAGATATGCCAGTTGTTGGTCAGAACTTGAATATTGAGGCCCTCCTTCTTGGTTAGGACTGATTCACCTAATCGTCGTCCTCAATATGCTTGGTAGTCGAAGCACCAGGGTTGTGATTGTCATCACCATCAACTTGGCCATCAATATTGTCGTCCTCATCTTCGGTCTCAACTCAGGTAACCATAATCTCGTCCACCCCAATCTCTATCTGAATGTTCTGAATCTAACCATGATATTACCACAATTTACAATATCTTTCCATATGGTGCCCGAATAGTCTGGATACAATTTCCACTAATCATCGCGCGAAGGACAACTATTCTAACCCTGTATTAGTTCAAAAATTACTTTCTTCATTGTAATTGGAGTTGCAATTTTCATCAGATAATCGACTCGTCGTCATTCGGCCTGATTTACGACTCGCCGTGATTATTTGGTTAACCAAGGATATATGGGTTAACTGTCGACGGGGAGTTTACAGGTTCTAAAGGGAGAATCCTGCTGGTCATCTTATTTCGAATATAAAATCCTTCTAGGCATATAACAACCGCTGTCATTATTCCACGAAAACGCCGCTCTATATACGCCGCCTCTGAATTAAAACTTAATACTATATGTAATTTTACTGCATTACCCACCGTGATCTACTATCCCAAACCGAGTAAGTACCCTTTGGATAAGGTAGAGATGTCCCGCTGACTAAAACAGGCTCCCCTGTCAGCTCCATATGGCGCAACATGACACACACTAGCTATGGAGCGGCAGCAATATGCCTGTCAAACCTCAAGACAGCTGAGAAGGGAGGCTACGGAGTGGTTGCGACAATAGCCTGTAATATCGAACATATCATAGCTTTTGTACATATTGCTAAAGCTAGGCGTAGCCCCTTTATTATTTATCTTTTTCCGTGGGTAATTACTTTTTCTAACGGACTTCTTATTTATATAGCAGCGCATGCTGCATGTGAGGCTGCTATTCCTATAGCTAACGAATGCCATAGGATGGATATATCGTCGAAATTATTCCTCAAAGCATAGATTAGCACGAGAAGAGCGTCAGTGCTGAGCTGTCACAGATGAAGTCACCTTGAAACACTTCAGACATAGCTTTGTAGATGAGTAAGCTCTTCTCTTGGAGAGATTAATAATTGAATAACTGGGTGAACTCTCTGAAGGGTTTTTGGCCAAACTTTGACCAAAGTTCCTTTGAAACAGTTCCTAGTCTTCGATATTTGGCAGACAGGAAAGAAAAACTTCGTGAGTTTGTGATAGCCAGCTATTTGTGCTCATGGGCGCAGGAGATGGAGGTTTAAGAGACCTTATATTGTCTAAGCTAAATGAATCATAGTGAATCACTTTTATGTAAAGCTGCTTAGTATTTTGGATAAGAGAAATGAAGCTACAGTACATTAAGACCCGGCTGGTCAGGTCGGACCGTTGACTTCCCGACAGAGTTTCATCAAGTTCTCCCTCAAGCTCCACAGGGCGTGGGACCAGTCACTGCAGGAACTGCTCCTTTAGCTGAGTCTGGGTTTGCATATGACAGACACCATTGCTATTTCCGGCCTCTACTCCTACTTATTTATCCCAAGGAATATCGCAGCCGGACTCTACGGTGATGTTGATGAGGGTGGCAAGAATCGGTATCAATAGAGCGAGCGGCAACAACACCAGCTACCGAAACATCCCGGTCAGATCTCGGATCACACGGTGCATCAAGACTCGATTAATGTGCCATCGGATCCGAAAGATAAACCAATGGCAAGATTGGTATATCTGGAGCTTGAAGGTCTCGACCCAGATAGTTTTCAGTGCGGCAGTTTCCAATTGGTCCTCAATGCACTTTTCATTTAGTCTAGAGGTTACTTCGTTTATTCTAAACCATTGCCGTAGCAATATGCCGTATGGTATGGTATGCTTGTCAATACGGAATTGACCACGGGTGGAAGAATAAGGTTTCCAGTTCAAGATTGATTGCTTGCATGATGACAAATGTTGCATAGATCGGACTAAACAACCACCGATGCCCCGATTTTGCCTGGTCTGATAACAAGTACTCGTGGATCTATCAAGAAGTGGCCCCACTTAAAAAGTCAGATTCGCAGGTTGAGTTTTAACTTTCCGCGGACTCGGACTCCATGGAGACTGTCCAGCGTCATGAGTGCCCGGTTGTTAGTGAATGGTGTACTACGTGTCGCAGCTGGTATGGCAATTTCGAGTACTACTACGCAGATGTCTAGGATATTGGACCTTGCCAGGATGGCCATTGAATTTCATTGATAGTCATATTGTGTCCCTTCAGCTTGCTACAGTGTCTCTCACTCCGCGCTTCCTCTCTCACATACGCAACGCAGTAATTAACTGGCAGATATCGCGCCGCATACTCACTAAAACAAACAAAGAGTGAAGGCCTGCAATTTAAAAGTGCGAGCTAGCATATCTAAATTCAGCAACAACTATCTAACTCAACCAGTCCACGTTCGAAGCAGCAATGGCAGAGTCCGAAGAGAAACCTCGCCCCAACGACGCCGAATACACGAAGACGATAGCGCTCCCACACTGGCGGCTGGTCATCGATCAGGCTGGCGTTACGCCCGAGGTTCTTGCCTACGACTATCAAGGGTCCGGCACCGAACAAGACCCTTTTGTGGTTCAATGGATCCCACACGACCCAAGAAATCCCCAGCAATGGAGCGACTCTAAGAAATGGTTTATAACAACAGCCGTTGCAATGGCCACTTTGACTGTTAGTCTGGTATCATCGGCATATACAGGAGGCATGAAACAGATCATCCGAGACTTCCACCTCAGCGAGGAGGTAGCAACTCTGGGCATCTCTCTATTTGTCCTTGGTTTCGCTCTGGGGCCTTTGCTTTGGGCACCACTTAGCGAGGTCTTTGGTCGCCAGCTACTGTTTATTGGAACATATGCCGGCCTTACAATCTTCAATGCAGCCTGTGCTGGTGCTCCTAATGGGGCTTCGTTACTGGTCTTTCGGTTTCTAGCTGGCTCTTTTGGTTCTTCTCCCTTGACCAATGCTGGAGGAGCTATAGCTGATATGTTTCCTCCCCATCAACGAGGCCTAGCAATGACGCTCTTTGTGGCTGGACCGTCCCTTGGTCCAGTCTTGGGCCCAATTTGCGGTGGATTCCTTGGGATGAATGCTAGCTGGCGTTGGGTAATGGGATTCCTTGCGATTTTCGCTGGGTTTATGTGGATTGGAGGAACCATCCTCATCCCAGAAACCTATGCCCCGACATTACTGAGGCGCCGGGCTGCTAAACTGTCTAGCATGACTGGCAAAGTGTATACCAGCACCATTGACTTGAAACAAGGGAAGGTTTCTTTGCGCAGTGCTATTGGCACCTCCTTACTGAGGCCGTGGATTCTACTCTTTAAGGAACCCATCGTTCTCCTATTATCGATATATATGGCGATTATCTACGGTACCCTCTACTTGTTCTTCGCCGCGTTTCCAGTCGTTTTTGAACAGGCTCGGGGTTGGAGTCAGGGTATCGAAGGTTTAGCATTTTTGGGCATAGCTGTGGGTATGCTGGCGGCTTTGATTTATACGATCCCTGACAACAAGCGTTATGCTCTCCTCGATCAAAAACACAACGGTTTTGCACCACCAGAAGCTCGGCTCCCACCAGCAATAATTGGCTCTTTTGCCATTCCAGTGGGGTTGTTTTGGTTCGCTTGGACTAATTATCCATCCATTCATTGGATCGTCAGCATCATGGCCGGTGCTCCTTTCGGCTTTGGTCTGATTCTGGTGTTTCTAAGCATCATGAATTATCTGGTCGATGCATATACGATCTTTGCCGCTTCGGTTCTTGCTGCTAATTCGATCCTACGCTCCTTATTTGGTGCAGCCTTTCCGCTATTTACAGTACAGATGTATGACAACTTGGGGCTGCATTGGGCATCAACCGTCCCAGCATTCCTGGCATTGGCCTGCGTTCCGTTTCCCTACCTTCTCTACATATATGGGGCGCGCATCCGGACTCATTGCAAATTCGCAGCTGAATCGGACGCCTTTATGCAAAGTTTGAAGCAGGCCCAGGCCCAGAATCAACGAGAACAGGAGTTAGGGGAGCAGGATAACAGCACCGAGGACGAGCGTACAGTCGTCGACGAAGGGGTCATCATTTCAAGCCATAGACGAACATCCTCGGTCCATGGTCAATCTTCACTATATGATGGCAACCCCTACGACATTGATCGTGTTCACACGAGAAATTCATTCTCTTAGCCTTTTGGGAAAACCAACTTAGCTCAGCTTTAATTAGACCTGACCATGTCTTTATACTTTGGGTTCCCAGCGCACTTCTTTTCTTAAGTAGACTTTCTAATTTTCCATTCTTATTTTCTTACTCTCTAAGTTTATCTATTAAGGTTTTATTAATATTAAACTCTTAAATAATTCCTAGGAATATAAATAGAAACCATGCGATTATAATATAATCTAAGCAGGGCAATATTCTTTCCTAATGTCTTGCAACATTATATTTCGCAATTCAAACTCGCCGATCCTGCTATACCTGGTCATAGAAGGATCCTCACGCTGTTCCGTGTCGACCCAGCGATCCCCATCGTCAGGACTTCCATCGTACCGTCGCAGCAGAAGCACTGGTGGATAAATCATTTAGGGTTGGATTTTGGTTGTGGCATAATGCCACTTCGATTGGTTGAAAAGGTGGTTGATTGTGTGGATTGGCCAATTGACCTGGAAGAAGCTAAAACGCTGCGCTTGGATCTGATGAAGGATCGGACATTATTCAAAGCAGAGGAGGAATCGAGATTTGAGAGGATGGCGTGGAATTTCTGCGAGCATTGATTCTCATTATGAAACATATAGACTTGTTTTTGCGTTAGAGTAGGGTAGCTTGATTTTATATCTTATCTATATGCTAGCATAAGTTATACACCTTATGCAGACGATTTATCCACATCCCGTGCGGTAAAAATCTGCTCTAAGCTCCTTCCGGTTAAGATCTGTACTAGCAAGCCCTGCCATTATCTCTCATTGGATGACATACGGTGCTTAGCCTCGGTCAGTACCAAATCCAGGCAATGGCGCAGCCAACTGCGCCCCCCATTTGGGCTGAGAACACTCTCACACACTCTCGCTGGAATAAAATACAAGACCAGCCATCATCTCATCTCCTCGCTGTCATTGTGATATCCAACAAAATGCCTCAGACTGGTCCCTCAATGTCCCCAGCACTGGGCGTCCGCCTTGAAGGAGACCAACATTCATATTCCCCTGGTGACACAATTATTGGCTATGTTTATCGAAAGAGTCCTGTCGTGAGTCCAGACTCATCAGTTACTATCTCCCTATCAGGGAGAACCAAATCGAAGATAGTTATCCATCGCGCAAATAGCACATCTACTTACCGAGGCCGTTTCAATCTCATCTCCGAGTCTGCTTGCTCCCAAAAGATCTTTCAAGGCCCGCTCCATATTGAAAGCGGCGGCGATGAGCAGACATGGCCGTTTGCAATAATGCTGCCAAAGCATGTTGACCCGAGATACCTGCAGGGCGGGGGCCAAGACGAGAGCTTTTTACCTCTGGGCGCAACAGATCACATTCTACCATCGACCTATACACTTCGCTCCCTTGGAAACACTGAGGGTTTTGTCGAGTACTTTGTGAAAGCTACCCTGAGGGTCACTGGACAAGGTCATATTAATATGACTGAAGCTGTCCTTCCGTTCAATGTCATCAACCTCAGTCCTGACCCTCCCATAGCGGACTTTGCGCTTAAAGGTTCACGGAGCCGTCAGACCATGTCGAGCTATCGCCTTGTCCCAGGTATGGAAGATGTCAAGTTATCATTTTCTCAGAAGATGAAGCAGTCTTTCAGCACTTCAAGTGTACCGGAATTCGTTTATAATCTCCTTGTTGACGTCCCAACGGTCATCCAACTTGACAACCCTACTCCTATCCCGTTCAAATTACGTGTCATTCCAGATTTGAATGGGACAAGCGAAATTATCAAAGAAATCCCACAAAAGGTCAAATTATCATCAGTTTCTATTCGAATTGTCAGCAGCACTGAGGTCATCTGCGAAGGAACTCTGTATCCCCATACAAAGGAAAAACGCGAGGAGATTGACCTGTGTGTTGAGAGTGCCATAAGCAGGATCAAGGGCGACATCTATATCCCCTGTACAGATGAATGGCCCCCACTCGATATTGGAGACATAATTGATTTGCGTCTTGGACAATTACGGCCTGGTTTTCCGCATCGACCAGGCGGTGGCTACATGCAATTCAACCCAACCTTTAACACATACAACATTCGTCATTCGCACAGGCTGACATGGAAGGTCATAGGTGAAATAGCAGGAGAGCGCTTCAGCGCGTTGGGGACAGTGGCCTTAAAGATCTTGATGCCAAGTGACGAGCGAGGGCGGCTGGGTGAAAAGGACTCAGTTCAAAGGGCCGAAACTGAAGCTGCATTTGACGGTGCACCAGGTCCGTCCCAATTGCAAAGAAACGAGTCGTGGATCCAGCCCCCGGATGAAGATGACGCACCCCCAAGCTTTACTGAAGTAGTCAAGGAAGACAAGGGAGCACACGTAGCAGAGAAGTCCAGTAAATAGGCGGACATGTTGTTCGGGAATGTTAACAGGATGTTGTGCAATAATAAAACAAATATCATGCCAGTCTGCTACTTGAGTCACTGCTTACTATCTAAGCTCAACTTCCATTGTTTGTTGCTCAATGTTTCCAGAACTTCTTCCTGCCTATTAGGTAGGGTTATATGGACAGGGAGCTGCTTTCCTTCCTGCATCTCTTCACCCTCGCTCTCCCATGACAAAGCCAGAACAACCTCATTATTCTGGTTCTTGTGCCAGGAAACGCGAGCCAGTATTGGCTGTTGCCAGGTACCACTCACTGGAACTTTGGCCTCGAAAGCCTTAAAGAGGCCCACTCGCGGCTTGAAGATAAGCACCCTCTCGCCGTTGATCATGGCGAGCTTGAACCCCGCAACCTCGGCGGTATACTCGTATAGAGGAAGGCTACCCCATGCGTGACAATCCGATCTTTGCGTGATGTAGTCTTCCACCCAAGTTGTCATGTGGAGTTCAAGCTGTTTTCGCCAGGGTGCCCAGAAACCGAAGAATTGGGCTTCGTATGCCTCATCGCCAACAAGGGATAAAGCCCTCAGACTATAGAACGCCATTGCTATAGATACCTGTGTGAACTTGTGCGCACGCTCTCCTTCCACTTTGGCTTGCAAAGCAAGAGAGCGATTCAAAAGGTCAAAGGCGTCTTTGCCAGTTACCGCGCCACAGAGAACTGCCCAAATTTGACAATGTTCGCTATAATGGGTGTGGTTTGCGAATGTAGCGAGACCGTCCGTGAAATGGGTACCGTCGAAGCAGTGGTTTCTGACGGCTTGCACGATCAACTCAGCTTGATGTTTGTGTTCATCTGCACGTGATGGCTTGCCCAGACACAATTCAAGCGAACTGAGCCTCTGTAGAGTATATGCGAACAACTGATTCGTGTAGGTCAGGTAGCCAGTATCCTTTCCGGCGGGTGGAACTCCGAATGGCGTATATGAATCACTCCAGTCAACAAATTCCCAATCGCCAGCTAATTGAGAAACGCGGAGGAGGCCAGTTTCTTGGTCAAGACGACTGCCGAAGGTGTAAAGAATGGCATCAACGATGGGCAGGAAGCCAGCTACAAATTCCCTATCACCAAACTGCTCGTAATGGTCTGTAACCATACATACCCAGAAAAGAGAGAAATGGGAAATAATCTGCAGATGGTGGCAAGGAGCACGGCTTGCTGTCAACCCTACTTTGGGCTGAAAAGAGTTGTAGAATTGTAAGATTGCTTGGCGTGCGAGTCGATCATCTCGGGAGATCACATAGGTGAAGAGTGCTGAGCTTCTTGTATCCATGGCGTACTGAAGTTGCTCGTAAAATGGGCAGTCCTCATAGCAGTCGTGCATACAATTCTCCAAAGTGCGTAAGCTCACCTCCCAGAGCTTGTGGAACCATGATGGATCTTCATTCTGAATCTTAACTGTGGGGAAGGTGGCCAACACCTTCAGGGGGTAATTTGTTTTGACAATTTTAATCCCATCGAAAACCAGATCCGAGTCTTGAGCAACATCAATGTCCATGACAAGGTATCGAAATGTTCGGAAGTGAAAAGGACTGAAGGTTTCATCATTGGCTTCTGCAATGCCATATTGAACCAAATCTTGATCTAACTGGGTACCCCCGAAGATATACTGGTCTTTCGGTCCTACAATGGACTTTGAAGTGTCGGATCTGTCTCCTTTCTTTCGCTGAACAGGTAGCTTAGCAGGCTGCTCCTCATAACCTTCAGACCAAGTGACGTCCAGCTTGCTACCACCAGTTGACGGCCTGGCGAAACGGAAGTCGAAATAGGCTGTTATGTGGTAAGGCACCTCGAGTTCGACATGATGTACAGTGCCTTTGGTCAGGACAATGCCTGTCTCATGCTGCAGGGTCGGGTCAAGAAGACGTTCCCAGGTCTCCCGGGGCTGTGTACTTCTAATATTATAGATCGCTATGGGATGAACTTGTTCTAGCCGAGGGAATGGAATCATCCGAGGATGCAGTTTCCAGGGTATAGAGAGACCCCAATTGACCATGAACCGATATGGCTTTGCCGCAACCCAAGTAAGCGCATGGGATTCCCGCTGGTCAATCCTTTCAAAGATATGGAGGAAGAAATCGAAATTTCCACTGACGGGGAGAGCTCTGCAGGTATCAAGAGCCGTCTCCCATGTCTCATCCGTCTGAATGTCCAATGCTCGCTGCTCCAGGTCGCCTTCGGTTGAGTCGTGCCTAATGTGTAACCCTGGAAATGGGGTCCTGGGAAAGCTCGAGGCATTTTGTGATCCATGATAGAACCGAAGAACATGAACAATAATAATGTTACGGCCAACGACGAGATATGGTTGAATGTCTAGGACGTCGTAGAACCATGTCTGATCATCTCCTTTAACAGGACCAGTATGAACCACGCACTTGTTAATGTAGAGCTTGTATCTGGTATCGGCTGTAATAGCAATTTTGACAGGGCCGTGAGGAATATCTTGTAAGTCGATGGACTTGCGGAAATAGACAAATTCACCCGCAGAGGACGATTCTGGCTTCTCGGTCCAATGTGGGTGCCAAATCCACGAGGTCTCAAAATCGATAGTCATACTAGGGATGGCTTCGGACGTGGCCAAGACTCAAGAGTAGCAGTTTGTATATGAGCAGAGGGCATTGATAAGGGCGAAGAAACTACTAACTAATAAATAACTCTATTCACATAGAAACTCGATGAAGCTACCGAAGTCTCCACAAGTGAAGTCTAGGCTTGAGGCATTTCGTATCAAGATGTACCGAAGGCTCTGATCACAAGATGACGGATGAGACCGAGATCGGGATACCCGGTCCGGAATGGGTTAGTATCTTGAGATCCGAGTCAAAGGCAAGTCATATGAGTTGGCATGTCGGTAGAACTCTGGGAGAAATCGCCCATGAACGAAACCGAGGGACGATTGACAATCGGGGAACAGCCCCGATTCCCCCACACTTCTGCAGACCTAGGTTCCCTTCATTATCTCTTGGCTCAGAATACGACGACTGGGGCACAAAAGCCATTCTATAGAGTTTTCTACCCAACTATTAGCGGCAGTCAGTACCCAGGCACATTAACTCATCTACCTTCATCTTACTTAAGTGATAGCTTGATCGTCAGCCTGCAGTATCTTTCTGTCATGTTCTTACCCTTGTCTAAGTCTTGCGCTCTAAACCCGGGACAGCATGTAAATTTCACCGAATGCTTACAGTAATGAGCCTGAAACTATTTAAGTAGACTATCTGATATTTATTGCATGTAGTGCTTGAATAATTATTGGAAAATAAGTAGGATGCTAAGCTAAATGTTAAGTTTAATACAAAATGCAGTAAGGAAGAAGCGTTAAGAAGAGGGTATGTAATAATTAACAAACACACGTCTTTTTAACATTAGAGCTAAAGCAAAAAACTAATTATTTATATATAGACAGAAATATTAAATAAGACACTGTTTTATAACATATAAATTCTTGTTAAGATAACAACTAATTAGTTATAAGAAAACAAGAGCTATAGACTACGCCCTGATCCAAGGAACAGCACTCCTCTTAATAAGATAGAGGCTAGCCCTCCTAGGTTCAACTCGCATATCGGAATAGCTTTCTTAAATAGAACCCTGGCACTGGTATTTGCGGAATTGGCGAGTCTTGACCTTGTTCTCAAACATCTCATCCAGCTCCAGGTAGGTGCGGTTCTTCATCTCAGGCAGATCGAACCAGAAGACCACCCAGGCAATGACAGACAGAGCAGCAAAAATAAGGCCAGTCTTGCCACCTAGATTTCCCTCATCCGAGTTAAAGATGTAAGGGACACAAAAGTTGAAAACCCAGGACATGAAGCTGTTGCAGATGAAACCGACGGCGTTGGCCTTGGCACGGAGTCGGACAGAAGAGGTTTCAGAAGCAATGATAGGAATGACTGGTCCGGAACCAATGTTGAAAAATACCATGACGAGGTTGATCATAACACCCATATACCACAGTGCAGCTTGAGTTGAGAAAAAGCCAGCGATACCAACAGAGAGCCAGGTTGCTGCCAGGAGTGCTGTGCAGCCCATTATGGTACGTCTGCGGCCTAGATAGTCGACGAGGAACCAGGAAATCATAATAGCAGCCAGGGACAGACCAGAGGCGATCTCAAGGACCATGATAGACTTCTCTGGGGAGAGGCCAGCGATAATCATGAAGTAGGTACCGTTGGCGACAAAGGTGGTACCATGGAACTGCTGAACAATGCTGGCGAAGATGATGATGCGCATTCGGCGAAAATTCGGGCCCTTGAAACATTCTGACCAGGTGACGTCGGCTGTGTCAGCCTGCTCTTGTCTCTCGTGCTCGAGGGTTGACTGGAGGGCGACCATGGCAGCCTCGACCTGGGAAGGCTTGTATAGCCAGCCAAAAGACTTGCGTGCGCCGGCCTCGTCGTTCTTTCGGAGGAGCCATGCCGGAGACTCGGGGACAATCAGGGCCGAAATGAAGGCCGTGCCAGCGAGGGCCCACTGGGTGGCGAAGCAGATGCGATAGGACGTTCTTTGAAAGCCGTCAGGGATCTGGCTACCAGCAACGACGGCGGCAATCAGCTGGCCAAAGACGAGCTGAAACTGGAACAAAGACAGGGCAAAACCTCGTAGCTTGACAGGGACGATTTCAGAGTTGTATGTCATGCAGGTGGTAGCCATCATGCTCAAGCCCATGCCAATAACAATCTTGCCGGCCAGGAATGTACCGCGGCGATGGCCCATGGAGTCGCTCAAGTCGCATGTATATATCACCGCGATACCGGCCGCGGTGATGATAGATCCAGTCATCATAGAAATCTTTCGGCCGAATCGATCAGCGACCCAGCCGACAATGACGGAACCAATCATAAAACCAATCTGCATCGAAGCATTCCACAGAGACAGCCAGATCGATGGCAGAATAGGCATTCCATCTTGAAGCTCGCCGAATCTCTGCCTGTTTTGATGAATTAGAATAGTTCTTCTGCCACTGGCATGCATCGTATTGGTGGAACCTACAGGAAGGCCGGGAAGGCTGTGACAACACCAACAATGATAATATCGAAGCCAAAGGCCATGGGGCCTGTTGCCATGAGGATGCTGAAGATAACAGACTTGTAGTTCTGTTTGAGGGACTGTAGCAAGGTGAGGGAGGTGGCATCGTGCTCATTGACGGCCAAGGAGACGTCCCCCTTTTCCCTCTCCACCATCTCGACGCTGGGCTTGGTGTCGTTCTCCATCGTGTTGGTTGGTAGTATCTGATTGAGTGGAGAACCCGAGGAATGGTCATGATGATATATATATATATATATATATATTACTCTAAAACTGTATGTAGAGCCTGAGTTGTAAACTGTCGCTGCTCCATATCGACTGGATTCTGTGAGATGAGTTGCTGCAGAATGCGGGGTTTAACTTTCTGCTAGATGCAATCGAAGCCCCTGGTTGCGGGGTCTGGGGTCCGGGGTTGGTCTAGCCCGGAAGAAATCAAGACTGCCCATAAATGTCGGGGCTCGTCCCCGATAATTCCACTAACCCTTGGTCTCTCTCTACATCATTCAAACTAGTTTCGCTACATTTTCCGCCGAGCGGTACTTGACAATGGCAGATGAACCAGCCCCAAAGCGTACCAAATCAAGCAATAACAGGGTATCGTCTGGTGATGAGCTCCCACCGCCTGGTAGTAGTTCCCGTACGGGACTTGCGTGTGAGGCTTGCAGACTGAGGAAGACTCGCTGCGTCGGCTTTCCCACCTGCACGTGGTGCCAGCGCCGCCGCCAGTCTTGCATACGAGGCCAGAATAGTCAGACGAGCCCGTGGGTGGACCTCTTCTTGGCTTTACCGAAAACTATCTAACAATTCCTTGTCATCTAGATTGGACGATTGGGGCAATCAGATACTTGGTGCTATATCAAGGGCCAGGGATGAAATTCTCGGTGCATCAATCAGACTCAATGCTGATCATCCGCTCAACGATACCTCGGTTACACTGCCGGATAACGAACACGGTAATTGGCCTCGTACCCATGGAGGCCGGGGATGCTTCGCGCCGATGTCGAGCGCTGAGAACGTTTTACAGTGGGATGTTTTGCGAGATCAGCTTCCGAGCTCAGCCCAATCCCCAATCAACACCACGGACCTGTACGAACCTGACAGGTCCACCAACTCCAAGGCTAGTGCCGATACGTCATCTGCCAGACTCCGAGCTCTGCAGCAACGCTTCGAGACTCAGTTCCTGGCTCGGTATCCCATTATCAGCAGAGCTTGGCTTACTCGCTGCGTCCGCAATGTAGCAGAGCGCGACGGAGATTGGAGTGCTGAAGCATGTCTCGTCTTTCTGGCTTGTGCTATCGCATCTTTGTGCGACTGCTCTGCTCACGATGCCTTGACGCCTCAAACCACGTCCATGAGTCCAGCATCTGCTGTCTCAGGCTCGTGCATACCTGACTCGCGCCGGCCTGCGTATCAGTATTGGACCATGGCAAAGCGGAGACTCGGCTGGGCCCTCGACGAGCCTGCGGGTCTCCTCGCCGCCCAATGTCTGTGCCTAGCTGGGTTCTGGCATCTGCTGAACTTCGCACCACGGAGGGCTCGCAACATGTTTTATCGTGCTATTGAGAGTATGAGGGATATGACATTTTCAAGCTTGCCGGATATTGAGAAGCATCTGGCACGATTCATTCATGTCCTCTGTACCGACCTGCTCGAGTAGGTGTCCAGTTCCTTTACCCACTCCATCATGGTGCACAGTCATGATACTGACCTATCTGTTACAGACGTTTGAATGTTGAGTTGGAGCTTTCTCCATGCAACGGCCAAAAAGAACCCACTGACGAAACCTTTTCACTAAGCGGAAACCCCAATCTTCCTGCTGCTATCAGTCTTCACACGGAAGACTTGGCTGGAGGCTCATCTTTCGAGCTTACAGCCAATCTACAGCAGTTGTACCCAATTCGAAAAGACATCAACAAACTCCTGGCTTCCATATCAACAGTCTCCAGCTGGCTCGACCTGTGTTCGCTGCTTGGCCAAGAAAAAGATTTGCGATGGCGTCTCAACCAACTCACAGACCCAAGGAGCATCATCTGCGGGAAAGCTTCAAGCTCGACTGGACTTAGTCATTCATTCGGTGAGACGATCTTTGAAGATGTAAGGATGCAGAAAAAAGAGCTCACGGCGCGCTTACTGCGCGTTTATTTGTGCTTGAACCTGCACCTTTCGCCTCCCCTCCTACAGAAATTGGATTCCGAGACCAACCCTCCACCTTTCCAGTCACCCCAACGCATCTTGCAAGAGATAGCAAGCCTTGCGGGTGAGTGTCTCTCGCTGACAGCTGAGATAATGACCTCGCATCTCAAGGAGTGGCAAGGTAGAGAGTCTCTGTCGAGCCGTAGTGCCGCATCCAGCAATCCAACCTGCCATAATCCTGAAGCAGAGTTCTCGTACCGTTTTTCGTACGTAGGTTGCCTGACACTCCTTGCAGTATACTACGCCAAAACAAAAGCAGCCTGTGGGGAGATGGATTTTGCCCATTGCCACTCACTGAAGCTGCCTGCAGACTGGCGTTACTTGGTTGCTGGTCACGCGAGAATGCTACTATCACACGACGAAGGGACCAATAAATGGAAGTGCGGATATTTGCTCAGCCAATTCGATATGGAATGATTAGATTTTCTCCGCGCCTTCAATCAGCATCCATGGCTGAAACGCCAGTCTCACAACCAGTTTCCAGCGGTGGTGATTCCAAGCGCACAATCCACTCAAGATACATCCTGGCATCCGCACTCTCAGCACCCCAATACGCAAGTGCAATCTTGAATTTCTGCATGCCGGGCTCCCAAACTGGAAGACAGTCTAGACCCGGTATGCCACTCTTTGCTGTGGCTATGATCTCTAACGCAGCACATGCACAGTAACGAATACCGAGCCAGGTCCCGGGGTGGCGATGTGTAGTTAGTCCATGGGTTACAAGGTATCTGTCGATCCGGAGAGCTCTATTTGCAAGCTCGTTTGCCTTGGCTCGTAGCGATGTGGATAGTCCGTCGAGGTCTCCATGAAGAATGAAGTGGAGGGCAGGCCTGCTCAGTGTGTGGCGAATGATGATTAATCGAAGTCTCAAATATTCTCGCAGGTCATCGGGGGAATGGCCGGACTCGTCCGTCTCAATGGTAATAGAATCCGGAAGATTAACGAAATGTACCATGATCTGGTTATCTAAATCTGCCAGGGTGTTGAGAATGTCTCGGTAGAATGGCTCGCGGTCCCCGTTGACTGGTTGGTGTTGCTCTGCCTGTTGGGTGGCGAAAAATGATTCGATTCGGATTTCCAGCTTCCGAAGCGAGATGTCCGTCAAGTAGTACATCCAACTCTGCTCGTGTTGTGCGGCCGATGAATCAGAACTACCACCTACGCCGGGAGCGGACGACCATGAAGGCTCTAGGTCTGGTAGAAGGGATGACACGTTCTCATACTGAATCAGCTGAGCGTTTGCAATTTCAAACCCCAGTTCAGAGGCGACTTCTCTATTCAAGCGATCATCAGCATGGGAGGCTCGGTGGGGGCCATTCCAGAATGGGCTCAAACCTCTCTGTCTTGAGACAACTCCAGAAGAGTTTACGATGTGCATTATCTGGCTTCTTCTTCGCGTTCCCCAAAGCCTCCTGAATCATGGCCGACCCGCCTAGGCTCTTGGCCAATACATCTTTGCACATGATACTCGCGTTGTTCAAGCATCTCCATGAGGCGAGCGGATTGAATGTCGTTACGTAGTACCCAGCAGTCAGGAAGAAACACTGTGCGCCGACGATGCTTGCATGGCCCATGATGAAACCAAGTCTTTTGAGGCCGGCATCGAAGTACTCGCGGCTGCGCAGGTACTGTTCCGTATCTATTGACGCCTTCGAGTACTCCTCCAACTTGCTGTGGTCATATGGCGTGCAGATACTCCCTAGCGCACAAGCCATTAACTATTTTGATAGTCAGCTAAAATTGAACGTCTTGCAACTATTGAGGCACCTGGGAATTGCAGTAGCTACCAGCAGACATGTAGGTGCATCCCAGCCAAGCCCTTCCTCCTCCACTACGGAGATCTGATCGTAGAGAAGCCCAAGGTCGACCAGGGGTTGCTTGGCATGAATGTACTTGATGAACTGTTCGAGAAGCTGCGTCATTTCGGCTCGATCATCGATTCCCCCACGGGGAGACGGGAGATGAGCTGGCAGACAAACGGAAGCATAGTGTGAGTCCGCATCCTGCTTGACAGCTTCGGATCCGTCGTCGCTGCCGATAACCGAGGTCAGAGGGGCCTCCAAGAGGTGGTATGGGCGAAGGCTCGGCCATGTGAGCGTAGATTCAACCGATGAGGACCACCATGACCGACTGGGTGGAGAAGTCATGGATGGCCTAGAACCTAATCAGCAGCGGGATGCTAGCGTTTGAGTCGGTAAGTAAGTCTTGGTTACATTGGCTGATCCTTGGAAGAGGATTGCCCGTCTCAATTTGGGAGCGGATAGCTGTTGTAGTCAGCTGAGGGGCTCATGTTTAATAGCCACGAACCAGACCCGCCCAGGCTCGCAAGCGATTTTACTCAACCTAACTAGTACTAGAGGTATTTTAGAGTTTACCAGGATCACTGCTCGGGTTATCAACCCGCGAATGGCAAAACATCGGGGCATATCCCCGCCAAGTTCGTCATCACTACCCTAGACCATAAAAGTGAATTCTGTCCCTCCAAGCCAAGTGATGCACAACCGCTATCAGATCAGGAATTGCAACGAATTTAGATATAATGGCTCACATGAAGGTCATTAACTTGCGTGTTGAGCATTACCGGGAATTTGCAGTCATCAACGAGGAGAAGCCTCGCATCTCTTGGTCGTTCAAAGGTCTGGAAGAAAAGTGGTCTCAATTTGCCTATGAGATATCATTACAGCGTGGTCAGCCCAGCAGGACTGAAACGTTCTCGGTGGTATCGTCACGGTCACTTTATGTACCATGGCCATCCCGACGACTAGAATCACGAGAGCCTGTAACACTCAAAGTTCGGGCGCAGTCTCAAGATTCGGCGTGGACGTCATGGTCAGCTCCCCTGCAGATCGAGGTTGGATTACTCGAAACCACCGACTGGCACTGCACCTTGATTCAACCATCAATTGACCGGGATTTATCGAAAACATTTCAACCAGTGCGCTTTCGAGGGGGCTTTCATGTCAAGGAAGCGCCACAGCAGGCTCGTTTATATATCACTGCACACGGTCTCTATGAGAGCTTTATCAACGGGATCAGGATTGGAGACCACGTGCTCTCGCCTGGGTGGACTTCTTACGACCATCAATTGCCATATCAGACTTTTGATGTCCTAGCACAGCTAAAGAAAGGAGAGAATGTCATCGCCGCGGAGGTTGCTGAGGGCTGGTATTGCGGCAGGTTAGGCTTTGCGGGTGGTCAGAGGAATATCTGGGGCTCTGCAGTCGGCTTGTTTGCTCAACTTATCATCACATACAACGATGGAAGCACAGAAGTTGTCGGAACAGACAGCGGTTGGAAATGGAGCCATGGCCCCTTACTTCAAGCCGAGATCTACGATGGTGAATTGTACGATTCTAGGTTGGAATGCCCTGGATGGAACGAGCCGTCATTCTTGTACAAAGATTGGCAGAGCGTTCGCCTTGGTCAGCTCAATCTCTCGACCTTGCAAGTACCATCTGATAGCCCACCTGTCCGGCGAATACAAACCCTCCCCGCACAAAAGAAATCGCAGAGTCCCCAAGGAAGCATCATCCTTGACTTTGGGCAGAACCTGGTTGGCTGGGTACGATGTGATCTTACTGGGCCAAAGGGTCATACTGTTCGTCTCATACATGCTGAGGTCTTGGAAAATGGTGAGTGTGCCACAGCGCCACTTCGAGGCGCCAAGTGTACCGACACAGTCATCTTGTCGGGTGAGCCTCTGGTTTACGAGCCTCGTTTCACGTTTCACGGGTTTCGCTACGTGCAGATCACAGGCTACGACTTTGATCAGGTCGACCTGAACAACTTCCGCGCCATCGTCATCCACACAGATATGCCCCGAACTGGATGGTTTGAGTGTTCAGATGAAATGTTGAACAAGCTGCATGAGAATGTAGTTTGGTCCATGAGGGGAAATTTCATCTCGGTTCCCACAGACTGTCCTCAAAGAGATGAGCGTCTTGGATGGACCGGGGATCTACAAGCGTTCGCTCCCACTGCAGCCTATCTCTATGATACTGGAGGCATCCTCAAAACTTGGCTTCGAGGCCTGGCTTTTGAGCAGAGCGAAGATGGCAAGGGTATCCCGCCGCTTTTCTCTCCCAACATTTGGAAAGGGCGTCCAAATATCCCATCTGCCATCTGGGGAGATGCTCTCATCAGTGTACCATGGGATCTTTACCAGTCCTCCGGCGACACAGCGTTTCTTGCAGATATGTATGATAACATGGACGAGTGGTTGACAAAGGGTGTCAAGCGAGACCAAGATGGCCTTCTGTGGGATCCCAATCACTCTCAACTTGGTGACTGGCTTGAGCCTGGTGCACCCGCTGATGACCCGGGCAATGGACCGACAGACGAGATTCTAGTTTCGAATGCTTTTCTTATCCGCATGACAGATGTCATGGCCCAGATCTCTGGCATTTTGGGTCTTGAGAGAGAACGTGAGCTGTGGACCAAACAAGCAGCCGACTTGCGTGCGCGCTTTGCTCAAATTTACATCACTGACGAAGGAAGAATCGTGTCAGACACTCAGACAGCCCTAGCACTAGCCATTCACTTCTCGCTCTTTCCCACTTCCAGGCAGCAAGACACAGCAGCAGCGCGTCTTGTCCATCTGGTTAGACGCAATGCGCGTTTCAAGATCGCCACGGGCTTCGCGGGGACACCTATTCTCGGACATGCGCTCAACAACATCAACCAACACCAACTCTTTTATAGAATGCTCATGCACAGAAAGCCGCCATCTTGGCTCTACCCGGTCACTATGGGCTCTACAACCATCTGGGAAAGATGGGATAGTATGCTTCCAGACGGTACAATAAACTCATCTAATATGACAAGCTTCAATCACTATGCATTGGGAGCTGTAGCAAACTGGATGCACACCACGATTGCCGGTATACAGCCGCTGGAGCCTGGTTGGAAGAGAATAAGGATCTCTCCAGTGCCAGGAGCGACAATCACGTCTTGTCACGCTCGATTCCTCAGCCCCTATGGTGAGGTAGACGTAAGTTGGGAACTGAGACGCGATGAAATACATCTGTCGGCCACAATTCCTGGAAATACAGAGGCAGAAGTCACACTGCCTGGTGGAGAGCCGGAATCCGTGGGGTCTGGACGACATGTCTTCTCTCGTGCCTATACTCGGCCCGAATGGCCACCGCTGCCTATCTATCCTCCGTTTGTTCCGCCTGATGATGAAGAACCTTAAACGCTATTCACGAAGGGCTACAACCGAGAATGGAGATGAGGGGAACAAGGATTTGATGTAAATAGGTTGTTTTACTTGTAAATGTTGGTCTTGTCTCGTTCCCTTACTGTGTCGTCACGCAACCATCTTTCCCGGACTTTCCGTTCCGTGGCTCAAATAACATTACAAACGCACGGCAACTAGATACAGTACAATGTGGGTACTTGACGAGTCACCATACTTGTATCTCGATGTGATTGACCTCGGTAAGGTAACCCCTAGTGGGGGAAATAGAGAAGGCAAAAAGGACCCCCTAGCGTCCCCGATGGACCGGGATCGACCAGAGTGGAGCT
The DNA here is from genome assembly GCA_020744335.1 of Fusarium sp. MPI-SDFR-AT-0072. Taxonomy (NCBI): domain Eukaryota; kingdom Fungi; phylum Ascomycota; class Sordariomycetes; order Hypocreales; family Nectriaceae; genus Fusarium; species Fusarium sp. MPI-SDFR-AT-0072. The sequence goes on along the minus strand of JAHBOG010000001.1, from coordinate 6,308,583 downwards.
GCATTGCCCGTGCTTTAGGTATCCGAACTCCGTCTGTGGCCTACGGATATTAAAAGAGTAGACGTTGCCTGTATATGCTTAGACGCAAGCAATCAATAGCCTGTTACCAACAACAGCTTTGACACGATGATCATTAATGGCTTCCATCCTCAGGAGTTTGAGCACCCTCAACTAGGTCCGATTATTGGAAGAAAGCGAAACGAGCATGTTGTTCAGTTTCGTAGCATTCCATACGGTCATGTTGCTGCACGTTTCCGACACGCCACATTGATCAGCAAGCTACCACCAAAACAGCGCACGTTCACGGAATACGGCCATGCCTGTCCTCAAACCGAACAGGGCATGGAGCCATTTGGCGGCCCAATTCCAGGGGACGAAAAGCGAGAATACGATGAGTTTTCTTGTCTCAACCTGACCATCACGGCACCAGTTTCGGTTTTGGAGTCTGGGAGTACCCAAAAAGTACCCGTCATGGTATATGTCCATGGTGGAGGCTTTACGGTTGGCGCGCATTACGGTGGCCCTAATGGTAACTCAACTCCTGTCCTATCCAGATGTCTATTTAACATCAACTTTACAGATACAACGAGAATGGTGACACAAGCATGCGAGGACTCGAGACCCATCATCATAGTTAGCATCCAGTAAGCAAATTCCTGCTTCACCTACATGATGACTGATTACTGACTGGGTCAAGCTATCGACTTCATTTCCTGGGATTCCTGGCTTGCCAGGCGAGTAGCAGCCTATATGTGACACATACTGGAACCCATTCTGACAATCTTTAGGACCTCGTCGACGAAGCCGCAAAACTCAACGAAGACCCCTGCAACTTCGCATTATACGACCAACGTCTGGCCTTCCAATGGGTCCAAAAGTTCATTTCAGGCTTTGGCGGTGACATCAACAGGATCACCGCATTCGGCGAAAGCGCTGGTAGTTCCTCACTCGCCTTCCACCTGAGCTCCAACGTCCCCCTCTTCGATCGAGCCATTCTACAATCCGGAACGGCATCTGCAATCAGTCCCAAGCCCCTTGCGAACAAGGAAGAAGAATATCAGGCACTCCTTAGTTTCTGTGGGATCAGTCCGGATGATCCTCAGCGCCTCGAGAAGCTCAGAGCTGTACCAACTGCCAAGATTGTCGAGGCAGCCTCGTCTATCAACAAGGCAGCCTTCTCACCACTGGCCGACAAAAGCTTCTTTCCAGTTATTCCCAATTACCTCAATCATGCGCAGATAGTATCCGATTGCTCTTGGATAGATGCTATCATCACGGGCGATGCAGTCTTTGAGGTCAGTAGATTGAGTGTCTCCTGTGTATTATAATTCTGACAGAGCATAGGGCTATCTGTTTGCGCACAACCTCTTAGATGTGCGACCTGAGGTCTTCTACCAGCACGTAGAGCATGCACTTGGAGCAGAGAATGCCAAGAGAGTATTGAAGGCATATGAAATATCCAGAACCATGGATCAGAACCTGTTCTGGACCAGGTTATGCACATTCTGTGGTGATGTCATGTTCTCCTGTAAGATTATCTCCCATTCAGCCCATCAGTTTCAGCAAGACTAACATGAGACGCAAACAGTACCTTGCCACATCCTATCAAAAGAGCTATGGCAGAGTGGTAAGAAACAATATCGTTGTATTCTTTCATTGCGTAATCCCTTCCCCGGTTCCTTCTTCTCCAACGTGCTTGGCCACCATTTCATCGAACTCGTCTACCAATTCATGACTTTCATGGAGCGCTTACCTCTCCAGAGACATCGCGATGTCTGCATCGGCTTTGCGCGACGATGGACGGCCTTTGCCTATAGAGAAGAGCCTTGGTCTCAGTATACATGGGTAGATGAGACAGTGGCGGTGGCAGACTCCCGGGAGGGCTGGGTCGTGCGGTCACGAGTGAAAGACTTGGAGGTTTCTGCATATGACGAAGGCGGCCAGCGTCGCTATGAGAAGTGGGAAGCATTGGATGAGGTGTTTCGATCACTAGGGGAGGAGGCGCCCACAGCGGTCGAAGCTCTCAGTTTCCCGACATTAGTAACTTTGGGAAAGAAGTAATTAGATTTCGATGTTATTTAGATACATGAAGATACTGGAGGAAGGCCAGTCAGTAGATAGATACGAGAGAATGAGTGATAGTTACGCTGTACTAAATAAATATCATGCTAGCACTGGACCTGCCATTCTTCCCTTTAACTAAAGCAAGGACCATTGCCTTATTGATATCAGGGACGCTGATTTCCTCTGGTCGGGACCTCTGCTCTTCCTTTATCTTCACCTGCGCCTCCCAGTTCCCATTGATAACCTTGACGTCTTCCAATTCTTCCCCATCAACATAAACATGCAGCTCGGACAATTCATCCTGATTGACTGTCCCAGAAATCGTGAAGTTCCTTTCCCCATCTACAATTGAAGCTGTGACATCCACAGTGAGCTGAGGTGGTGTCGATTCGATATTACTACTCCCGTGGCCGCATACAATAGAGTCTGTTACCAGCTGTGGGGTTCTCGATGGCTGCTGACGAAGTAAGCTGCCCTTTTCAAAGGCATAGGCATATCGAAACAAGTTCTTGTCATCATAGGCCTTGGATGCGAAAGTGAGATTGACGGGCATTCTCGTATCAGCCATGACTCCCATTGGCACACTGACAGTCGGAATACCAAACTGGCGAATTGCGCAGTTTCCATTCGAATACAAAACACCATTGAGCCATGCATGCTTTGCAGACTCTTCGTCGACATCCGCATCAGCTTTGCCCACATCGGCATTACAAGGCCATACAACCATGTCTAGGCCTAGAGCATCAAGCCAGTCCTCAAATTCTGACTTGCGCGTCAACTCAAGGTTGTGAAGTGCCGTTCCAAGGTTTGGAATCTTGTAAGTCTGGACACGGCCATTGGTGACGTGGGCAACAACAGCCGTATGTCGAACAAGAGGATCGTTGGCGTCGTATCTATCTGGTAGGCATCCAGGAGGATGGGGGAATATGGCCGACGATTCGACTTGTGCAAGGGTGGTTGCCACTTTGCTATCTTGGTTTACTGCCAGGAAGTCGTCCCAAGAATAGGCCATCAGTTGGCACATATCAATCTCATTGCGATGAGGTGGTGTTTCCGATTCGCTCTCACCACGCAGAGGTTTTTCGAACTCGGTGACGAGTGGAAAGTCAGTCTCAATAACAGTGGCGCCTAGTCCCTCAAGTATCCCCCTGGCCTGTTTCCAAAGGTCGATAACACTGTCGCGAGTGTGAACCTTTCGTGCATCCGGGTCAGAGTCGACGCCACCAATGTACATCTTTGGAACACCGATCCTTTTGCCATTGAGAGAATTGGGATCCGAAAGATCAAAGAACGTCTTTGGTCGCACAGAATTGACGTCGGGGAGCTTAACGAAAGGCTGCTCTCGCCAAAAGTCGCAGCTTGTCTTGTCGTCTGCTGCAACAATGACACCCAAAAGCGCAAACATGTCTTCCATGGTTCTTGTGTGAGGAACTACGGTGTCGCAGGTGGGGAAAAGAGGCCAGTTGCCTCTAATTGATATGAGTCCCCTGGAGGGAGTGTATGCCACCAAGCCATTATTGGAAGCAGGTGAACGGCCAGATGAGATGGTTTCCTCTCCCATACCAAAGACACCAAAACTTGCTGCGGTCGCTGTAGCGGATCCATTGGATGATCCCGAAGCAAAAGCAGCCGTGAGATAGGCTTCATTGTAGGGCGACTCAGCACGACCATAAATGCCTCGCTGCATACCACCTGCAGCCATTGGGGGCATGTTGGTACGACCCAAGAACACAGCTCCAGCGTTTCTCAGCTTCTCAACAGTAAATGCATCTTCATTCGCGACGAGGTCCTTGAAAGCGGGAGACCCAGCAGCTACCGTCATACCTCGGATCTTGTAAGAATCTTTGATCGTGCAAGGAATTCCGTCCAGCAAACCCAGTGTCTTGCCCATGGAGCGACGCTGATCCGATGCCTGGGCAGCATCAAACACATCTTGATTGATGACTGGGATGGCATTGAGCTGAGTGGTTCGGCGATCATACTTGGCGATTCTCAGCAAGTGCTTAGCGGTCAGTTCAACGCTGTTGATATGGCCTTGAGAAAGTGCAGATGCAAGCGATGCGATTGAAGCCTCTACGATGGAGAGTGTCTTCAGAGTCAGTATTTGTGTAACCCTTTTGACATATGATGGCAATACGGCTTACAGTACTCTGGTCGTCGATTGCCATGTTGGGAAGGATTTGATTCTTTCGGGGCTGTCTCTAGTTGATGCAGAAGAATGGAAGTTACAGGCTTACAGTAAAGTCACTGATGAGAAAAGATGATTTAAGTATTAAAGCAATATGTCTTGGGGTACCTAGCCATGCTGGAGTGCGCGGGAATTACAACTGTTAATTATAATATGCAGCTGTTCAATAATGTGATTGAATTAAGATCGAGGCCAATTATTATATTGATTAGCAGCTGATGAATTATTTATCAGCTGTTGATTTCATTTATCAGGATAAGACAGTTTATCTAACTGGAAAGTCTGATAAGCTCTTATCCCGCACTTTTGATTCGCTGACACTGTTACACGCTGCCCATAACTGTCTTATCGTTGATAGTAACATGGAAAGAATGAGCACTTCCATTTGGATATAAACCTATGGCTGTCGTTACAAGCAAGTCGATGTCTCAATGTTCTAACATCTCAATTGTTAGCGTGTTCTCCAAGATGACGCAATCTTCAATCTACCATGACGATGTTCCTGGCACCGTTCGTCTCGTTGACATCAATGGGATGAACTCGTTCGGGCCCCACGACTCTCAGCACAAAGACATTGTCTTGATTCCTCGCCCAAGCTCCGATCCAAATGACCCGCTCAATTGGTCCCATCGTCGAAAGCTTTTGGCCGTCAGCATGTCTTATCTTTATGTCTTGGGCACCGGGATAGCAACCTCTCTTCAATACTCTGTCCTGGCAGATATCACGAAGGATACCGGCATTTCTACTGCAAATCTCGTCCAGGGAACAGGAGTCATGTTCCTATTCTTTGGTTGGGCTTGTCTGATTTGGCAACCGATCGCTCTTACATACGGACGGCGTGGAGTATATCTTACCACCATGTTGCTTACGATTCCGATAATGGTTTGGACTGCCTACTCGACGTCTGCTGGGGAATGGTTTGCCCACAGGATCTTGATTGGTATCATTGTATCTCCAATTGAGTCTTTGTGTGAGGTTACCGTGTTCGATCTCTTCTTTGCCCATAACCGTGGGACTTACATGAGTCTCTACGTGGCCATTCTCTTTGGGTCCAACTTCCTTGCCCCTCTCGTCGCAGGATGGTTCAACGATGCCTTTGGATGGAGATGGACGATGCATTTCGGAGCAATTATATGCGCAATATGCTTCCTTATTATGTTCTTCTTCATGGAAGAAACAATGTACTTCCGTGGAGTATCACTTGAAGGCCAAACAGTTACCGATAACGAACACCAAGACTTGAGGGCGTCCAAAGCCGACGGAAAAGCAGACGAAGGATCGCCGAGAAACTCTCTACCGTCTTCTCCATCGGTCATCTACAAGGATATCAACTCCGGCAGGGGGAAATACACTTGGTTCAAGGTTGTGACAGGGCGGCCCAGTAACACGGACATGCTACGAATGGTCTACCGGCCTGTTCTTATGGTTTTCCAGTTTCCAACAGTTGCGTGGGCTGGATTTCTCTATGGAATCAACCTTGCCTGGTACAATGTCCTGAATGGAACTGCCAGTCCTGTTCTGTCAAGCAATCCATACAATTGGAATGCAGCACTGGTTGGTTGCGTATATGCAGGACCGATTATTGGAGCAGCCGTTGCTTGTCTCTGGGTTGGAAAGGCAGCAGACTGGATCGCCTTGTGGCTAGCGCGACGCAATGGGGGTATCAGGGAGCCCGAGCAACGCCTTTGGGTGCTGCTTCTCTCAGGTATTATCTCATCAGCTGGTCTTGTCACATGGGGTGTTGGTGCATACTACCACGCCCACTGGATCGGCCTCGTGTTTGGATTAGGTATGCTTACGGTCGGATGTGTTGCTGGAGGTGCAATCGCTGTCAGCTACAACGTCGATTGCTTCAAAGAGATCGCAGGTGAAACCACTGTCTCTATCATGTTGATTCGCAATACGATCGGCTTTGGCTTTAGTTATGCTATCACGCCATGGTGGACAACCCAGGGGTTGAAGAACTGCTTCATCACAGCAGCTATGATTTCACTTGCGTGCACACTTACTTTTCTCGTCATGATTGTTTACGGGAAGCGAATTCGACGATGGTCCATACCATCCTACCGGAAGTACATGGCTAGCATGGCTGTTTCGCACGAATGAGCAAGGGAATGTGAGTCGCAGGGGGGGACATTAGATTAATGGCCCAAGTTCGGAGGAAAAGGAGATCTTGCGCAAGGACAGTTCATTTCGTATTTACTCAGTTTATATAATACATTTTGCCAGCTTTCGCAATTGCTCCCTTGCCTCGGTCGCCGTGGGAATATCCTGTTCCAAATTCTTGACAATATCCTCTAGATACGTAACGAGCCGCCCTACAGCAAATTGGGATTGGTTCTCGTCATAAAGAAATGCATTATACACCATATGGCCAACACCAAGCAGTTGGTGAACAATCTGACTGCTTGCGACTTTGAACATGATAAGAGAAGCTTCAGTGATCTCATTTAGGAAGTCTTCCGCCACTTTGATCACCTCATCAACTGGAGCCTGGCAATGAAGCAGACCCATGATATTTACAAGGGCCTCAGTGCAAGTTATTTGAACTGCCATAAACTTGCATCGATTGCTCTGAAGGTCGTCATGTGATTGCGAAAGGACGCGGAGTATAAAAGGTTTGCTGGCTTTTAGCTGATCCAGACTATCGAGCAGTGCCCTTGGGGATGGCCGGTCGCAAAACACGGCAACGACATCCCTATGAGGCTTTCGCTGACGAAGATTAAGTATTGCATACTCCATCAATCGGAAAAGATCGGTGATATAATCCCATCCAGCTGTCCAGGCCTGCGTCTCGCGACTCATAGCAGGTGTAATGCGAGGGTAGAGCACCGAGACCTGGGCCTCAGGAAGACGGATGATGTGCCCAAGGACGCAGGCTGAATGAATCTCAAGACGATAGACACACCAAAATAGACGTCTTCGGTCATCTACCTCTAGTAGCGAGATGGAGCTGTCCCAGTTATTTTCCATATTGAACCCATGTTGAGCGATCCATGCATGGCATAACCCGAGGTATCTGTGAAGGTCGCTCTTGCTACCGCTTCTCAGCGAGTATACAGCCAAGAGGCCGAATGATCTTAGGTAGTCAAGGTCAGGTATATCTGGAATCCGTGCTGGGATATGGGAAACGGCCTCGCCGAAATAGATGCCGCTGTCATGGGAGACGACATCGCCCAACAATGTACTATCGAATACCGCTTTGAGGGTGAGACTCTGGGCGCTCAGTGCACATAGTGCCATTAGAAGCAGGTACGCTGTCTCACTGGTACTAGGTATGCTGTCTGCCCACCGCCTTTCCAAGTCATTCTCGGAAAGAAATGGAAAACTTGGTTACTTTAGCAGCAGCTTCAGCGAATCAGACAGGGAGATGACATACTAGCACTGGTACATTGTATCCCGGTAGATGTCTATTAGACGACGGATGCATTGCGGAGACCTGAAATCAGAGCTCTCATTCTCGGTCTTCTTCTGGTTGTTGCTTTTCCCAGTTGCCACCACTGGCTTCCTACCCCGTTTCCGAACAGGCCGATTCATGGTGCATTCGGCCCCGTAATCGATGCAGGTGAGACAAGTTCTGTGACCCTCTCGGGATGTCGTCTCGGTCACAGATGATCGGCGACACTTCAGGCCTCTGGAGTGGCAAAAGTCACAGGCTTGTAAGACTCGCTGTCTTTGGGTACCTGTGGATCTACGCTGCATTGCTTTGACTTGCTTTGGCTGTGATATTACAATTAAAAGCGGTAAAACGACCACGTCTGACAAGAGGGCAAGGCTTGATAAATTAAAGTATTTATCAGTTGTTGAAGCTTATCAATTTAGCAGCTGATAAATAACCGCTGATAAGATATCGAGTGGAGTACGTAATAGCCAACCACATCCTGGCGATTATCTAGTCATGTAGAGTCCTCCCTTGCTTTATCCACTTGGCCGAGCAAAGCGCAAAGACGGGACCATCGCGAGTAATGCAGCGAAAGCTTTCAAACCCGATGTCACTTTTTCCAATTGCATCAAGAGGCAAGATAAATAGCTCATTCCGTTATAACGCTGGAGGATTCCAGATCTTAGCTCATACCGTTTGTCAGTCGGATCTCGGCCCGCACGCCTATTGCTACCCCGGAATCAATCTATGGGGTACCAAAGTTAATGCTGGTATATATGACAACAATGCCGACCGCTAGCCCGACTCATCTTCATCGTGCTTCCCCGTGTACGAGGTGCAGTTTTGATAAACTTATGAGTGTTGGTGACGGTAATTTCCAAATCTTAACGCGGCGAAAAAGAACAAGTCCCTAAGTAAAGAGTGCGACTGCGTTAGTCTTGGCAAACTCGACTTTAAAATACCTCTGTTATCACGAAATTTTTGAACACCGCAACTCCCAAATCTAGCTCTTGCAGCATTTTCGGGGCGGCCAATAACTCAATGCAATCTATCAGGATTGCATTAAAGGGAATAGAAACGAAACAATTATAAGGGCTTTTAAACTACAGCTATAGAAAGTAAACATCTCGCTCGGCCCCTTCCCCTCCACCAAGGATCTACTGTATTGCCGATAAGGTCTCTTAAACAACTAAGCTACCCTGAATCTCCGAGACCAATGTTAGTACTCAGACACAAACAAAATCAGTAGACTTATATACGGCATTCTTAGTCTCATTTCTCCTCAACCATGCTTTCTTCGGGTAAGGGCAGAGAAGACGATTCTGCTCATCGCCGTTGTCATCCTTGAAAGAATGAGGCAGTTCAGCTGGCACGGTCCCGTTCTCGACCCAAGCTCGGAGTGCATCAAACGTGTTTGTGGGTTGTCCTCCCCTGCCTCCGGAGCAGTGCAGCAGCCCAGGAACTTCGAACATGCGGTAAAAGCTTTCGACTTCGGGGATGATCTCCTTCACCTTGTTGTAGTAGTGTCTTGTGCCCTTGACTGGGATAAGCTGATCGTGCTGCAACTTGTCAGCTGGGGTTGCGAGCGTGAGTAGAGAATAGGACTTACCGTTCCGTGATAACCTAGAATCTTGCCGCCCTTCTTGTGGAAGGCTGTCAGGTCGGGATCGTTGGTCCCAATTACTGATTCATATCGCTGAACAGCTTCGTGGGCAAAAGTATCAAATGCTTCTCGGGTCATATTCTTGTACGACCAGTCTGGGTTGGCTTCTATCCAGTACTTGATCCAAACCTCTCCAAGCCCCACTGGAGCTCCTTGGCAAGTCCCGTTGGTGCATGTGGTCATGGCAAGTCCAATGTCACTCGTCATCTGGAGCGACTGTCCGCTCAGCTGAGCTCCCGTGTTAGGGCCGTACCATATGAACTTGCCATCAGTGGTAATCGGACCAGACCAGGTCGCTTTGGCTATCTTGGCTGCCTCCTCAGAGATACTCATATTCTTAGCAGTATCGGAGCAGTTGAACGATTTGCCGACGACATCCATTGGGTCAAAGTCACAGGCGTCTTCGTTGGAGATGATTCCATCAATATTGCCATCAAGTCCATCACAGGCCTCTATGGCCTCCGCCAAGACGGCATTCATCTCGCAAGGGTACGGAAAGTAGTCTAGCTCCTGCATAATCAGCTGAGGCCAAAAGGTTGACATGAAGAATTGATTCCAGTTGATCGCTGGTGCACAAGCATGTATGCCATCATAAGCTTCTGGATACCGCTGCGCAAGCATCATGCCCTGTCTCCCGCCCTGAGAACAGCCACTCCAGTAGGAATACTTGGGTGCTTCTCCATAGAAGCTTTTGATCAAGCCTTTAGCAATGTTTGCCTAGTCTCGTTAGCATAAACAGGTTAGAAAGATATGGTAAGAACATACCTGATCACCTAGGGAGACAGCAGCGAAGTTCTGGAGGAGATAGAGATTGGGATTCCCCTCGCTAGTCAGGGCCCAGATATCAGGGCCATAATCCATTTGCAGTTGCAGCCCGGCATCTGTTGCCGAAGTGGCATAACCCTCGCTGATTGCTCCGCTCATGGCAGCATAGCCCGGCGGATATCGTCCAGCGACCCAACCTCCTCCCCCGATAGATTGGAGTCGACCATTGAAGTTGTCCATAGGTAGCCACGTTTCAACGTGAACAGTGTCGTTCTGGCCAGGGTGAGTGTAGGTGACGGTGACATTGCAAAAGTTGACGTCCTCAGCGACGGTTGTCGGGTGACCATAGTAAAGGATTGACTTCGCTTCAAAATTATAGTTTTCGACCAAGCTGACGGTAAAATCGATGACTTTCCCTCCAAAGATTGTTGGCTGACTGATAGCATCAGCAGAGCAAGAGAGAGACATGGTTCTGTGCTTGGTATATGGGGTCGACTGGTTGAAGATGACTTGTAGGTTGGAGAGCATCTGAATTCTTTACCTTTCTCTACTCTAGAGGCGCATAATTGGGTCTTCTTATGTTGAACAATCTCAAGGTGCCTGCAAGGATGTAAAAGCTCAATTGTGGCACTTGTAATGCCAAGAGTCATGTTATTCATCAATTTTACGGTTGAAACTTGAGATTCTCTACACGCGTAGTCGGCAACAGATCAGATGATTGGCTCAACTAATGCTGCAGGGTCTAGATAAGAAAATGCCTTGTGATAGTGGAGGCAGAGAATGATCCACCAAGGGAGACAATACTCGTATCCGTATGCCTTCGTGGGGTCAAGCCGTAAAGTGTGGAGCCTTGGCCTTTTGAGGACAAAGGGTTGGAATTGGCGTGTAGCTGATGACGACTACACACATTGGCTGTTCTACTGAGCACCCCGAATCTCATCATCGGGTGGCAGAGTCTTTAGGATCTTTCTATGTAGCCTGGTGAGAATGACGTAGAAAGATGAAAGGGGACAATGCAAAAGCCAAGACTTGCTTACGTGGATTTAAAGCACTTTCAAGACATATCTTGAATACTGAAATATTGGTGAAGCACAGGAAAGTCTCTCGCTAGCTGATGGGTTTAAATATAAGTGTAAGCCAATGTACTTATAATGTCCTTTGACAAAGGTTATACGCTACAATTAACCTAAGCATGGTTCTCATAGAATGTGTACGCATTAATTTCTGGGGACTGTAAATACGTCGAGCAGCGTTTGAAAGGTACAATGCATTATTATTATTGTTCTGGATGGATCAATCACTCGGACTACTCTATGTCATCCTGTAACATTGAGTTAGGCCATTGCAACCATTCTGCCCAATGAAGCCCGAGATGGGATGTAATGGATTGTATTAGATACTGTCCGCCATCACCGATTATCCACGTAGATCGATTCCAATGCAGCAAGACTGCAAAGAATGCAAGGATCACCAGCGCTTCTGGCTGTCGCTTTTTCAGCAATTCGAAATATTCGTCATCAACATCGAGACAAAATGCTATCGCGGCATCGAATCGCCGTTTGTTAGGCTGATTCAGTGCTGTATGAAGAGAAAACGACCGCTTCAGGGTGGATACGGCGTTGTGGTATTTGGTAGCTGATGACAGGGAGGCGTTTGAGTCGATCATCCTGTGGAGGATAGCTGTCGCTTCTATCTCGTTCTCGAGTGCGGGGAACGCGTCTTCAATTTGTTGCAGTATAGGCCCAAGTCCTGAATTTTTTATTGTATTCCATGAATGTTTCGTCACAGCACGAACACCACGGTGAATGGACAGATAAGTGATGAAACGGTCGAGAACCGCGCCGAAACTCTCTCTTGGACCTTGAAGAGTATCGCAGAGGACATGGACTCCGACAAGTGACGAGAAGAGAAACATCGGCACGCATGATTCTTCTGAAACCTCCTGCCTCTCCTCATTGAGTAAGGCCAACGCCCTTGTCTGGAGACTGGTGGCAAGCTGGTAATATGGTTGCCGGAGGGAAGGGGGGCTGCTCAAATGGAGAGCAGAGAGGGCAAGAAGCTGGTTCATCAAGTAAGGGGCTTTAAGTGCATAGTCCAATGTGTGAGAAATGGTGCTCTCATTGGAGGGGTCAATTGATGTGATGGTGTGACGATTCGTCAGAAGATGATGATAAAGGGCGAAGTGGCTGAGATCGAACAAATCGCCTCTTACTGGGGTATCTCTGAGTGCCGTCAAAGCAGAACTAATGGATTTACCAGGGCTACGCGATATTGACGTCGGGCCCGCGGGAGAAAGATGAGAAGAAGGATGGAAAGGCGACGGTGTATCCGCACTTGATGTTGTTTGGGGCGGTGATGGCTGTTGGCCAATGTTGATGTAGATACATTGGGATCCACGGTTGGAAATCTTGCAGTTGAGGCAAATTGGTCGAGATTCATCACACTTCATGTGTCGTTGCTTGCAAGCGCCACAGCCATTGCGAGACTTGCGATGGGATCGGCGTGGTTTGAGGGGCCTGTCACTGTCTGTGGAAGACTTCTTGGACTTGGAGCGGGCCATAGTAAGAAACTGCCCTGGAGAATGGACTGATTGTGAAGGATGAGATTATGCGAACAAGCAAAGCAAGCCTAGTTCCGTAAAGAAGGGGGATACTCGTATTCTAGTCATGGTTTTCCAAGGCACGTGATACAAGCCGGAGTTGAATGTGAACACTGGATCGGATTTGACCGTAGATCGGCTAGGCCTGAACGCTTGGAGCCAACGAAATGAAGCTAGCGGCACCACTGATGCGCGCTATCTCCGTATCGAGCCCGTATGGAGATGTTTCCAATTGGCTCTTGCCAGTATGCACAGACCAAGCTATGTTCCTCGTTTAGAAAAATCTATGATTGGGTATTCGTGCCCCTCTTATGTAGAAGTTACCGACCCTGGAGCAGAATGGTCAAATTTGAGAAACATCCAAGGCGTCGTGAATGGAGAACTAACTCAGGGACGCGTATCCATACCCTGGGATTAGTTGTTTTACGTAGTCCTAACTTTTCATGCCAGAGATATAGAAAAATAATTGATGCATGTTTTATAAATCCTGCAAGACCTTCAAGTCAGCCTGCCATTCACCTCGTCTATCTGTCATCAACCGTTCCAAATCCCATCATCACAGCCCGAGATTTCTATCTATCCTGTCCAATTTTGTTATAGTAGTAACGAAGTCATCACCAATCTGCTAACTCCCTGCCTACCTACCCGATAGCACAATGTCCACCGAAGGTCTCTTTGAACCGGTCCCCGGAGTTGAACCTACCAAAGGCGGCGCCTACCTCTGGCGATATTCCCCAAGCGTGCCTGCGGCCGCCATATTCTTGGTGCTTTTCATGGCTTCATTTATTTGCATAGTTTGGAGGATTTGGAAGACGCGTACCTATTTCTGCACTGTGTTTGCCATCGGTTGCTTTTGTAAGCTGCCACCACCTTACTTCTATTTTTGTCCTGTCCCCTAACACTGTGTCTCAGTCGAAATGGTTGGGTATGGCGTCAGGGCAGGTGCTCATAGCAAAACCAGCAAAATCATGCCATATGCCGTTCAGAACATGTTCATCCTCATCGCCCCCGCGCTCTTCGCTGCCTCGATTTACATGGTCCTCGGTCGAATCATCAGAGGTCTCAACGCCGATAAACACTCTCTCCTCAAGCCAGCCAAGTTGACAAGGACCTTTGTACTTGGAGATGTATTATCCTTCATGATCCAAGGCGGTGGCGCTGGCATGTCGGTTGTTCAAAACGCAAGTCTAAGTAAGTGGGCTGAAAGAATTGTCATCCTCGGTCTTGTGGTCCAGATCGTCATCTTTGGTCTATTCTGCACTGTATCCTTGGTCTTCCATCGCCGTATGATCCTCGAACCAACAGCCGAGTCGATCGGCACTATTATACCCTGGGAGTCAACTCTTTATATGCTTTACGCTGTCAGTCTTCTCATAATGATCCGTTCTATCTTTCGGATCATTGAATATGCTCAGGGCTACACTGGATATTCTCTTTCTCATGAGTGGACGTTGTACATATTCGATACTTTGTTGATGTGGCTGGTAACGGTTATCTATATCTGGCGATACCCGGATGGGCTTAATGCCAACGATGGGCATGTCCGCTGCGATAGTATGCTTCTGCAAGAAGCTCACCGTATTAAGTAACGTTGCGATAGGGGACCGGGCATTCTTAGGACAAAGAAACTCTCCCGGCGCCTCCTGAAGTCGCGCGACACAAGTGTCAGATCTCAGCCATATTAAGCTTATAAAAATCTGACCAATATCTGACTTATTTAGATTAAGTTATCTTATTAGAATAATACTTTATCTTTTATATACTTTCCAGTGGTATGATTACTTATATCTGAAAGCTTATCTGGAGAAATGTCATAAAGCCAAAGTGTAAATTAATTTGCCAGATCTATTTAAAAGATTAATTACGTGCAATAGACTTTTTTTAAGTTAGAGTAAATCAAAATAGACTTTGATAGTAATCGAGATTGCTTAATAACTCACTTCTCAGTCAGCCAATCGTCGACATTACCTGAGGACGAGCAATAAAACTGAGTGCTCACGGTCAGCCATTGATATACATGATCTCTGCACTCTTTTCGGTTGCACCTCATAGTGATCGAAAGTCTTGTTACATGCTTACTTATATGGTTTGAACGACTCTACATTTCCATATTACCACTTTTAAAGGCGGTTTGTTAATTATGTTGCTTACTTGATAGAGCCTTTATGAACGTGTGCTTAAGCTGGTTGGCTACAGTTGACAACCAATGAGTTGAGCTTTTGGTATTTTCAAGCTCATGCCGTGCGGGGTTACTGAGTAGGCTCAGCCCTCACTCCATCAAGCCTTGTTTATCTTGATCTTCACGTCATCCACTGGAACGACCACCGAATTGCGAAGATGCCTAAATGCGAGACGTGCCCTAAAACGTTTCCAACGCAGGAAGCATGCAAGCAACACATGACTGGAACGGGCCATCGAAAACCGAGGCAAAAATGCGACCACCCTAAATGTAATAAATTATTTCAAGATCGGAGTGCAGCAGAAGCGCACATGACACAAGTTGGGCATTCGATTCCCAAGATTCCTTGTCAAACCTGTGCCGCCAAATTCCATACTCAAGAAGCGGCAAAGCAACATATGGCAGACAGGAATCACTACAAGACTTACTGTAAAGCTTGCAATCAAAAGTTCCCGACTGAAAATGATCTGAAAATGATCTGAAAATGGTTAGATAATACTCACGAATGACCCTCTACGTGTTTCTCACGCTAAGAACTCTCACTATAGCATCTCATTTCAAAGGCTCACCGTCATACACAAGAGTCCAGCACAAGCAGCGTAGAGAACCCTGTCAGAGTTCAATCTTACACCGAAGGCTTGCAAAAGAGTAGGGCAATGACTGCTAGTCTAAACTTCAAGCAAACCGGGCTAGGTGCAGCCGCTAAAGAAGAATCTCCCAAGCCCATTGATTATACGGTCGGGTGGATTTGTGCGTTGCCCAAAGAGATGGCAGCAGCTAAAGGAATGCTCGAAATAGTCTACCAACGCCCCTCACAACACAAACTGGACAAGAATAATTACGTTGTTGGCCGGATAGCACATCTGAAGATCGTCGTGGGTTGTTTGCCATCGGGGATTTTGGGTACAACATCCGCCGCTGTGGTAGCAGGACATATGGTCCAATCCTTTCAAGCATTAGAATACTTTTTGCTAGTGGGTGTTGGAGGCGGTATACCGAGCAAAAACTCTGACGTCCGCTTGGGAGATGTTGTTATCAGCCAGAAGGTCATCCAGTATGATTTTGGCAAAGCTCTTCCAGGTGGTGACTTTATAACGACGGGCCATCTGAATTACCCGCCGGCCGTTTTACTCAACACCGCTTCACAGCTAGAAAGCCAAGAAGCTACAGGACCATCGGGATTAGAGTCTTCCATTTTAGGGCATTTGGCCCATATGGAAGCCAGATACCCAGATTCAGAATACAACTGGTCATATCCAGGCGTGGAGAACGATCAGCTGTTCAAAAACGACTATGATCACGAAGGAAGCGATTTCTCATGCGCTGATTGCGACCCGCTCCGATTGGAATTGCGCTCACCACGTGCAAACAATCGGCCAAAGTTTCACTATGGGACGATAGCATCGGCCAATAGGATCCTGCGCGACGGCACTACTCGGGAACGACTCCGCAAGGATACAAAAGCACTATGTGTTGAAATGGAGGCGGCTGGGCTTATGAACAACTATCCGTGTTTAGTTATCCGTGGTATTTGCGACTATGCTGATTCCCACAAGAACAAGGACTGGCAAGTCTACGCTGCGGGGATAGCAGCTGCGTATGCTAAGGAACTGTTGTCTATGATACCAAAGCACGCATAGTTAGCTCGTTTGCTGTAGATATTATGTCGTTCTTGCCAGCGCCCAGTGATGCACAGAAGGTTCTTCGGTTGTCGTCTGTTATACACTCTGTCTCAGACTGCGCTACTTACATTTCCCTAGTGATTATGGGCTGTGTTGGATGTCTAGGACTAGGTGGCTAATAAATCATATAAATACATTGAGGATTACGTGTCTATATGACAGACGAACGGTCTAAAGAGGTCTCGTGTTTCTCCGAAAAACGCCTCCTCCACACATGTCAGTGAGGTGCTACCAATGTAATTCTGATATCTGGGAACGTCGAGATGTCATATCCTCTGTACAACTTGCATCATCGGCAGGAAATATGGTAAAAAGGTGGCTGAGCCTCATCACACTTTCGCTGCCCGAACAGTTAGCTGAGGACCTAATTGGCTGGGGAAGGTATACATCATTCCTTCACCCTTGTACCTCCAATCCTGGTTGGGAACATCATATCTATCCAGGAAATAGGACCCAGTAGCAATTCTGCTCAGCTCATACGAATTGATTAGTCTCAATGAATTTGCATAATCCAAACCTATATGGGCGTTATGATCGCATTTAGATGTGTCTATCGTCGCCAAGGAACCGAAACGCCCTGACTTAACTTACAAGAAATACCCATTGCAGACCATGACTGATACGAGCTACTAGTCAAGCTAGCCAATAGCCCAACACTTCTAAGTTCCGGTTAAAACAACGTCCAAGTGGAGTCGTCTACCAGATGCTATTTATATTAGCAAACTGGTTTGAACAGGTACTCTAATTGGTCAATTTGGGCCACCTGACTTAACTTACTTATACCGAATAGTGTTAAAAGCAGCAACAGTTACGAGAGAATGCTACTTAAAGTCGCAGTCTAGCGAGTACAGCTCAAATTTTATTTCAATCCCATGTATGTGTCTCTTCGCTTGCGTCTCGTTTCTCTATAACAACTTCTTGCTCTGACTCCTCCACCTTGCCTGTAGATTGCCATGCTGTTCGCCTTTTTTCCTCACTCTTGTCTGCTTTGCTGCAGCGGCTGCCATCCCTTACAAGAATCCTTCACCAACTTGTAGGAATCCCATAAAGCGTGTTGAATGGCGAGAACTGGGGGACAGCGATAAACAAAGTTACATCAACGCAGTAAAGTGTCTCAAGACAAAATCCTCAAGATTGGGTCTCAAGATAAGCCTTTATGACGATTTTGCAAATGTGCATTTCTAGTATAATCCGTCAAGTAAGCAATTGACGTGATCAGCCTATGATTCGTCCAATACTAAATCAGTGTTCTAGTCCATTTTGTAGCAGCTTTCTTGCCATGGCACCGATACTTCACTCATGTCTACGAAGGCGCTCTTCGCGAGTGTGGATATGCCGGCTACGCAACCTATTGCGATTGGACAAAGGATGTTAAGAAACTTGCCAAGTCCCCCATCATGTCATCAAAGCTAGGATTTGGTGGTGACGGTAGCGACACACGCAAGGAAAACATCTTTGGAGACATCAGATGTGTCATTGATGGGCCTTTCTCGAAGTTGCGCCCTTCGTATTACGGCATCAGTGCCAGGGTACGCGAGTATATACCGCATTGCCTCCAGCGGCGCTTGGCAGATGGTGAAATTCCAGACTCGATCAGTTTTGCTAGACTTTACAACGGAACAAATGTCGCTCTCGTGCAGAAAAAAGCCAGCTTTGCTATATATCACGACCTTTTAGAACAATGACACCATCAGGCCATTCACTCAGCTATCGGAGGAGATATGAACCCGGCTACCTCGCCAAATAGTAAGTCTTTCTGGGATTGAAACCAGTTATTCACTAACATCTCTCAGACCCTATCTTCTTCCTCCACCATACCCAAGTCGATCGTCTCTGGTGGCAATGGCAGCAAGCCAACATAAAAACTAGACTTAGAGATTATTCTGGCTTGACGAGAAGTCTTGATGGTCAGACCAG
This sequence comes from Fusarium sp. MPI-SDFR-AT-0072, assembly GCA_020744335.1. NCBI lineage: Eukaryota > Fungi > Ascomycota > Sordariomycetes > Hypocreales > Nectriaceae > Fusarium > Fusarium sp. MPI-SDFR-AT-0072. Next base: position 6,290,144 of record JAHBOG010000001.1, on the reverse strand, counting down.
TAAAGCCGCCTTGACTGATACGCTTTTGATGGATAAACTTGGAAAGAACATTACCGTCAGCGATGCTATGTCTACTACAGGTGGCCCCTTCTGCTACACATATTAGTTCTTACTAGTAACAAAGCTACTAAAGAGCTAACGCGTTCTTGTTCTATAGGTATAAGCAATTATTTATAATATAATATATTATTTATGCTTTAAGTAGTATTTTAAAAATAAAGTTTAAATTAAGTACTATTAGCCTGTACTTATATAATAATAGATCTAAGGCCTATATATTATTATATTTATTAGTGTAATCGCTATATTAAAGCCTACTCTCTCTTGAACAGGAATGGGAAAGGTGCAGTATCGGACTATGGATTACAGTGGACATCACCGGTGGTTATCTGTTTTCAGTGTCCTTTTTAAAGCACTTCTCTGCAACTGCCTCATGCAAGAGGGGGAGTAGAATGACAACGATAATGATAATGATACACATCTAGATCTTTTCAAGTAGTTCTTACAGACAAGCAACCAACTAGACACTACACAGGCCAGATTGACTACCTCCATCTCATTTTAGTATATAGGTATTCTCAATCTACTTTAATTGCGGCGGGCCTCGTCACCTTAGAGTAGCCTCTTAGTCCAGATGCTAGTACAATTACGCCGGGAACCACGCAAAGAAAGTTAACGGCTTACAACCGAGGCTAAAAAGATTATGCCACCACTAAACAAGTATATTTCCTCCCCACCTACAGTACATTGTTGTGGCTAAAGGTGTTCTAAATGGTCTCTTGGATTACGTAGACTATTCTAGACGTGGCATTTGGCATACTAGCACTCAGTCTCCTGCAACAGCTACGCCGAATTTGGCCATATACTAGAATACTATCTTGGGAATAGACTGAGTCGCTGTATTCTTCCTGTTGTAACTCGGGACACAGTTCGCGTTGGTAAATTCACAAGTCAATGTTAAGGCTGAGACCGAAGCCAGGGTTAATAATGACCTGGGTTTTGGTGTGAAGAGCAGGATGTTAATTGCTTTTATAACGCTTAAATCATTGTCACTAACAGCTATTCCATCCAAAGAGACTTAAATATAAAGCAATATGCTGGTTTCATCTCCATCTTCTCTCTTGTTGCTCTTAGCTGTAACGCCTTCGCAGCTTCCAAAACACCAACTCTTCCCATCGTCGATCTAGGCCACGCAGGTTCTTTATATATCAACATCGCACTAAATCCCTTATTCACATAGACTAGGAACGTCATCGCGCGCTTTCATATAACGAAACAACCGACATTTAAAATTTTTCCAACATACGATATGCCCAGCCTCCTGTTGACAATCTCGGGTTCTGGGTCCTTGTTGCTCCGTTGTCGAATCGTCGTCACGTCTAGATCGGAAACGAGGCGAGAGCTTGCCCTCAAGGTATCACCTATTGGCAGAGAAGAAAGCTCAAAGCCTCCATCCGGAGGTTCACCGCCTCCCCCAACGTGAGAAGACTGCCTTGTTCTTGATGCCCACGTGCCACGCAGAGTTTTTCAGACAGTGAAGAAGTTCGGGAATAGCTGTGAAGCTCCAGTGCTTGTTTGGGTAAATCATGACTCCAGTTCTGCATGGAAGCCTCTGGCTAACGAACAATGAGATCCACGGTGGCGGTTGTTCCCTAGGCTCAAAAAATGGATATCCATCCCCCAAATATGACCCCAGTGGTCTGATGAAGCATTCCGAGGATTTCGAAAGGGGTCGCATTATCTTAGCTGCCCTTAACTATCGACTTGGCGCCCGAGGTTTCCTCACAGGGCCTGATGCTGAGAACGATGGTGACCTCAATGCCGGACTCCTCGACCAGCGGCTTGCTCTGAAGTGGGTTCAGGACAATATCTTTCTGTTTGGCGGCTCTCGCGGCAAGGTTACTATCATGGGAGTGTCTTCTGGTGGCGGTTCCGTCCTGTTTCACATGCTTAACGCAGCACCCTTCGCCCAAGCTATTATTGAATCGCCTGCTTTGTTCCCAACCGTTGCACCTCCCAAGTCAGCTTACTCGGGCTTCCTCGAAGCTTTAAAAGTCACGAACCTTGCGGAAACGCGCGAAGCTAGTTCAGAAGCGGTCATCGCAGTTAATGCTCGTCAAATTGGCACTGCACCTGCGGCTACATACACCCGTGGTCCAGTCCGCAACTATAGGCTGATTCCAGATTACCCATATGCTTTGTTCAAGGCGAGTCAGTTCAACAAGTCGGTCAAGGTCCTTGCCGCTGATAAGTCCTCTAAAGGAGAATTCTTCTTTGATGCTCATCACTCGAGCAACGAAGACTTCTTCCCCTGATCTCACGCTCTATCGCCGGCTTGTCTAAAATCGAACAGGGATACTTGGCAAATAAACTCTATCCCTCCCTTTGACGGAAGTTTGGGTTACATAGATCGAAGTTCAAGACAAATGGATTTATGGGGACAAGCAGTCATTGACTGCAACTTCTGGGCAATTAATGAGCTCCTAGATAGTTAAAGTTATGCTTATAAGTCTCCTGAATCTGAAGGTATCAGTCCTCAGCTAATATGTCAACAGATCGGTTCGATATCACACCAGGGTTGCATACCCAAGATCTTGATTATACCTTCAGTGATCCAAGCCATCCAGCCTTTAAGCCGATTGCTCAGGAGATTTTACAGGCAGTCATTACTAGCTTTGGAGTCCACGGCATCCCAAAAGACAAACACAACCGCGTGTATAAGTATCCTCACGCGTGCGCCAACAAGAAGCTCGTTAGCATTAACGGGGACAGTATCGAGACAACTACGAACGCCGTTAATGAAACCAGATGCGCCTGCTGCTGGTCGATGAGATCAGAATAGGCCCAGATAATTGATTTACAATTTGTCTTATATCACAAACTACAAATGGAATGTGAATCTCGGTGATTTAATTACTGACCTATCAAAATCATGCACCAGTCGCAAAGCCACTATTCTCAAAGCATGTGTTTCAGGTAGCGATTACCATTCTTCAGCCTATTAAAACACTCACGCTGGACACAGAATCAGCCTTGAAAAGTCAATTGGTCCCTATACGTAGCGGTTAACAGCTATGGCATAGATTAGCTACTAGTGTCGAGCTGAAATACCTTGCCAGCGGAGATGATTGGTCTAGTGCTGTCGATCTGTGTCAGTTGTTAGGACAAATGCCACGTCACCAACGATCTTATAGTTGACGTCAGTGGCATTTACTAGGGACATATATACTGCTACTTGCTTTACTCCACGCTACTCGTTTTCCTCTATCCTGTAAACGAAGCTTTTATATCAAGGTTAAAATTACAACTCTTACCATGAACCCAAATACTGAAGTGGTCGATGGCGTTCTTGTGACCAAGTGTGATGTATCTACCTTCCGTCACAACGACGCGTCGCACTACTTATCACTAACTGAACACACACAGTACAACCCACCGACCGAAGAGTGGACAAACAATTACCAGGAAATGGGCGGTGACGAATATTGGGGAGAAGGTGGTAAAGTGTCCGAGGTTCTAGAGAGTCGCGGGCTGAGTGGCAATATCAAACCGCTTTTCGCCCTGGATGCTGAATCAGGAGAGCCGTACACATTGTTCGAGCTCAGCGGCACGTTTTATTTCATTAACGCAGCTGATGATTCTCTTGAACGCGTTACCTATCCTCAAGAACTTGCGGAAATTCTCGGAACTATTACAGATCCGGATTCGGGACTTGCCGGCGTTTCAACCACTACTGTTTGAGGCCCCTATAGTCTAGATTAGTAGGCAGGAGTCTAGGTGTAGAGAGGATGAAATATATCTGAGTTGCAGTCTTATTGCCCGGGTTGGCGAGTTTCCCTATAAAGCTTACCTTAAATATAATTCTGACAAATTAGCCGAAGCAAAGAAACCGTTGAATCAGAGCGCATTGTAGATCAATTGCGACCATGCTATTGAAACTTAGATATTGCTTATCAAGTCACAAAGTCAAATATGGCAGCCCTTCCTCAGTATAAACGAGCGCAGGCTGTGGAAAAGAGTACAAAATTCGGTCTTCGCGGCCTTCCGATTCAGTGTCCTCAAAAAGGTAGAATGCTTGAAGGTGTAGTTTCGCGGCCATGACGTACTACACCTTGTCATCTAAGCCTCGCAGTGACAACTAAAATATTCGCCATGGTCAAGAATCCAAAAACCACCGCAGGAACTTGATAATTGTGTCTTCAGGTCATCCAACTCCAAGGTTAAGAGGCGATACATAGTCGATTAATTATGCATCAATATATCTTACTCATCTTTCGGAACAGATCTTCCTAACTTTAAAGACACACGGCGTCTGAACGTCTCTATTTTAAGGCGAAAATGAAATGGCGACTTAGATAGAGATGGTTCAGGTAAGGTAGTTGGGGCTCATATATGTCGAAAAACAGTGGCGAGCCGCAACCAATGCTCACACTACTTAAAAAAATTAAATAGAAAGGCAAACCTCGTAGCGACAATATTACAACATGCCATGTCCTTGCCCTTTCAGTACGTTCAGAGGCATCACGCTTCCCTGGGACTTTGGAAAAGTTCTAAGTATGTGAAACACAATCAAGGCCTATTTATACATATATTTAAAGTATAGTACCTATAAGCATAAAGGTAGGGTATGTAATACTGCTGCTCATAGGAAACAGCCAAGTATATAAGAGATATAGGGCGCAAATAGTCCTAATAGAATATGATATAGACTGTAATACTTCTAGAATAGATTATTCATATTCTAAGAACCCCTTGTTCTCGTACACGCTTCAGAAGGGTCTGGCGGACAACCTTGAACTATATCCCGGATCTGGCGCCTGGCATGGTTCGGAAAGGGCCATAATTTTCGAAACAGCGAAAAGTAATATCACCGGCATCGCTAACACGCAAAAGGAGGAGCAGCTAAGCCAACTATTTATGCAAGCCGTTGGTGCTTTTGTGAGAGATCCAAAAGAAGGCCTCACTAAAGAGCTTGAATGGCCACGGTATGGAGGCTCAGGAACAAAGAGTTTGATTGCAATTGCAAAGGCTGAGAGTTGCCGTGTGTCTTTGATTGACCCCTACCCGTATGATCAAGGGTGTGAAAAGATTGGCTATGAGTCTACCTACCTTTTTGGAGCCCTGATATCCATGATGCTAATGTCTACGCTTTCCCATGTCTTCCCCTAGGTGATTTCAATATACCTACATTATCAAGGTTGGATTCAACACGGTAGGTCCCTCTTCGTGGCGTATGACTCCAACATCATTGAGCTTCGCCAACTACTGACATAGCGTTCGGGCGCTGTGATCTATTTAACATCTGCAACTTCTTACCTCAACATCACGGTATCGCACACCTTCAGTGAATATATCAAAGATAAAGTTTAGAAATAAATAAGCAACAAACTATTAGTATTCATAGTAGTAGGGTTCTTATTGGCATTGCCAACTAGATGTCTTTTTGGGATTGCCGCCAATATATGTCTGCGTCTTAGGGTACAGACAATGCTTACGCTGAAATTCGATTCCGTTAGCGGCAGTGTCGTTGATGAACTTTGTACCCGTCAAGCTCTTGGGCGCATGTCCCTTCTCGACCCAAGCCACCATGGCCGCCAATACATTATGTTGGGGATCAAAGGGGATACCCGCCGCCGGGGCACCACCACCCTGACCAACAGCCCAGGCGCCAGGACCCGAGTTGCAGTGGAACATGCCTGACATGCGGAAATAGCGATAGTAGTCCTGCAGGTCGTTATCGGCAGAGTACATTCGGTTCCAGAAACGCTGGGTGTTGAATTGGGTGATTTGGTTGTCCTGGCCACCATGATAGCTGAGCAACTTTCCACCGCGTTTCTTGAACTTTGGGAGTTCTTGGGGGTAGGTACGGATGTCGAATGGGTTCAGCTCATCCGCCTTTCGGACATCATTCGTGTTGTAGGTGCTGGCATCCCAGTTCGGGTCGTTATACACGACGTATCGGAACCAATCTTCAGAATAGCTGAAGGGAGTGCCTGCGATGAGCTTGGATACGGCCTGGAGTTCATTGCCAGGGTTCATGCGAGGGAAGATGAGCTTGCCGTCGGGATAAGTATAAGGAGCGTAGATCTTGTGCAGCTGAGCGACTTGAGCCGAGTTCAAGCAGTTCTTGGGACGTCTGGGGCTGCATTGAAGAGTCTTTGGGTTAAAGAAGCATTTGTCTGGGACCTCGATAATTCCATCCTCAACGCCGTCAATCTTGTCGCACTGTCGGAGAACTTCGTCATGAATCAAGCCTTTCCAGGTTTTAATGGGTATATAGTTGGGTGAGTCTGCAGACCCTGTAATTGGGTAGAACATAGCTCTTTGGCCTTGGAGATTGTTGAAGTCAACAGCTGGACATCCAGCTACAATTCCGTCATAGTCTTTAGGGTACTTCTCTGCAGCCTTGATGCCCATGCGACCGCCCAGCGAGCAGCCCAGGTAGTAATTGTGCGCGGGCGATCTACCGTAGAATGCTTTCATGAGCTTCTTGGCTGAACGAGTGCCAGTGTGCAGACTTCGATGATCAGTCAATGGTTCACAATTGAGAAACGAGTAGGAAGGCCCTGATACTCACGCTCTGTAAGAGAAATCCTTGACGATTTCAGGGTTGTTCAACATGGTGATACCCGTGGTACCATTGTGGCCGTTGTTGGTACCCATGGTGGCGAAACCATTGGTTGTGCCATAAGCAAGATCCTCGTACTTGATGCCTAAACGTCTTGTCTCAGCTTCACCATAGTCTTGTGTTTGTTGATTGAGAATTCACTCACATCCATCGATTCCGCCATTTCCAGTTGCAAGATATCTCGAACCCTTCCAATCACTTGGCAACCATAACTCGAAGCTGATCGAGGACCGCTTTGAGGTGGGAATTTGGAGGGCAATGCGACAGAGGTCGACTGTGACAGCCTGAGAGGCGCGGTTGCAGGTCGGGACGTTATCTGATAGCTGCAAAGTTGTACCAGCAGAAACAAACTCTTGTCGCGTCAAGGTCGAATTGTCGATTAACTTCGTTGGCTTGAAAGCTAGGCACCTGTTGCGAAAGCGTTCGTAGTCATCATGGCAAGCAGCACTCGCTACCAGGCAACTGAGTATAAGACACCAGCAGATACGTAGTAGCAGAGACATGGTTCCTTTCCTTTGCTGCACTAGTACCCAGTCCTTCAGTATTGAGAAATTGCGCCTCAGCTTCTAGTTAAAGGAATAGCGATACAAGAGGGCGGATGAGATGGGATGACGAACAAATGTCTCTTGGTGACTAATCCTTGTACAACCGATAGAACCGATGGATGACTAGGATAGGTCTTGGCAGGGCGTACCTACATTCATAGGCGAGGTGCAGGGGCGCGGCACAGACGCTGCAGTTAATGTTCCCCGAGATTGGGGCGGAGACGGTAGAAAGAGAATCGGACGATGCTGACAGGAAATTAATCGAGCACACAACGGGCTCATTCTCAACGACTGCGTGTTAGTATGTAAGCACTAAGGAAGTTTATTTCCGGCGCTCTGGAACCAACAGCAAGGATCGCAACGGAATGCATAGAGGTGTATGAGCCACCAGCGCTATGTTGATTACTTTTTCGACAGTGGCTTTCTAGAATTGGCTTCAAAATGCTTCGAGCCGTGAGATTCGGAGCTTTTAGCCCCCGCATTTTCCCCATCGAAGCACGGGCTTTATTTTAATCCGACGGGATCTGGGATTTAGCTTACCGTTCTATAGAGATCTTCGGCCCCGTCGGTATTGGCGTCGGTGGAGACATGTAGTTCGTCTTGGCAATGTTGAAGATACAAAAGACCTCAAATGATTGCAGTGAAGGATGCGTTTATAGGGGTTTTTAAAGTCAACGAAAGACCATTGGTGGGATCACATTGCTTGCAAATAAGCCAAGGCGGCATTATCACACCCATGTGGATACTAAATTTGATAACATGTCAGGGTAGTAAACATGGTTATAGTGGGGAGACAACAAGGCGAATCCCTACTGGACTACATGCTTGCCCTACTTACCTATCTTCCCTACGATTACGGCGATTTATGCCTAAATGTGATAAAAAAAAACCATTTTACATCTGCACCTCGATGCAAACTAATGATATGGAATAGTTGCAAATCTTGCGAATGCGTGTGGCGCTTCAAGGAGGACATGATAGTGTCTTGTTCACCTAACTGCCTTTGTAGTCCTACTTTAACTTGACGATTGTATTACAAACGCCGTTCCTAATACAATGCCATAAGTCAGGCCGAGATCCAAGGTATTATTTATCCTCGATACATTATAACAAGAGGAGTCTACTTGTCCAAGTCTATTCTATGCATTTTCATGCTTTGTGCTGGGATAGTGACCAGGCGCAAATAGCTCTTCCGTGCTATGGTCTCTGCTCTGCAGCTCGATATTTAGCACCTCAGTCTTGGTCGGCCCAATCTTGCTAAAGCCTTGACGATCGACCTTTCGTTTCTGGCTCGTGGTTGATGCCATAACACCAGAGCTATCCACCCTAGTTCTTCGCGTGTGTGAGGCACTCGTTACAGTCGTTGCTATCCCGCTAAAAACAACCTGGAAACAAGGGCGCATTGTCATGATAGTGGAAACAATGACGGCAGTAAATATTTCGGCCATGGCGAGAGTATTGGGCGTGGTATTATACCCTGATATAGTTAGAATAATAATAAGCATTGGGAAAAAGGAATGGACATACAGTGAGGATCAGTTGCAGCTCCTTCATTAGGTACGTAGATCATCACAACGCGAACCACAGCGCAAGCCGTATGTCTAACTCGTCAGCTCATTAATACAAAAACCTTCAATACATGGCTGTGTCAACGTACGCGAGTCCCAAGGCAATGAGAAAGAGAAACTGCCATATTTCCTTATTCCGATGTCCTGTCGACAGAAGAGCTGGAAATGGTATTAAAACGAGCAAGACGGACGTAAAAGAGTTGATGTAGGCATTTGCTACACGGAATTTGGTGTTGTCGATGCATGTGCCGTCGAGATCACCTTGCCAGGCTTTACGAATCGGGTTGCATTGGAAGGTCGACACTAGAGTGCCGCCAGTGTAATAGGCAATGATGACGCCCATCAGGGCAAAATTGGCATACCGTGCAATTTTTGTACTCAAGAGAACAGGTTTGCTGAAGATGTTCATATAGATAGTACAAATAGAAAGCTTGATCACGCCCGCTGTCGCCTTGAAGAAGACCTGGTTGAGCCAGAAGCACTGCGATTGTTAGTGGCGGGATGGAAGTAACAGGGAGGTGGGGAGAGATCTACAATCTTGGGCGTCAGAGCTTTCTGAATATCTGGCGGTAGATCATCTTTGTGATAACCATAGCCCCATCGAAAGTATGCTAACACTTTGTTAGAGGTGTTTCGTCAACAAGCTCGCGATACCTACGGTCTAAGTTAAAACCAGCAAGACATATGCTTAGGGACTAAATAGTTAGTTTATGTAACAGACAAGATCAAGTTGCACGAAACTTACTAGACCAACTATCAACAGGTAGTCTGGTAGTCCAATGACCTTTTTCCAGAGGCGCCAGGATATTCTCCATATGACTAAAATAGTAGCACTAGCCAGCAACGTAAGCGTCACGACTTTGAGCTTGGCCGAATTGTTAGGCCCTTGGTAGTACTCCGACATGGGCGTGTAATGGAAACTGCAGCTTCGAATAAACAGCTCGAGGGAAGACGGAGAAAAGACCAAGGGACTGGTGCGCCTTTATTTAAAACATAACATGTATGCGCGCACTGCCTGCAGCAGTACATTGTAAACGAACAGCCCATTTGGCATTTAACCTTAAGGCCGATGCGAACTTTGTTACGGTTGACAAGGTATTGCCACACTCGACAGCCACTGGATTCACATCCTGGTAGCAGTTCGGACGAGACCATTAATCTGTGACTCGATTATTTACATGGATCTTTCCATGCAGATATTATTGGGTTGCATGCACCGCGGCACGGCTGGAAATAAGAAACTCCCTGGACAATGCATTGCCATTTATTTAAGCAAGACTGGTGGTGACTCAGGTATTGGTGACTTAAAGTCATGTTCCTTCACAAGAGATACAATTCTTCACATTGCACAACAACGGCTACCGGCAGACTGAGCTTTTAGCCACAGAGTCTTAATCATATCATTCGTGTTTCTATCTTGTTCCCAAGGCGTCTAAATCTACTTCTAGCAGCCAGAGAGCCGAGAGATTCCACCACTAACCTGTACAATGTTGGTCATTAAACTTTAAGTGACATATTTTACTTTTTACCAACACGACGGGGATTTAAAGCTGTCCGGGCTCTTCATTCTCGGCCGTTGCCAAGCCTATGGAACCAACACCTTAAATAATCTCTCTCCTCTGATCAGATGTCGGATTCGGGTTAATTCTCGCCGATACGATACAAACAGGCATTTTTCTTCGACCGTGTTGGTCGCCCACTTCCCTTCTGAAACTCGCTTGCCGGTAATCGGCTGCGCATTGCTTGGCACTTTTTCGGGAGATTTCTTGCGCCAATCACCTTGACAAAAATCAAATCTGGCAGGTATACCCAAGCGAGCCAACAAAGCTTTTGACGGCCCACAGTCGTAGAGCATGGCTGGGGTTGGAGGTTATTCCAGGCAGGCATGTAACCTTCTTGAACCGGCGTCGCTTCCGACATTCCTCATATGGTATAGACACCGCACAGGGACTAGGAACGGGACGGAAGGACGGGCCAACCGTTTCCGCTAACAATCAACGGCTTCGGCTTCCAAAGTCGGGAGAATGTAGGGGTACAGGGCATTAGTCTATTAGCATTGGCAAATTGTTAACTCAGAGTGCTACCTACGAATTCCTGACTATCAAAGCACGACTTCATTAAGTTATTTCCGCGACAAAAGAACCTAGCCACGAGATACCCTATACATAATCTCGAGCTTAGAAAATCGCTAAACAAATCTCATACCTCTCTGGTCGAAGATGTATGTTAGGTATACCTTCAGATATCCGCACGAGCTTCAAGACATCTGATCGCTACCATTCTGACACTCTGTTAACCCATACCAACCAGAATATATAGCTGCAGATGCGCTTAATGGCGGTAACTCAATACCACCAGGCCATGAGAGACACGAGATGTATCTTACAACCCATGCTGATTGCAACTCTCCTAAAGATCTAAGAGCTCTCGCCCAGAGGACCACTGATCTCCTCAGCATACATGCTGCCAACTTTGTCTCATAGACTGGCTACCTTCGAAGTTCGGGGATACCTAAAGCCTGAGGATGAGAAACTCCACGTATTAGCTAAATTTAATCAAGATCGATTTGTATTCATATCTTATAAAAGCAGGTAAATAGTTTATCTTCTACTTTGTTATTATAAAATTCAAGTAGGTATTTTAATATAATAATTAAATTATAAACTAGATATATCATTTATAATTAAAACCTATAGCTTAGAGACTATGTTAACATGCAGAACTTAGTTAATTCGCTGTCCCTCTTTTACGTATTATGTCCATTTAGCTAGCGGGTTCCAGGGAAGTCGGATTGTCCCTCCTTCTCTACAATACGCGATCCCAACATCCCCCGTATTTGTCCTATAATAGCACACCAACGTCTTTGGCTCCCAACCCCAAAACCCGCCTGCTCCGAGAGTATCTCCCGCACCATCCAACTCACCTTCTTTCTCCAGCTGTTCTATCCTCGCCCTTCTGTGCAATGTTGTCAGTCACCCGCGCAACTACAAATGTGTCGAAGCGAGCTGATACTTACGTCAATGCATTCTCATATCCCCAGACCACAGCAATAATTGGTGAGGGTGGAGCCTGGCAAAATTCCATTCGCTTTTTGGATATAGCCTCATGTTTGATTTCGATATTAGACGTGGTCGTGCTTTATATCAGACAGGTTAACCCCCAATCGCTGCAACCATTAAATGAGACTTGACTTACTCAGCGGCAAGAAGCTCCATAGGTCGATCTCCGTAGGAATACAACACGTTAAACATCTTTCTTTCCACGTCAGGCCATGGATCGCCAAACTGTTCTACCAGTGAATCTCCTTTGATTTGCAGGGTTTGCTGTGGAGTTACAAGGCTTCGGACTATTTGCGTAACGTCCTTGTCTGCAAACACAGCACCATATATATGCAGTGGTGGACCACTCTGAGCCTGAAACGCACCTATAGAACTCGCGCTTTGAAGAGACATAGGCGCACCCCCCGTCTGGTGTGGCGAGCCAAAGCTCTGTATGCCGGGCGCTACTCCAACTGTCTCAGCAGTGGGATTGTGAGCATGCCCGGAGTTGCCTGGCGGATGTTGCCCATAATATGATGGCGGTGGTGATACTTGGGGTCCAGGTACATAGACCGGATAGAAGTGCGTTTGTGTTTGCGTATGCGTGTAAGTTGCCGTTTGTACCGTTGGTGCTGGTTGCTGCTGTTGCTGCTTGTTTCCAAAGAGACCCATTATCTTGGCTCCAACGACACCAGCGCCAGCGATTGCAGCGGACTGGGCCATTTTCCCTAAACCATCTTGTTGGCCATGGCTTTCGTGATGTTTCCCGAATTTATTGCGAAAAGAGGAGCCAGCCAGAAAGCCTCCACCCATAACCAGTGCAGTCTTTCCTAGGCCGCGATCTCCATCCCCAAGGGGTTGGTTATCCGCGCCCACTTCCGTGGTAGTTGGATGATTGTCAATCGTAGGGACGTTAGGATCTTGAAGAGTCTGATATTGTTGTTGCCCGGGCGGGGAGACCGGACGCGCCCACTGAGTAGCTCCGGTAGCAGGAAAGACATAGTACCTAGACAACAAGACTGAGCAACACAGTCGAACCATTTGACAGAATGGAGCTTGGTGCAACTAACCATGCATTGTGCTCTGGGCTCCAGTTCGACACCCAGCCAGTAGGTAAGGTTGTCCCATCACCTCCCAGCGCTCCCTCCGCAGACGGAAAAGTAGATGCGGACATATAAGCAACACGATCTTGTTGGAGATTGTTGGCAAGGGGGAGGATGGCGTTTGAGTCAAAGGGCTATGGTGATTCTGCGACTCGGGGCAACGAAATCGTTGAATATTAGTCACGGCATGAATAGGGGTCATGGCAAGAGGTGCGATGGTGCCATTGACAGGCTGATGCGGGGTTCATATACCTCCCGACTGCGCATGGCGTGCAGAGTGGTATGGTCAGGCGCCATCGTCTATCCAATGTTCTGATGGAGGGTAACAGTGCCTGTACTGACGGCCTCCCATTAAGAGGGACCTCCGGATAAGCGGCTTAGTCCTAGAGTCACGAGAGGGAGCGTAATGCATAAATATCAGTACAACACAAAGAAGTAAGAAATAATATTGGTTTCAGCCCTGAACCTAACGTATGAATGGGCTCAATTAAGGGTTTAGGCTCGCATATGAAGTGCCGAAAGCCGCTTACTAGCCTAGCTGGGTTTCACCTCAATGCAACGCTAGCCGGACCTGTTGCCTACTGACATTTATTGCCTACATAATTGGTCAAAAGCGATTCCCAGGCTATTATCTCACGCAAGTACCCAGGATTGAAAAGTCCAGACCCTTTGTGGCTTGAGCTATTACGGGAGCTATGACAGTTTGCTTGGTTCTCATTAGTTATAAATTTATTAATTTCTCTGTTACGAGAGAGTACTCCGGCTTGCGACGGAGAGAAGATGAGCAAATCTCCAGGTGCAGCGAAGATTATAATATTCTAAATCCCTCAGAGGATCCTCTTTATCGAGTCGCTGGTGCTGCGCTGTTAAAAGTCCAAGGTAATACCAGTACTATTTTTAGTATTATTATAACACAGATCAAGTCCTTTAAGTATTCAAACATTTCTAAAGACTTTGGCTAACATAATAAAGACATCTTAGCCGTATAATACTAAGTTAAGTAAAATAATAAATTAATACTACCTAATATCTCAGTACTTTTAATTTGCTTATAAAGGCTTTATTAGTATATTCGCTTGCCAATGTTGAGGTTTCTTCCCTGTTGCTTTATTTTAGGACCTTATTGCTAAAATTCTATATCTTAAAACTAAGTTCGTATTGATATAAGCTCTCAGCCACAAGTCGCAACGGCAAATAAACATCTGGCTCACAACGACACTATACCTCCGGCATACGTGAGGGCACCTGGATCTTAGGAGACAAGTTCCTGTGGAATAAGGTCGCCAATGCCGCAGCTTCTGGCTCTTGAACAGCATGGCTACGCCGCTCATGACGCGCAGCTGTGTTGTGATACGTAAAGCACAAACCATCGCACGAATATATACAGCATCAGCACTGATCAAAGTTATTCTGGTCAATGAAACAACTGTCATGATGACAGCTGGGGTGACTTGGCGCATGATACAAAAGAGACCCATCACTGTCCCGATCACAGCTCCAGGGACATTCTTTCCGTAAGTAGCAGTAGCTATCACAGGCGCCATCATACTAGCAGGGCCTCGTTCGCATAAACCAAGCCAAGTTGTTACTTTGCATCCCAAACAGTAAGGGAGCCTATGGCGGAGAATACCCTCTGACTGACCCGGCTGCGGCTGCACTAGGACTGGGTGAACAAAACGAGACAACTATCGGAATTCATACACAGCCTCCTACTGATGGCTCATCTCTTGGTACGCTGGTACCCAAATTGACAGTTACCATGTGCTACACCAACTCTCCGAGTGTAATCAACTCTGGGACCTTACTCAATAGAGTAGCAATAAAGGTAGAAGCTATCGGCTAAGTCAAGTATAGGAACAAGTTAAAAACAGACACAAAGCCTGATTTGGTAAACAATGTACAGAAAGCGATATTTACAAACATCCCAGTCTAACAGGCCAAGCTTTGCGTTAAATGCTTAATTTTCAATCGGTGAATCAAAGGCAGCGCATTTAGTAAAACCACAGGAGAACAAGACTTCGCTGTCGCTTGGTACTTGGAGTGGCTTGATAAGTCTGATAATCTTTAGTAAAAGGCACTGAGGAACAGCATGATGTCTGTAGCTGTGATTGCTGCTATACAGGCCTTTCAGATAGAGGAGAAGGAACTAGAGAAATATGATCCCGAGGAAAAGGACCTGGAGGACAAGAAACCAGCGGATAAGCAATGAGTTGCCGAAAAGCTGAGAGAGTAAGCACATCTGCGTGATGAATTGCACCGAGGACTGTATAACCCTAAGTGTCTTTGAAACTGTTATTTTAAGTTCTAGACCCGACAGCTGACACTTGCATCGCGCGCCATACCTCGTATACTGAGCACGTTGCTGTAGACTCATCCTTGATTTGCGCCGTCGGCTTCAGCACGATCCAGTTTATGATAGGTGCGCTAAATGATTATTCGGCAGACGTGTTGGAAGGATATACCTGAGATCAATGGGCAAGACATATGTAGCTTGTAGTCAATCATACACATGTGTATGTTGTGGCAGGGTTACATCTGCCGAGCCTCGCCTTGATATATGATATCTTCTAGCTAACAACATATCCTTGACTGCGCGCTTTTGTCTATACGACGAAGGATAATTACTGTGTTTTGGGAAGGTTGACGGGAGGTGGCGTGGTCTATATTGCTTGTCTATGTCAATTTAAGCGATAAGGCGATGGTTGGATTACAGCTACTGGAACTCTAAATGCATTCTGTGCCGTGATTACCGAACTAGATCTGAGTCTTGAACTATATCTATGGTAAGGCCGAGAGGGGTGCTAGTACTAGTAAGGTTTAGAATTTAAGCTTAACATTTACCTCCAATAGTTTACTACTCAACCTACCATCTTAACTGCTGTTTCAGATGAATATAGGACTAGAATTCTCGTATCATAGTCTGTCCTTCATCTTACCCCTACAATGGCGCAATTGCATGCCTGCTTACCAATACTGTCTTCAAAGATGAAGCTTTACTGAGTATTCAGTGGCATGGTAAGAAATATCGCCATGATCTTGACTGTATTTGCATATAAATAGGCCAACATCTCGTTCCTTTCCATTCTCTATCTCCTCATCACATTCACAAGTTATTCAAAAGATCTTC
Organism: Fusarium sp. MPI-SDFR-AT-0072; assembly: GCA_020744335.1. Classification (NCBI taxonomy): domain Eukaryota; kingdom Fungi; phylum Ascomycota; class Sordariomycetes; order Hypocreales; family Nectriaceae; genus Fusarium; species Fusarium sp. MPI-SDFR-AT-0072. The sequence goes on along the minus strand of JAHBOG010000001.1, from coordinate 6,274,135 downwards.
AGTCCGCTCTTTACAACTCTTCACAAACTACCTCTAACATTCTTCTCACCATGAAGTTCTCTCTTGGTCCCATCCTTCTCGGCCTCGCTACCATTGCAGGCGTGACAGCCTCGCCTGTACCATCCTCCGACATTGCTCCATCCAACGACGATGTCATCAGCCCCCTTCCTGTCCTGGGCGTACCCGGGGATCATGAAACCGCCAACGCTGAGACAAACGAAGTTGCGATCGTTCCTCGTGACTTGAGTGACGAAGCAGCTTCAGGCATATCTAAGAGAGCTATCGACTCGTTTTTCAAGATCCATGTTGTGAATGGAGCTGGCAGAGTCCTGGGCATCATCGTCATCGACTACGTGATCAATCAACTCCTAGGCAACCATGAGGGTATCAATGCCTTCTTTGATAAACTCACCAACGTCAAGACCAACGGCCCCATTGTCGCTACAAACTTCGAGAATGGCGCCAATCCTTTCAAGACCGCACAGAATGCAATTTTTGACTTCAGTACTAAAGTAGTATCTGGTGTCATTGACCTAGGTCTGGATGCTAGCGGCACTGCTGTGAGCGTTGTAAGCACTGCTGGCATTGAATTGGGCAATCTTGTTATTGCAAAAGCCCTCCATATCTTCAACGACAAAAACCAGAAGATTGGAAGCGTGGCTATTTAAAGGCGCCCGGCAAGGCCTCTTTGAGAGACTGATTTCGAGATGAGTGAATATTGGAGGAAGGACTGGCGAGGCATAGATCGAGAGGGTTCTTACAAAGGCTGAACAAAGAAGGGCTCTTCGTTGTTGATGATGACTTGCTCTGACCGTTGGCCTTGACTTTTCCCTGTCAACTTGCTTATCTTGGATGTATATAGGAGGACTATAAAACAGTATATTAAAGAACATAAAAAATTAAATTATGTATAATTAGATGTTGAGCCACGAGTTACCACATATCCTTACGATCTTTTAAGACTGTTATTTTATGTTTATAGACATCACAGCTGGTGTTTACTGCGCATCTTACCCCGTATACTGAAGTTGATAAACAACATCGATAATCACCCAAGGTTTACTGCCACTTGAAGAATCCAGTTGCTTAAACTTAGATGCCACGTCGCACCTGACCTTGACATCGTGCACACGGAATATAAGAAGGCCACGAAGAGGTACATGAGCAAAGTACAGGACTATCTTTCTTGGCTTGAGACGTGGAGGCCTGAGATTTATGTCATTTGACGCGTTCCGAATGAGACCGAAGATGATGCTGAACTGGGTTTTCCGCATCGATAAAGACCTGGCACTTGCGACTAATGCCCGCAACGATAGTGATGTCTGATAGCCACTACCTTTGATAAGGGTAAATAAGTATCTCATGCTTTGTAGAGTTGACTAATGTGTTAAATTTGGAATATAGTAGCTGCTACGCTGTGTATAAAGTGGCTTTAGGCTAGCAAAATGATAAAAGTTGCTAGTTATTGAGCCAACAGACTTTTCTCGTCTCATTGTACAATGAATAACATGGTTAATTGCTGAGTTACAAAGGGTGACAGCAAATCTTGAGACTACAGAGAAGTGTGGGGCTCCATGCCAGTTAGTCACCGCAAGTGCTGCTATCATGACTTCCCTACTGGATTTCTCGGGGTGAGGTTACGAAGGGAACATATGTCGATCCTAAATTACTATCTCCTCAGGGCATGCCGACCAACCGATTCTACTGCATGGAAGTGCTGTGGAGCAATTACTTCATGTCCTTCGGGGGAGTAGTTAATATGGTATTTAAGATCAATGCCCTTCGCATCCGGAATTATAACATCAATCGCCTGGCTCATGCAATATTAAAACTCGTACTTGCAAAGAAATTCACTATCTGCTCTCCTCCCCTGGCTGCATCCTTTATAGATACTACGATTAACTGCATGAACTATTCTGATAAGCAAGAGTATAGAAAAGTGCTAGTGAGTGTGTTTTATCTACTTGATAGTTTGGATAAAGAATGATATATTAGTCCCGAAGTGACGCAGTGGAGCGCCGTCCGTTCCGTTCTTGTTGACCTCTAATAATTGGTTATGCTGTGGCAAAAGCAATTTTCGAAGCTGGCCATCCCTTAACTAAAAGTTAAAGCCGGCAACCTCAACGTTGTATGTAGCTTTGCCACAGTTGAGATAGACAGGCTCTTCTTGGCTACAAGATGCACCCAGCTCGAAAGAAGCCTCGTAGATACCACCAGTGGCTGCCTTGTTTCCCCTGAACCATACGCAGCCTGCCTTCCACTCCCGATTTACAAACTGGTAGAAAAGATCTTCGCCAATGTCGGCCCCTTTTTATTGTGTAAGCTGCCTCAATCTCGGTAGGTGGGAGTTAGTTTTGTGTACTTACAAACGGAAGCATCGGGCGTCGTACGGTACTCCCAAGTGCGCAGGTCGTCAGACCAGAAGCGGGTATCGTAGTAAGCGCGGCATGAAGCTCTCTTTCCACTCGGATCCGGAATGTCGACTCCAGTATCAAGACGCTTATGCAAGTAACCATCCTTCTCATATGTGATGTACTTTTGGATAGGTGAGGTGTGGTTAAACTGCCACTCAACGACAGCGGGATTGTCAATAGTCCTGTTGAGTCCATGCCGATGCGAGTTTGCGTTTTCATACCAATCAACATCAACACCGTCGACACGGAAAACGGGGGAATCACGGGGAGTGGGAGTAGTCAGTCCGATAAAGGTAGCTCCGGCAGTGGCACCAGCAGCGGCGATGAAGGTGACGAGATCAGTCAGGATATCAACACCACAGGCGGCGTTGGTAGCAGAGTGACGAGGGCAGTCGAGAGCGGTGTTGCGAAGAGCGACGAAGAATGCACCGGCGCTGAAGGTTGCTGTGCTCACCAAGATGGTCAGGGCCGTGATGGGCCCACGAGCGGCCAGCAGAGCCGGGATAAACATGCTTACTTTGGATAATGAAGAAGATTGGATGATAACGAAGAATGATCAAGAGTAAAAGACTTGATCTGTGGGAGCTTGCTGTTTTCTTGGTCGTTAATGGTGTACAAGACTGCGGTTTATATATGTCTGTCATCGAACTCATCATCTTGATACTGATTCTGATTGATAGGTCGTCAGAATCATGCTGAGGTGGTTCTTGGATTGCCGGAATGCGATGCCGGCCGTCTCCCGCGGGCCCCTATCGGAGACTGTGCCGAACAGACGGGTAAATCGGCAGCCGTATATGCGGCTATTCTCGTATTTGGAAGCTATTCACAATTCTCTAAATGGCTATAGAATTAGGTGAAGAAGCGTAATGATCACTGGTCTGCCTATCTATAAGAGCGTATATTTATGATTTGTACTGATGTAATAGGGAAAGCTATGTACAGTCGCCGGTCTGAAGTCCTGGCCCAATGTCTGTCCTCAACTGAGTGACTTAGTTTCCCCGTAGTGACGCTCGTTGAAATAAGCGAGAACCGCCGCCATTGTCGATAAAGGTTTTCTGAGTATCGTTCTCGCCGCGGTAGTTGAGAAGTCCTGCAGTTGATCGCTTCGACTCATTGGGAGCAGGCTTGTTTGCCGTTCTTTCCGACAAAATACTGGGGATCTATATGCTGAATGTAGGTGACGATCTCCTCGACTCGTATCCTGCTTGCGGTGATATGATGAGTGAAGTCTTTGTTAGGTAGTGGAGACGATGAAGCTTTGTCTAAGTGACAGATGATAGCTGTGGCATGCTAAATTGCGTCCTTTCCCAGATGCACGTGTCGTCTGGCGCCGGCATTACTCCAATGGCGATCAGGGTATGGAGTACTTGTTAGTTATAAGGTTAAACTTTACGCTACCAACACAACACGATATGGCTCCAGTCAGAAAATACATAGTCCAGACCGACCTAACCATGCTTCTCTTAGTGTGTTTTTCCTTATATGAAGCAAGCTGCCTAGATAAGCTCGCCTTGGCCATCTCGTTGTAGCAAATTGAAGGTCTCTTAGAAGCTCATTCTCAAGCTCACTTGAGTGCAATTGGCAAGTCATCACAGCCCCAGTAGGTTCCTGGCTACAGTCAGACCAGCTGTTCACTAGAGAGACTAGCTGGGTCATAGCGCCGGCAGATGGAGCAGACAAGCCAACCTACCTGCCTACCTGGGTATGGTGTGCAGTCAATGACATGCCATCAATGATGTACCGGTAAGAGAAAAGGCTAGCAAAAAGACCAGGGAAATTGAGGACGCGTACCTATGCACAGACACTGCGTGCGCAACATCACCACCTTCTCAATTCAGAACCATGGTGTTGATTTCAGCTTCAGTCCTATAAACTACGGAACAAAATGCGACCATGACACACTCGCTCATCCTACTGACAAAATAACAACGGGGCTTATGGTCTTTTTCAGTGACCTGTCTTGAATCTGCATTCTATCCTACAGCTGCCAACAAACTCGCAAACCACGTTTCATCAACCCTTGCCAGTGTCCGAGGGTCACCATCCTCTACAATCCTTCCGCGATCCAAAACAAGCACCCTGTCGCAAAATTCAGACACAATATGCAGTCGATGGGCGACCATAACTATAGTGCAGCCCGCAAACTCCCTCTCGATTATTGCAAGCATGTCCCGCTCGGTGTCAGCATCGACCGAGCTGGTGAACTCATCCAAGAGGAGTACAGAACTACCAGTCGTTTTCCGCTTGAGTACTGCTCGTGCAATGTTGAAGACCTGCCTCTGGCCTTGACTCAGTGAGGATTCTGATAGAACACCGTCAAGTCCACCCTGGGACTCAACCATGTTCCAGAGGTCCATTGCCTGTAGCACATCGCGACACTGTTCTGTCGTTGCTAAGCCAAGCGGATCTAGGTTTTCCATGAATGTGCTGCCTATAGGCAGAAATACTGGGTCCTGGGGTACTGTTATTAGTCTTTCCCGGAGCGCCTGTGGACTTATAGATAAGAGAGAGACACCGTCAATGGATAATGTGTACTCTACACCATCTTTTTGCACAGGCTCTAGAAGCGCAAGAAGGAGGAGAATGAAAGAAGACTTTCCGCTGCCATGCCGCTTCAGTTAGCCAAAATGTCTCGAAGATGGGCCTGATGCTGAGAGACAAACCTTCCGGTACGGCCGCAAAGGGCTATCCTTTCACCGGCTCTGATCGAGACATTAATTCCTTGCAGTGCATATTCTTCAGCATCTCCACTAGATCCAGATTGTAAGTCAGAGTTCCCAATGCCTTCTCCAAAAATCTTGAGCAAGAGACTTACTTGTACGTCGCCCAAACCCCTCGGACTTCGATGGCTCCTTTCGATGGCCACCGTTCATCAGGTTTTACTTCACCATGCGAAACACTTTCCGTGCCAGTCTTGGTAGTAAAATTCCGCAGTCGAGCTACAGCTCCAATAGAAGTCTCTAGCGCAGCATAGAATCGCACAATGTCACTCAACGACTGACTCAACGTCATCAATGTAACAAGGGATGCACCAGAAAGACTTGAACTAGACCGAAGCTGAGTTATCAAACCTACGAGAGCTGTTGCCGTAACAGCAACGACCACGTTTAAAGTTAGGTATAGCCAGCGCTGTACCATTGAAAGTAGATACATCGGCCTCTGGGATTGGTTCAGTAGTTGGTGATTGTGTTTGATGTTCTCTCCCGTCCAGCCTAACGCACGAATGGTGGCGATGCCTCTTGAAGTGTCGAGAAAATGGGTGTATAACGGACTCTTGGCTTCGAGGTCCAATAGTCGAAGCTGTCGAGATGTTCGGAGGTAAAACCGTTGTATCAACCATAAGATAAGTACCATAGCCGGGTAAGTAAGTCCTAGCCACGGTGATGACGACGCAATAAGCACTCCCATTCCGATCACACCAAAAATATCGAGCACCACATTAGCCACAGCCATAGGAAGCTCATTATCAATGATAGTAATATCTTGGGAGAAGTAGTTGGTGATAGTGCCAGTGTCTGATGTTGTCAAAAGTTGCAACGGTGCGTTGATGACGGTTTCCAACGCCCTCTGGTGCAGTACCGAGCCACTAAGGCGAATGAAAGGGCCTAGAACCAGAACCACAGCAGCCATGAATGATACTAAAGCAAGTATTTGAAGCATTGCGTATATACCGATGTAGTAGGCCTGAGTGTGAGTTTGGACCAAGCCTCTTTGTGGCCGGGCCACATCGTCAGCCCAGAATGTGAGCCATATGCGTGGGAAGTTGTTGAGGAAGCCGTTGCATACACAAGCGAAAACGAAGGCGACAATGGGAATTAGGCCAATTGTACGTATATAATAGCCAAAGACGCTCGTGTCACCCAATTTTCGGGCCTCTGCTTCTTCTGCAGTCATGGCTACTGTTGGTGATGAGGGGGAGGGTGCTGGCTCGTCTGTGCTTCCAAGTGCTCCAGTCGAAGCTGGCTCTGAATCGAAGCCTAGATCAGAACTTGAAAGGACATCGTCACCCGTGGGCTTCTCTTCAAATACGTCTCCGTCACTGCTGATTCTGATGGCATAGTCCGCAGCTTGAAAGTGCCGAAGGTTATGTGTACACAGAATAACAGTGGCGCCACGACGACGAAGCATACCATCTCGTCCAAAGACATGTCGGAAGACATGATCCGTTGTCCTGGCATCTAAACCGCTGAGGACGTCATCAAAGATCATAAGGTTGGCGTCTACAAGGTATAGCGCCCTAGCAATTGCCACTCGTTGCCGTTGTCCGCCGCTCAAGGCGATGCCACTACTTCCGATCATTGTGCTATCGCCCTGAGGGAGATTCGTGAGGTCTCGGTCGAGCATAGTAGCGTTTATAATGGAAGTATATCGCTTGCCGTCAAAGTGATTGTTACCAATGATGTTGTTGCGGATCGTGGTATTTGTTAAGAACGGCTGTTGATCACAGTAGCCAATGACTCTGGAACGAGGGACAACCGTGGAGCCTGTCGCAAAGGGGACTTCGCCGAGAATGGCTTTGCACAAGGTGGATTTCCCGCTTGCAACAGGACCAACGACAGCAGTGAGACGTGATGACGGAATGGTTATGTTGACATGCTTGAGAACAGCAACGTTCTCGTGCCACCCAAAGCTGCCGTTCTTGATCACGACGTGAGGGGTGCAGTTCTCCTCTAAACTCTTCATCTCAATTCCCATACCGCTGATGCTAGCAGCAGAAGGAGAAGACGAAGTCACAGACGCGGCTGACACCATACGATTATCAAGATGGCGATACTCAAACATTGGGTCGCGCTCTAGATACGTCTGGACCCGTTGAAGACAAGTTAGCGCCCCAAGAAACTGTGGAATTTTCTGAAACAGTATCATCAGAGGCGATGCGAGAAGGGTAAGGTAGGAGATGGAGACGAATATCGAGGTCGTGTTGAGCGTCTTGGTGGCCACCGCAAAAGTAATAACGGGAGATAAGGTCATGGGAACCTGAGAGACAGTAGCCGCTGCGGCGAGGAGCATACGCCAACGCCCACCGATCTCAATCTCTCTCACTCGCAGTCTCTGCACGTAAGATTGAATTGGCTTTGTCATGCCAGACATCTTTACCAGTTTCATCTGCGCAATAGCAGCCGCAGTGACACCAACTCTCGTTTCGATTGCTTCCATCCATTCTTTTTGACGTGGTCCAAGAAGCTTACCTATCCCAAACGCCATGAGCGTTGAGACGGCGACTACACCAAGGGAGGCAGCAAATGCAGCTCCAAGCTCTCGTTGGAGGAGCCAGCAAGACAGAGCAATCTGGATAGTGTTGGCCCAGTATTCATGGAGGTCAAGAACACCTCTTGTGATGCGCTCCACGTCGGTGCTCATCAATGTGAGGGCGCCTGAATCCCCATTCGCGGGCATTCTAAGCTCTGTAGTCTTTTCATACACGGCGAGCACGAGAATGCCTCGAACCATGATGACGAAACGCTCCTGGAAGTACCAGTATAATGCTGTTGAGAACGCAATGGCCCCATATGTTAGAGCCGTCGCGCCAATGAGTCCATATCCATGACTCTGGTCTTGGTCATCATTCTGCAGGTAGTGTAAGAGGGCGTGGATAAGAAATGGTTGGCATATGCTGGCAGCGAGGAGCGCTGCACGAGGAATAATCGGTGGTAATAACTGGAGGGCTAAGACTCGCAGCAATAGCCGTGCCAGACCGTATTTCTGGCCCTTGTAGGGATTGTTGTGAACTCGCTCAACGAGGTGTTGGTGTGTCTCAGTTGTAAGGGCTTTGTCGAGGGGATACAGACTCTCCAGCGTCAGGATGACACGATAGCCTTTCATAAACAACGTGTTCAGCCAGAAGAAGACGCCAAGATTCCAAATGCCACTCGTCTCCTCGGGGCTATGCTGCTTCACATCCCAGCCGAGCCATTTCTCTTTCTGTCGTGATTCCAAGTAAACCATGACAGCTTTGAGGGCAGTGGCTGCTGTTAATAAAGATGCATAGTTAGGGTTGAGCCCCGATGGAATGAGAAGCCATGCTGTCCGTGTCCGAGCAACATCAAATAATAACGTGACGGAAAGGTAGGCAGCGATGGCTGTTGAAGGTCGCGGCGCTCTTGAATGCTCAATCCATGACAGTGGGATAAGAAGCAGGGCTGCGATGAAAGCAAGGGAGGCAGCAGCTAAAGAACGTCCCGTAGCGAACTGGGAAGAGTTCCGTCCAAGAATGATGAGGACAAGCTGCAACACAGTCAAGCCTATTGCAAGAGCCTACAACACGATGAAGAAAGCCTCTGTTAGTGGCATACGCTTAAGACACGATGATGCATTAACAAGAGTGGAGATACATACCAGCTTCGTCCACTGAACTGCCGAAGCGCCGACAATTGGGCGACGGCGACGACAAAGTGCCAGGATGCGTGACAGTCCAAGGCAAATGAAGGCAGTAGCCGGTACAATGACAAAGACGACATCTTCAAAGGCAACAGTGAAGTCAAAGTTGCCTCTACAACCACGCACAGCAGGCCCCAGCGAGTCGTCATTGAGACAGGCGCTAACAGACGACATCATCCGTTTGTGTCAGTGGTGACTACTGATGCTACAGGACGGCTCCAAGTCTGCGGGGAAAGTAAAAAGGGATTCTCGCCCTGGAAATCGGAGTTTATCACGGGTGCAATCTTTATCTACTGACACTGCATGCATTGTGCGGCACAGCTGAATGGGGATCTGCATGTTGGTTGAATGCTTGTCTACCGTGCCCTGTTTTCCCCGCTCGCCGCGGCGCTGCACTGCATCATACTGTACTGCACTTCCCTGCTGCGACAGATAAGACAGCGCAAACAAACACGCCACCAAATCCTGCCAAAAGTCCCTAACCCCCTTGTAGCAGTAGGGATCGCCAACCTCTTCTCCCTTCCCGCCGTGAAAATCAAGGATCAACAAAATACTGGACAACTGCGTTTTGTTTTGCTTTGACTCAGATTACTGTGCTTTTGCATTGCATTGCAGCTGGATACGAGAATACTACGTCACATCAAAAGCTACGTGATTCTGTTCTGTTCCCAACGCAGCTTCAGCACCTCGCCTAATGTTGGCCCCCATCTTTGCGAAACGCGCTCAGCTGTTGTTTGCCTACCAATAACCGGCCTAGCTAACACTGAACAAACACTATTCTCCCCGCAGAGCCAGCATCTGTCGTGTTTCAATTGCAGCCGACATCTTCTGTATGAGAGAACATTTCTGTAGCTGGTCTGCGCCATGGAGAACGTTCAGCACGGTGTCACCGAATCGACACCGCTCCTACAGCCCAACCTCAATTGCGACGCTCCAAACAGAAGCCCTCCTAAGAAGAACAGGGCCGATGAGTGGCGGGCGGCATGGCAGCGTCACTTTTCCCAGTGGTCAGCCCTGTATGTCTGCAGTCTATTCATCCTGCTCGTCGACGTCCCCAACTTCCTAAGCGAAGTCCCAAAGCTGCGTATGCTCGAGCTTGGTCTCTGCCGCGACTACTACGCTGCCATTGACCCAAGCGTCATCGGCCGCGATGGCTCCGTTCCCGAGCATCTTTGCAAGGTCCATGAGATTCAAAGCGCTCTTGCCAAGATGAGAGGTATTCTCGGCATGATTGAGGGTATCCCAGGTCTCATACTCGCTATTCCCTATGGCGTCCTGGCCGATAGTAAGGGCCGTCGGTTGGTCACGGGCCTTAGTCTACTGGGCTTTGTCCTGAGAGACATTTGGGCTTTTACTGTACTTTACTTTCATCAAATATTTCCTGTCCGTGCTGTCTATGCTGCACCGGCTTTCCTGGTGCTGGGAGGCGGCTCTACTGTCATCAGTCCCATGATCATGGCCATCATTGCGGCTGCTATCCCGGAAGCATCACGGTATGTACACAACTCTCTCTTGTGCTCAAAGAACAGCATTCTTGGGTTTCTCTGAACTAGTCACTGATCTCCATCTCATAGAACACGGGCTTTTTTCTGGGTACAGGTTGTCCTTCTCATAACTGAGCTAATTGCGCCACCACTCGGTGCAGTTCTCATGAAGGCATTAGGACCGCATTTTGCTTTCCTCACAGCCGTCCCACTTGAAGCTCTGGCCTTTGTGGTGCTTGGATTTATCCCCAACACAAAGTCCTCTGAGAGTGCCCCAAGCGACATAGAGGGCACGGAGAGAGAAGAAACCCAATCAGCCAATGACCAATGCGAGGAAACGATAAATGATCAAAACCCATTGAAGAACAAGGTTCTACAGGCTCTATCACACCTTTCACACAACATCCGACACGGTGTTCATACTTTAGGCAGGCATAAAAGTCTCCTGATTGGCCTCCTAGCGCTGGTTGTTGCAAAGATGGCTCGACCCATGCTAGAACTGATCTTGCAATACATGTCTGTGAGATTTGGATGGCCGCTGGCCAAGGTACGTGTCCCCCAAGAACGGGAAGCTAGCAAATTCCTCACTTTTTCTCTCCTGCGATCATTAATACTGTGTTTTAGACGGCATTCTTGCTCTCGATCCAAGCCGCAGGCCAGATTCTGCTCTTTGCTGTGGTCCTACCGCAAGTCAATGTTTGGCTCATCAACAGAATGAAGACATCTTCTGCTGCAAATCTCGCACTGACTCGAGTGTCAATTCTCTTCCTTGTTGTTGGTTCACTCTGCATGGGCCTCGCCACTGCTGTTCCGGCGTTTATAATTGGTATGTACAGTATCAGCGACATCAGCCACGTTCTGGCAAACTAACTGACCGATCAATAGCCTTCTTTGGATATACGCTTGGCAATGGCTTTTCATCCGCCTTGCGATCTCTCCTGACAACCATGGTACATCCAGATCATCTGTCACTCTTATTCACTGCAATCGCCGTGTTCGAGGGTATCTCAACCATTGGCGCCTCGCCACTCCTCGGACTGTCGTTCTCAGTCGGTTTGGACATTGGGGGCATGGCTGTGAGCATGCCTTTCTTTGTTGCTTCGGTTCTCTATGCCCTTGCTGCGGTACTACTTGTTAGTGGCATGTCTACAGAGTCTTGCCCGACCGAAGCGTAGGGTCGAATTTGGTCTTGATCCTCGTGAGGCTGCTAGGCGTGTATTTTACACGATTGATTAAATGGTGGATTGTTGGGGCTACACTAAATAGATATCCTAGGAAGATATGTCAAGTCAATACATAAAAAAAAATCAAGTCGTTCCTAAGGCGCCTCAGCAAAAGCAATGCTATTTGCCCCGTACTGGAATCGAACCAGTGATCTTATCATGTCGTGTCTATTTACTAGTGATACGCTTTACCACTGAGCCAACGGGGCTTGGAAGGATTGACATGCTCGGCTCGACAACGTGGGATATTGAGCGACTGCATTTGTACAGTTGGGGAGACCAGCATCATCGCTTCACAGTCTTGGACGTCCAGGCTGTCACGAGGAAATGGACTAGCCGCTCTGGAATACGGGGAAGCATTACACTTTGGCGCAGAATGCAACCTCGGTTACATATCGCGCAGATCCTTGTGGCAACCCGTCTCCCCGCCAAGATAACATGCCTAAATCTGGAAATGATTGACCCCAGATTTAGCAATGATTTTCTCGCCATCTCAGCGCTGTAGTCATCTTAGTCACGGCCTGGTTCAACGTCCGAACAATACATGGGTTTTCCAAATGCTACCCCGTCGGTCCAAAACATAAACCATGAGTAAAGCGCATGCTTGAGTGAGTAAGATGACTGTGCAGCATCCAGCCTGTATCACCATGTCCAGAAATGATCTTCATATACTGAACTGTCCAACACGAGGGCACTTAGATGGTTGAGTCAAGAGGCAGCATGGATGCGACTATAAAGACGATAGAAAGTACCAAACAACTTAGCAACTCAAACAACATTCAATCTCTCAAGCTTCTCTCTTCTTGAACAAGACACACTACTATTTCTCAATTCTCATTTACAACATGGCAGCTGCAGCAGTCCAGACTTACACTCCCGCGTCCTACGACCACCGCGCCGTTGATGCCATGACTGACGTCGACGTGGCCGCCCAGCGACTGCAGGAACTCAATGGCCTGGATCACATGAAGTCCTGCATCAGAGACGTCTTCATGAAGCACGGCGTCGACAAAGTATTCGGCGTCGGTCTTCTCCACCGACACTACGACGTCGCCCCCAACGAGAAGATTATCGAGCTTGGCCCAGTCTCATCACCCTGGGTTGTAGGTGATGACGAAGTCGTAACTGGTGGCTCAGTCCTCCCTCACACCTGGCGCGTCTTCGATGGCGAGCTCAAGCCCACAGAGTTCAAGTTCGTGCCACAGCGTGATCTCTCAAACGTCGACCGGCCCGTCTTCCCAGCGGCCTTTGTCAAAGAGCTTATCGGCGTGCTGCAAGAGACAGGCCTCGATGAGGTTCTGGGCGTGAGCCTGTATGAGGCCGGCGACCCAGATAACGAGACCATGGAGGTGACATATGGCCGCAGCAGCATCGTCATTCCTTCTACAGGTCTTATCGGCTCCAAGGTTATTGGTCCACAGGGTTTTGACGCATTCCAAGCTGCCTGGACTTTCAGCAAGAAGGAGGGCGAGGACGTTGTTGCTCACCATGGCATCTGCGCTGCAATGGGTGTCGATGATGGTGTCACAGCTCGCCATGGAATCTGTGCGGCCAAAGCGGAGAGTGGAGTCGAGGCTCGACATGGGATCTGTGCCGCAAAGGCTGCCGATGATGGGGTTACCGCTCGCCATGGTATCTGCGCAGCCAAGATGAACGACGGCGTAAAAGCTCTACACGGTATCTGTGCAGCTAAAGCTGAAAACGAGGCCCGTCACGGTATTTGCGCAGCAAAGGCCAGTGATGGTGTTAACTCTCGTCATGGTATCTGTGCTGCCAAATCTGCTGAGGATGGTTTGAAGGCTCAGCATGGTATTTGCGCTGCAAAAGCCAGTACTGACGGAGTTACCTCTCGTCACGGTATCTGTGCTGCCAAGGCGGCTGATTACGGTATGACAGCTCGTCATGGTATCTGCGCAGCGCGGGCCGATGATGGTTTCACGGCACGCCACGGCATCTGTGCTGCTAAAGCTTCCGAGGATGGTATCAACGCTCGCCACGGTATTTGCGCCGCCAAGGCCGCTGACGAAGGAATCACGGCTCGCCATGGCATCTGCGCTGCAAAGGCTGCTGAGGGCATCAAGGCGTACCACGGTATCTGTGCTGCCAAGTCTATGGAAGACGGTGTCAAGGCTCACCACGGCATTTGCGCTGCCCGCACCGCTGAAGATGGCATTAAGGCCAAGCATGGAATTTGCGCTGCGAAGGCTGCCGACGAGGGTATGACTGCTCGCCACGGTATCTGCGCCGCACGTCTTGCTAATGGGGATTGCATGAAGGTCTAAGATGGTAGCTATACTATCTTGTTCTGTTGTCATACTGTATGACGGGGAGGAGTGAGCCGAGTATATATGATCACTGCCTGCTTCAGAAGCATTTACAGAAAGATAGTCTTTCGCAGAACTTTCATTAACTTTAAATATAAATATAAATCTCAGTAAGTTCTAGTATCTAATTGTGATTTGTGACTTGTGTGAACTTTGCGTTTTTCATTAAGCTGCATGACTGCTTGATATATCTCGTGGACATATCATAAGCTTTAACTATCAATCAATAGACCCAGGCGCCAGTGACAGTCTTTTATATACAAGATCTATAGACAAGGATCAAATAAGTGATGTTCACTCTCAGATACCGGATTCATTATATCCTTTGGTCGGCAGCTACGTCTTTCTGATAGGATAAATAGTAATATAGGAGCGCGTTAAAGGATGTTGGAGGGTTGCATTCCGAAAGCTCCAATAGGAACGTCCAAAGGTTTGGCAGCTGAATTCCGATAACCAATCACATTAGCCGTGACTTCTTTGGATTCTGAAATCAGAGCGTGGACTCACCTGTGACAAGAGTTCACTCTTATGAGACGTAAGCTTAACCGCCGCTGGCCTATTCATTTCATCCTCTTTCAATCGCTGACGCTCTTCTAGTACCATCAGCGCTCCGCTGTCAATGGCTCTCTGAAATTCAGCGCTGTAAAGATGCTCGGCGGCTTTAAAGATCTCGGCTTGATAGATTTGGCTCTCGTGATGTGGCCAGGCCTCGGCGCTGGCATCAATGGTCCGAAGGACAGAACCGAGGCCACGAATCCTGCTAACTCTCTGCATATCATGAGCTCGGGACATGACTTCAAATGAGCTGGTGTAATAGGTCGTTACGACTGAGTCGAAGTGGCGAAACCCGAGCGTCTTAGCACAATCGACAATGTAGGCGATTTTGCGCTCCATGTTCCATGAGCAAGGAGGAGTAGCTGGGTCATCAAGTTCTGCCGCGTCACTCATCGGGTACAATGAAGACCTGCGACTCACATCAGGTACCGCGAGAACCTCGTTGATTTCGGTAGTTGGTGTCATCAAAAGAGAAGGTGTCGGTGGTTCTATACCACAGTGAGCTGAGGTGCAGGTGAAACCTCTGTTAACGGAACTATCGCCTGTCAGGTTCCGAATTTGCAATGGTGACATGTCTGCGGCGGGTAAAGGCGTTGTGATGTGACCAAGTGGAGGCGAGACGCCAGACAACGAGCTATGCTCTTGGGTATTCCAAAAGCTTGCCAATTGGCCGTTAGATTTCGTAAAGAAATTCTCGATGTGGTCAAGATGGGGTAACATGTTTTCCTCGGTTGCATTCGAATACGATGGTGCAGCCATTGGTATAGGGTGAGGTGACGTTCTTTGAACGATTGGTCGGTGGTTGAAGTTGGCGTACTCCAGTTGCAACTCGAGTTCCTCAATACGTTTCTTGAGCTTTTGTCCTATTTTTTATTACTCAATTATTTTATCCATACGCGGATTGACGAGAACATGGACGGATGAAAGCGATGTTGTAAGGTTGATTCGGAAAAATTGGAGGGGACTGACTATGCTTTCTCTGGGCGATGCGGTTCTGTGCCTTTCGTCTATCTATAGTCTCCGTCAGAAGTTGCATTGGGACATTGCTGTCATCTGCATCCGATAACGTTTGTTCGGAAAGACCTGACTGTGATCCAAGAACCGACATGTTGATGTCGACTATGCTAGTCGTCAATTTGTAGGTACGGAATTCGTTGGCCTAGACTGATTGGCGAGTCACCACTTTCGCCCAGCGACTTTACTGTCAATTTGAACCTAGCTGAACTGCTTACGACTTCCAATCCAGATACAAGATCAGGTACTTATGATTGCCTCACCAAGAACGGCTCACTGCTTACTGCATGGCCGACAAGCCGACGCGCCAACACTAATGCACGGGCCGTGCCTCGTCCAAAAGTTCCTTAGCCGCAGATTGGCCACTGTAGGAGCCGAGGCCAGTGTGAGAATCCCACTGAGACCTTATGCAGCGCTCCACCCATGTTACGGTGCCCAGGAAAATACAGGGTAATGACACCGTACAAATCAAGACACCCTTGCAGTATCTCCACTTGTGACGTCCCTTCAGCCGTATAACCAGCCAAAAACTGCCAAAAGGAGGCAGTATGAAGCTGTGGCGTACAAGGGTTCTCCACTGCTTGAAGGATTTATCGTACTTATGCATTGTTTTCGCGCCATGCGGGAGCGTGTTCCTTTAACTGCCACATTCCTAAATGAAAATCGGTTGTAGGTAGCTGAAACTTGGTCTTATCTCTCGCTTTACGTCATCTCTTAGATCTATGCCAACAGATCAGGATACGGTTGCTCAGAGACGGTTTCTGAGATCCCGAGTCGGTCGTGAGTAGCGAGCGTCAGTCTCAAAATTGATAGATTGGAGCAAGCTACCAGGTTACAAGCGGCTATTAAGACTATTCAATGAATTCGGGCAGGTGCTCACATTACGCGAGGGTTTATATAAACAGGGTGTTATCTTATATATTAAGATCTATTTAATTAATTCCTTATAATACCTTTTATATTATATTACCTCTTTTTCCTTGAACTTAATTCTTTTTATTATTTAATACTAGCTTAATATTTTATTTATATATTAAAGGTTTTAAAACTTACCTTATAAATTAATATTAAAAATATAATATTTTAAATAAATAAGTTATTATAATAACTTAAAATTAATAAATAAATAGCTAATTAAACGTTAAGTAGTTAAAGTACTTTAGTGAGCTTATAATTAAGGAATTAACTAGCTTTTATTATTTTCTGCTTTTTAACAATTATAAAAGCTATTATTTTATTAATTTTAAAAGATATTATAAAAAAATATAATATTAAAAAATAAAGTATTTACTTGAATACTTTATAATTTATATTTTTAAAAATTAAATGCATTTTTATTTTTTTAAATTATATTCAGAATTACTTTTTTTAAAAGTAATATTTAAAGAGGTCTTAAAGGAGTTAAATTTACTTCTTTTAACTTAGAAAATATAAGTTTAATGTAACAGTTGCACAAGCCGTTAAGCCACAGGGCAAAAGATCGGGCCATAATCGCTATGCAAGCAATCATGGGTGTGCTACAGCTGCCTTGAAGAAGCCTTACAGCGCTGTTACGGGCACGAATCGTAAAATTTAAAGCTTAATACATAGTTATAAACTCTAATACTTCCTAAAGGGGTTATTAAATTATTAATCTTTTAAACTTTCAAGACCTTAAAAATAATAAATAAGGTCTAATTTTAATTTAAATCCCTTAGAAAGTAAATTAAAAGCTAGAAAAGTGGCTTGCTCCTTTAAGTTATGTTACGATTCGTGCCCGTAACAGCGCTGTAAGGCTTCTATAAGGCAACTGTAGCACACCCATGATTGCTTGCATAGCGATTATGGCCTGATCTTTTGCCCTGTGGTTTAACGGCTTATGCAACCGTTACATTAGATTACTTAGATTATAATACTCTAGCATTAAACTAGTATAAATTACTACTAATTCCTAAAGATCTAGCCTTTAAATTACTCTTATTTCCTACTAAGTTATATAATTACCTTTAGTATATAAAATATATTTATTAGTGCTTTTATAAAACTTAGCTTACTAATTATTAATAAGACTTTTTTATATTAATAAGCATAATAAGTAGTATTTAATTATTAAGATATATAATAGTTTAGTACTGCTTCGGGTAATATATTATATAATTTATAAATATACATTTAATATAAACTAGTTTTTCTATTTAAAACTCTAACTCTTATAAAATAAAACCTAGCTTACTAGTTATAAATAAAGTATTTTTATATTAATAAGCCTAATATATATTATTTATCTATTAAAAGATATAAAACCTTATAACTATTTAATATTATATATTATTAAATTTCTTAATATAAACCTAATATAAATTAAACTACTTATTTAAAAACTTTATTTATTAGAATTATAAAAAAAATTAATTATTCCAAGGGTTAGGTAATAAAGGCAAAAGATATAATAGTAAAACTATTTTAGGGCATATTTAGACTTCTCCCTAGTAATAAAAAAGACGGCAGTAAGTTGCCTTATAACAAGCCCTGGGCCTTCTCGGTTTGGTATTAGTATAAGTAGCACAACGTGGATGGTGTTGTTCTTAGCAGCCTGACGCATTAAACGAAATCCTTTCTAAACTAGTCTTATAGTAGCTTACGAATTGTGCTCTAGGCATGTATTTTATGGCTTCTCTCTGTTTCCCTTCGGAGCCATAATGAAAGGAGCATATTTAGCTCATGTTGCTTATCAGGTTGTTATTATTATAAATAGAAAAACAGTCAGACACCACTTGCCTGAGATATCAGATTAACGCCAGATGCTTTTTTACAGGAGTTTTTACTTTAAGGTGCTAATACAACTATTGTTCCATTACTTATGTAATATAAGACTGTATATCTTGGCCCTTATTGAAGAAGCAATAGCTCAGGGTAAATCACACCTATTAAGATCTAAATGGCTGCATAGTTAAGAACCCGCATTCTTCTCTCCTTGTATAATGGAAGGGGCTGTAAGAAAAACCCACAGTTCCTCAAGATAGCTAAAATAAGCCAAAATAGGTTATTTATAACGTCAGGGCCCGTAGTCTAGAATAATAAAAACCAGGCATCTGGGGCAAATTGGGAATTCCTGGGTAATTTTCGACGAACTCAAGCTTGTGAGTGATGGTCACACTAACCTTATCGTGCTAAGCATCACGCACAAATCTAGACAAAGATACGCGTGACTTATGAACTTTCCAGTATTTCTGGCGCATGCGCAAATCTGGCCAATAGTTGTCCAACTTCGCTGCGTGTTCTCATTGCACATGCAGCGACGACGCAACTCTGCATCATTGTTACGTTTCCTCCTTAAGATATCGGAGCTCAAGTGTAATCAGGCATATCCCAGATCAGCGATCCAAAGGCACTCCCAATTTGATCTAGACGCCGATTAATTGCGGAAGACCAGCTAAAATAATTCTCATAATATAATAAAATAAGTTATAATTATATTTGAAGTCTATTAATAACGGAGGGAATAGTTAATATATAACTATTTTTAAATAGCTTAATATATAGAATTTACTATCAAAGCTACTCTAATTATAGTTAAACGAGAGGCATAATGTAATACTCTTAGCCTATTAAGTATAAATATTTGTAATAAAAATAGGACTAGATAATGCGTATTAATATAGTATAGGTTATAAATATAAGAAAACTTCCCTGTAGATCTTCCATACTGACTTAAGCCGTAAATCTTTCCTTGCTCCTATCATGCAGCAATTTTTCATACTGTTTAGTCTTCTCGGCATTGGTAAGCAGGAATCTTTGTCTGCACATAAGGTAAAATCTGATACACCATTCTAGGCCGGGTCCTGGCGTGTTCGCCCGGCTGGCATGGCACGGCACCGTTTTGCGATGGAGAGTGCCCTAGAGGCATGCGCCAGACGAGAAGCGACGATTGCGGTGACGGGCATTGCTGTGCAACTGGACACAAGGTTTACTGCGAATGCATCGACAACCCTGGCTGCGCAGCTTTCTGGAGTGGGACAGCGCCGTTCTGCGATCCAGAACCATGCCCCTCTGGATGGCACGAGGCAGGGAGAAGTGATTGGGGAGACGGTGGCTATTGTGTCTCTGGGAAGAAGAGACTCTGTGAGTGTAATGGCAGTGGTGGCCCCCCCTGTTCTCCGAAGCCGGCTGATGTGCATTGCGATGGCATTTTCTTGATTTGCAACAATGGTTGCTCGACTTTCGTTTGTGGAGGGTGCTTCGGATTTGGTTAATAGCAAGCTCAGGATGCCAGATATTACTTTCGCAGTCTGTGTTTCGAATGTTCCCTACAATGGAGTTAGTCACATACCTAGTCAAGATTGAGATAAAAATAGTATGCCGCAAATGTTATTTATTACCAATCTTCTTATTACTTAATATAGTCTTTAGCATATAATACACTAAGAAGCACAGTAACCCGAGACCTCCTAGTAAGCCGGAAAACACCCTCCTAATTAAGTAAGGACTTTCTTATAGTATATAATTAGAATAATAATTAACTGTAATATTAATAGAATATTTTACTGGTATCTAAGTCCTTAGTCCGACAATATACGGAGATTTCCCTTATTTAACTTAAAACATCTAGGGTCAGGCTATAAATAACAGTTCCCTTAAATATGAGTTGAGAGCCCGGCAAAACAATTAGAATGGGCTATATACAGGTTATCTTTCTCCGAAATTGTACGGAGTTTAGCTGCACCCATGTTTGTTTCTAGATCCCATTCGCAGATATACTTAGACTTCATGCTCAGCCCCCTTTAGCAAACACAATTGGCATTCAAACATCCTAGAACGCCCGCTTTGTATCCTGGAGTAGAAATAGAATCTAAAATTACGCTTATCGATCCACGGTTGATTCCTTTACATCTAAACATAGCCAGACTCTGTAACCCTGTCTAGCCTGAGTCAGGGCCTGGAGTTCTAGCATAAATAAGATCACAATATGCACAATGGAGGAAACTTGTCTCTGCGTTGTTTCTGTATTCCGTATTCTCAGACTGGAATCTATAAGTCATCTTGCTAAAATTGTTTCTTTTCCTTCACCACCGAAACAGTGATTTCGACAAGAGAGTTAATTCAGGTTAGTCATCGAACAGCTCAGGTATCTATTCCTAGCCCTCTATTACTCCTCAGAATTTAATCTCTAATGCCATTCTGAGCACTACAATGATGAATCCTTTCCGATGCGCTGCCACATGGGCATTTATCCTCATGGTCGTCATGGGCTCTCCCTCGGAAGCTACACCAATCACATCCGATGGCGCTGGTGCACACCGTTCTATCCATCCTCGAGATTCTGTGCCTTGGCAAGCTAAACACCGAATGGATTCATCTAATTTCCAAGACACCTTCGACAAGATGGTTCACAACAAGTATCACCTTACCTATGTTAGCGGCTATACTATCAACGGCGACCCGCGTTTTGCAGCAATTTGGGACCAAAGCGCTACCTCAGACTGGGTTGCGAGGCACGGCATGACGTCTACCGAGTATCAGGGTCAGTTCGATGCTCTCGTTAGTAAGGGCTTCCGCCTCCGTCTTGTCGACGGATATCCTGTCGCCGGAGATACTCGATTCGCTGCCATCTGGGATAAGTCTGGGGGCTCCACTTGGGTCGCTAGACATGACTTGACCTCGTCTGAATACCAAAACGCGTTTAATACCTTTTTCTCGCAAGGCTACCGACTGAAGCATGTCAGCGGCTACGCGCAAGGGGATCAGGCCAGATACGCGGCATTGTGGGAGAAGTCGGCGACTAATACCACATGGGTTGCACACCACGGCATGACATCGTCTGATTATCAGAAGCTTTCTGATAAGTACGTGGCCATGGGTTTTCGCACTGTCCATGTAAACGGGTACGTGGTCAATAACATAGATTTTTATACTGCGATCTGGGACAAATCACCAAGTGGCCCTTGGGTTTCCAGACATCGCATGTCATCAGCTAACTATCAAAATGAGTTCGATGAATGGACGGGTAAAGGATATCGGCTGCGACTGGTAAGTGGGTATACATTGGGTTCTGATGAAGATATGTATGCTGCAATTTGGGTAAGAGGGTAGGAGGACTTTTGGAAGTTTGACAGACCCGAGGTTTATTATCTAAGTGAAAGTGCTTAAAGGGAAAATTATTAGCTATGTATGAGTTATGATATAGTATGTTTAATAAGCATGCGCCGTATATAAGTATATACTGCACTTTTCTAAGCCCTTTAACTAGTAATTAATTTAAAACTATTATAAACTATCCAATTAAATAAAATTACGCATTATACTCTTCCCTAGATGCCTTAATTACTACCTAATAGGTCCTTATATTATACCTGGCCTTATTATATATAATATATTATTAATTACTTAATTATATTAACCTTCCTTAAGTACTACTTTTTAATAATTCTCTTATTATCTTAATGGGTTTCATTGATCTATTTTCTTGACGTGCTGAAGAGGCTTACACGTATTCCGTATGATTAATCGCCTCGCAAACTTAATCTCCACCCTGATCGTCGCCCCATATCACCACAATATCACTGGCGCTGGCCATCCCAACAGAATCGCCTCTCTAACACGCAACGTCCCTCCCTATCCATACCCCAAACTAGCATTAATATCTCCCGCAAAAAAGGGAAACCCAGGACCAGCCAGACTTCTCGACACCAACGCAGCCGCCACAACTAAAGCGGCATGTCGCGCGTATAAATCAACTAGGTATCCCCATATACACTGATATCCCATAATATGCCCCGTTGTGGAGATGCATATATAGTATTTAAATTCTAAATTAAATATTTTATTTGCAGTTGAGACTCAAATTGTAACCTCTTTACCTGTCCAAAGACAGCTTATTTCAGAATTCATGTAATAGTAAGCTTCCTCATACTGTTTTCATAACCCTTAAACGCCTCTCCCTGCATTATCCCGTAGACATAACACTCCCCGACAAACCTCAAGCTATTCTCCTGCGCAGGTGCCATGACATAAGGTACAGTACAATCTTCAAACACATATATACCATCTCCTCCCCTGGCCCTTTGAGAAAATAGCCCGAAACGTCCACTCTTGGTGATTCCTAATCGTCTATTCGTCAATGCTCTTTTTAATGCAAAACTTATCTCTTGGAATGTTGCACCTGGCTTTCGACGCGATAAATTCGCGAGCTCTAATCTACCATTCCCCTTGGGTCGTGTCAGCAGGTGAGTCTTTAGGTGAGCAGAAGGAAAAGTTCGATTTTTGTATCCAGCGCTTCGTCCAGAGCTACGATGAGGTCCTAAACCGCTCTGGGGCAGTTTAATGTTGGTAATTTCATGTATTATAAAGGAGTCCCCGCTAACCAGCTTCTTCAACCTAATAGCACCTACAGGGCATATGTCGCTTCGGGATATGGGCTGGATGCACTTGGGTGTGCAATAGCTTTTGCAAGATGTCAAATGCGGCTTCAAGTGTCCTAGTTTTGAGAAAGGACCTTCTTGATGAGGTAATGGGTGCCTCAATCCAAGAGCAGAACAATGCAGTCCAAAGTGGGACAGTCGCCCTGGGATCCCTTTGGGTTAGCGTTTCTAGCGTTTCTGCCACCGTGGCTGCTGGCGCTCTTGTTGTACCTGTTATAGCATGTGGCGTTGCATTGAGTAGTGCGAAATGGGCTTGGGATAGTCACAGAAAGAACAAAGAACTCATTTCTGAGAGTGACAGGTTCGAAGCAGGTATGAGATCGCTTTCTTTATGACTTGAACTCACAGTCATTAACTGGGTGGGATCGGAACAGTCTTCAGCATTACTACTGTAACCTGGACTAGTGCTTACCATATACGCCTCGCCTTGAAATGGTTCTGCCTTCATGAAGGGGAAGATCCCTCAGCTCTCCGATTCCCTGACCCAGCGTTTCAACGGATGTAGCAAACACTTGTAAACCGCTATGATGCTGTAACTCGTCCTCAGAATGTGGGAAGTGTCAGTGTAGAGCAATTGCTCACTATCTGGATAGATGAATAAGTGGGCTTACTGAGAGAACAAAGGCAAACACTTACTACTACACTAAGAGCCCGATATGGTTTGCCGGATTATACAGAATGTAGTTTACTTATATTTCTCATTTTACAAATTCTGTCCCCACCTAAGTACAGTTAAACCCTTCTAATACACCATCATACAGCTGCCGTAAAGGTGAATTGCGATACCATGACCGACGAAAGCGATCATATTAACTCTAAGAACAAATGGCTTGGCCCGCCGGACCTTGGACACGGCCAACTCTGTTATGATCCCGACAATGGCTTCCGAAAAACCATGAACTAATTAAATCCGTATATCGGTCTTGATGCTGAAGTAGTAGCTGACCAGCAGCATATTATAGAGGAAGTTAACTCTTATGCGGTTTATAACATCAGGGCAAAACAGCCACTCGCCTTGAGCTGCATATCTTTCAACATCCCAGGCCACCTAGACGTACTCTTTGGCTTGCGAGACGATCGTATCTCAGCGCTTTACGGCTGGCGCAATGGCCTTACTGGCCAACAGGGGCGGGGTCTCAAGTTTGGCCACCTTCGCACAGTGGCCGCTTATGGTCCAGCCAAGATAGCCGAGGTCATCGATCTCGCAGAAAATGGTGGCTCCTTGGCCATCATCGACAGTCTTACAATGGTCAAATTATCACAGTGGTCGAAGGGGCGATTTTTTCTGCTTGGAGATTCTGCACATTGCCTCACACTGTTATCAGGTCAAGGCGCTGGGATGACTCTCGTATCGGCTGAACTTCTGGGTGAGGAGCTGATGGCCAATCGAGATGTTATGCAGGCACTTGTCAGCCGCGAGAAGAAGCTTCGGCCGATGATTAAACGACTGCAGGCCAGAAGAAAGAGGCTGGCTAGTATGTGCATTTCTAAGAACATCTTAATATACTACGTGAGAAAAGTGTTTATGAGGTTGATGCCATACTCGTGGATTATGTCCTGGCATGCAAATGCTGCCATGACGGATTTAATTGAAGGAAGATCTTGCGAAGCAGATAATAATACTATATAAATAAATAAAAAGATAAAACGAATAAACACCCCCTCCACAAACGTCTACAAATCATCATCCAGGGGGCTGAGACCTTGGGCAGTACCAAGTCTTTTCTCGAACCAGAATCTCAACCTCTCAACCCTCTCCCGGTCACTCATGAACTTCATGAAATCATGCGGATCGGTGTTCGGTTCATTAATAAACTGAGGAAACCCGGCCGGCGGAGCGACATCACTTCTGACAGGCCAGAACCCGTTGGTCTTCTGGAAGTCCTTGCTAAGTAAGAAGTTCTGCAGAAGCTTAGCGCCCTCGGGGTGCGGCGCGTTCTTGAGAATAGCAGTGTGCTGTGCCCACGAGATGAAGTTGCTCTTCTTGGGATATGTAGCGTTGAGAGAGCCGGCGCCAGTTGTCAGGCCTATGGCTGAGGTGAAGGTTGCGACGTACGGTGTCTTGGGGTTGCGGACAAGTGTTTGGGGGGTGGCTGCTCCGCGAACCCAGCGAGGCTTTTGCTGGAGAAGCTTGATGAACCAAGTCTCGCCATACTTGTTGAGGCTATCGATGTTAGTCTACGTTCATTTGCTGATTGATATCACTTACATTTGGTCGAACAGGAACAGGATTGAATCGTCGTCATTGGGATATGTCAAAGCAAGTTTACCCTTGTACTCTGGCGCAAGGAAGTCGATGTACTCCGCCGGCGCCTCTTTGCCCTTCAACTTATTGGCATTCCAGATGAGCTGCCACGCAATACCAGTGTATCCGTAGAAAGCAGCATCAATATCCTTCAAGCCAGAATATATCTTGTCAAAACCAGAAGGGGCATAGTAAAGCAGCGCGCCTTCTTCTTTCCATCGTGGAAAGTCTTGCGTGGTCTGCAGAGCGACTGTATCGACATAAACGTTGTTGTTGGCGAGTTGTTGGTCGATATTACCATCAAGATATTTAGATAGGTCGACAGTGAGATTGAGCTTCATGCCAGGAAAGGCTGTCTCAAAAGCCTTCTTGACTGCGTCTTCTTGGTTCTTCTCATCGCCGCCGAACCACGCTGTCACGACGCCGCCCTCTTTGAGAGCAGCTTTGTAAATCTGGTCGATAGAACGCGTCTCTACCTGAGCTGTCGGGCCGAAGTGGAAGAGGGTGTCATACGCTGCTGCTGCGTTGGCAGCGAGCAGGAGAGTTGAAGGAAGCGATAGCAGACGCATTGTGAAACTTGAACGCTGTGAATGGTGATGATCAAATCTGCAAACTCAAGTCCCCAGCTGTGTATATATACTCAAGGCGACAGAGCCATTCGTGCTTCCAACTTGCAAACAGAGCCTCCGCGCGGCCTCGTCTCGACGAAAAGTATAGTATCGGTGCAATTATCCTCCCGAACCATGGCCAGAACGCTCGTTGTTCATTGACTAAAGTCAGAGACATATGAATCGATATGGGAGGTGACTAAGCAAGCGCGCGCACGACTCGACGATTAAGTTTGATCTATTCGGTTGCTATTCCCAACGTGTCTAGGTCCGGCATTTTGCCATCCGTCTACTAATAAAGTCCACAACTCACGGATCTCCTATCGGCTGAGGTACACCAGCCAGGCTTAACACGTGTTTCCTTTCGTGACAACAAGATGAGGTAAGATGACTGAATGTATAATCCTTCTCAGGAGTATATCTCAGAAGATGTTGGAGTCAGCACGAGAGCAAGAATATCAGTACTATGCATGATACGCATATTAACCGAGACAATCCAATGGTAGTCTCATGTAATAGTTATAACGACCCGGTGGATATCTCGGCTCGCTGCAGCACTCAATGGCAGTAGACAAATGGTGAGCGCGCGGGTAGTGGGCCACAACCCGCGCGCTCGGCCCCTTTTATTCGGGGCCGCCGCGTTAAGGAGAATGTGTTATAATGCTGGACCTGGTTTTTAAAGCGCCAGGTAAAGATATAAAAGAGAAATCACCGGTTTTGTTTAAAAGACGATTTATTCCTCAGCTATGATAAGATCCGAGGATGGTGTGAAGTCATTGGTAAAGAACGGAATCGCTCCGCTGTAAATAGATAAGATTGGAGATTCTGATTATCATAGTTAAACTTTGAGCCATTTGGGACTCAGTGCCACTTCATCGGGCTTGTACAGTTCGGCTCTTTGAAGTTCGCATGCGCCTTTTCCTTGCCTACTTTCTTCGGATCTTAGATGCAGCTTTCAAGGGTTCGATAATCCAATCTTGATCCAAATCACTCGGATCATCATCCTGTGAAGTAAACCATGCAACTTCAAAGCCCAGGACCTTGGAGCTCTTTGGGAATACAAAAGAGGATATCTTGTCAGCATCGGCGTTTCCGATGTAGAATGTGTCGGACTCAGAAACGATAACCCGATGTCCCTTTTTGAGTATCTTTTGAGTGGTGCCTTTATGCCAGGTTTGTATGATCCAGTCCTTTGATAATGTGATGCTCTTTTCCGAGTCGGTGAGAGGATCGTCCCATAAGATGACTGATTTCTTGGGGGTTAGAGTCTTGAGCCAGTTCAAGAACGTATTAAATAATTTGTTGTCGTCTTTGGTGTTCCACATGTATGCGACTTCATCGCCGCCAAAGTGATGGTAAGGTGAGCCAAAATACCCATCGACGGTTGATACCAAGCTGCGGATATAATCATACACTTGTTTGTTGTTCTGCCTGATGTCGAGCTGGGCATCCGGCTTTTTCAAGCTTGCCTTGCCTACTACCAAATCCTTTTTCCAGATTCCCCTAGTAGCATGCCGTTAGATCATGATGCAGCAACGCTGAATCGGGGTATCGTATGACATACCAGATATCACTATGGCCAGGCATGTCCGTCTCCGGATACACCAAAATTCCCAGGTTCTCGGCATAAGATATCACGTTCTGAATATCGCTGGGCGTATAGTATGTGTGAGTCTGGCTGTACTTAACACTGGCATTCGTCAAGCCCTCGCCCGCCGGCCAAAGCAGAGGAAAGCTTTCCGCATCGTATATATGCCAATGAAAGACATTGAAGTTGTATTGGTGAAGCAAGGTCAATAGGTGAAGAATGGCTTTGACGGGGAAGAACTTTCGGCCTGTATCCAGCATGAAGCCTCTGTGAGGATAGAGGTTGGAGGCCATGGTTTGCCGCCTTGAAATGGATCAGGTGAGGAGTTGCGAGAGTTATTTTCGTATTGATGCTGCTTATTTATAGCGCTTATGAGCTGATCGGAATTCGGCAAGGCAGACTCGGGCGGCAGGAGAAAGGCTTTTCCGGTGTAGCTGAGGTCACAGCTTTATAAAAGTCGCATAACCCGGCTCGAGCTCAAGGCGACTAATCAAGCCTGCAAATTACAAAAGGTAATTGCACAATGTGAAATGAGAGGATCAGTAAATTGTTTGTCATTTTTCTGGATTGCTAACACTTTATATGAAGGTCTGAAGTGTCCGGTTTAGGGCTGTGAAAAGCAACATTGTCTTGTAGGATGCCTCCCGAAGGAATGTGGCTTGGATCGCTGATGACGAGAACGCTGAAAAGGGTAAGGCTCAAGGCGGCTAGGCATATTCTCGGCCTCGCTCGAGGTCCAGGTACTCGCTATAATGAACCCACATACCAGGAATAATTACTAGAGGCTTTGGGACTAGAATGGTCTGATTAACGTGAGAGAGCTAACGCTAGTCAGGTTGTCACGTTAAGCCTTAAAGCATTATTATATATTCCGAATAGAAGACAAAATTGTAGAAGAGCGGTAAGAATATCTATTGCAATGTCAACCATGGTACTTGTCGCAGCGAGCTTCATTGCCATCTTGATCAGTGCTCATTGACTAGAGCCAATACAAAGCCATTAAAGATAGGCGTGGGCAACATGGGGTGACACGCCACATTGGGCATCAGTGCAGCCTTGACTCTGTGATCCTTTCCAATATGCGTCAAGATAGAATCCGCTCCAGGCTTTACCTCGCCATTCTTGAACATCGCCGGTACCACGTCGTCGAAGAAAACACATCCTCCAGGCCGGGTCAATTTGACAGCCCAATCGAAATGCTCAATATGATCCTCAAATTCAGCATCGATGAAGACCATATCAAACTGCCGTTTCTCCTCGGCTAGCTTGGGTAGTACATCAAGCGCAGCTCCAAGAAGGACCTCTACATCAAGACCTGCAACATTCTCAAGTGCGACGTCACGATGCTTAGGATCGATCTCAATGCTTGTTACTTTCGCACCGCCTTGAGCAAAGCAGATAGCTGAGTATCCACCAAGTGTACCGATTTCTAGCACCGACTTGGCGCCCATGAGTTGAGTCAGGATAGAAAGATGCTGGCCAGACATTGGGGTGACGCTGATGGGAGGAAGGCCCTTGGCTTCTGAGTTGGCGAGGGCTTGTTCCAACCTGGAGTTGGGAGAAAGGAGGGCTTCATTGGCGAGAACGTCTAGTGTCGGAGCCTGGCGGAAGTTGTCGAAATCGGCAGCAGCTGCCAGAGCACTAAAGTCAATGTCGGGCATGTTGGTGGTTATGATGTGACTTGGTAACGAAATATCTGTATTTTACAGATAAAATCAAAGAAGCTTACTAGATTGTCTGGCATGTCCAAGTCTTTGCGGCTAAAAGTGCTGTATAAATACCAAATCGAATAATAGAATCTGTAGGACGGATCCAAGATGTCCAGTCTCCACGGACCGGACCGGACCGGACCTAACCAGAATTCCGTGGATGTGATTCGTTCCGTTCTTAGCCCGATGATCTACCGTGCGCTGACGCATCTAAGACTTGAGGCTCCGGATCTTCGCGGATCCGCGGATCCGAGCAGATTCTTGGTACATTCACAATGGCACCGGGCGCGCAGAGAAATGCATGTCTCTCATGTCGCCAGAGAAAGCTCAAGTGCGATCGAAAACAGCCATGCGCGAATTGTATTGCTCGGTCGGTTGAGTGCACAGAGCAAGCGTTGCCGCATCCTGGCCGGGCAGTCAAAAGACCATTACCTCAAGAGTCAGACTCTTCAACACTGTCGAGCATACTCTCGAGACTAAATCAAATCGAAACTTATCTCAGCCCAACTAAAAGGACCAAATATGTCTCTATATCGACCCCAATTAGTAACCAGCTTAACGCCATTCGATTCAATGTTCCCAGCGTCTCGCAACCCCAAGAACGCGCTTCCAATAACGATGCTGAGTCGATGCCTCCTGAAGATCAAATGCAAGCCACCAAATACTCGGTCAATGATAGCTTCTTGGTAGGTTTTATAATAACCATTCTGCACATTGCTCTTTATTCTAACATCTGTAAGCATCGCGCGCTCACGCACGAGCTTAGTATATCAATCTCAGCAGACTACAAATCTCAGAAAACAATCGAACCTCGCCACATACAACTTCCGCCCAAGTGGGAGACAATGCGCCTGTTTCAAGTATACTTCCAATACTTGGGCCATGTCCAGAACATCATCTACGAACCCCACGCACGTATTCTCATAAATGAGGCATATGACCAGATCATCAATATTTCTGCAACAACTGCACCTCTAGGGATCGCCTTGATATTATCCGTCATAGCGCTGGCGACGGTTCTTGAGCCCGTGGACGGGAACTTGACTGCCGCTATTCCAATACTCAAGGAAAGGCTAGGGTTATTCGCCGCCTACATTCGAATGGCGATGGACTGCCTGGAGCAACATCGTCGAAGAGCAGATCACACTCTCGAAAACGTCCAGGCATTGATTCTCCTCAGCTTTGGTATCCATCATACGGAAACATTCTCTCCACGGTATCGTGTCTTGCTTGCTGAAGCTATCGCTGTTTCTCATAGCCTTGGACTCCACGTTGTTGACCGAGTAGCTGCTAGACGGGGCCATTCGAAGGTTGATACGGACCGAATGACACAGGAGATGAAGAGAAGAGTCTGGTGGTATCTCACCGCGACAGATTGGGCGTCCTCAAAGGCAGAGGGTGAGTACCAGTGATTGAAGATAATAGATGAGGTACTGACTTGACCCAGGAACGTCTGGAGCTACTTACCTCATCCAACCGAACCTCATCAACACGAAACTGCCAAAACACATCAATGACAGTGATCTCAGTCACCCCGATTGCCAGGAGCGGCCCCTTTCAGAACCAACCATTATGTCCTACAACCTCCAACGCGTCAAGGTCGCCGAGGTAGTTCGTTGCATTTCTGATCTGATGCCGCACGATCCAGCCGAAGCATCATGTGAGTTGATACTCTCACTCGATGCAAAGCTGGAGTCCTTGCTATCTGAACTCCCAGCCTTCTTTAAGCTTGAATTGATAGAGTCTGAGGAGACCAGACAGATTGACCAAAACCATCCCCACATTCCGATGCAGCGACTCTTGATCAACCTTCTCATCAACATTTTCCGCTGCGGACTGCATTTCCCATATCTTCCCGGACGCGTCAATAAGGCTCTACATGCCTTTTCGCGTCAAGCGAGCCTCAACGCTGCTCGAGTTGTTCTTTCTTCCCAGCGTGGCATGAGCATGACAGACATGTCGCACTCTGCTGATTTCATGAAGATCCAGGGCACCATATTCCACATGTTTATCGGGGCACTTGTTCTCACCACGGATATCTGCTGCAACCAGGATGACCAGACGCAATTGTCTGAGCTGATGGAGGTTCTGAAGAAGCTGGACAATATCAAAGATCATTCGCAGATGGCTGCTAAGTTACTGGATGTGCTGACGCAGTTGCTGGTCACATATGGCATCTGGTCACCCACTACAACCGTCTCTGCATATACAGAAGGTGTAACGCAACTGGATTATGATACATCGGGACATGAGGGCCCAAGGGTTGATAGTCTCGATATGCCTTTCCCATTTGATGAACTGTGGGAGACATATATCGGACAACCTTGCGGCTTGGATATGCTGGATGCTTTAGATGCATGAGATTAAGATAGAGTTGATTTACCACTATCGCCCAGAAAAGGAAATTTAGAGGTCAGAACCAAGCGAATCCCATGGCCTTTGGCTGTCACATTGATGACCTAGATACTCTGGCTCTGCTAGCGCCAACGCCTTTCACAAAACAAACTTGCGATATAGCCATTCCCTTATCCTCACTGTTTCCAGAAGGCGAAGCTCGTAAAGAAATTATACCATAACACTTCTATTGCGACTCCCGCACAAGATTTACCAAAGTTTTGGCGAATAGGTCTGCATCGCTGGGCCATCTTGCAGAGACATAATTATACTCGTTATCATTTACAACAAAGCTGCATTGGTTAATTAGAAGAGTGCAATTACTGGAGGCTGCCTTGGGACCAACATACGGATTAAAACTATTGCTTCCCTTGAACTGCTTACTGTCATCAGCGAGGCTACTGCGGACCTAGGAGAGTAAGTGAGCGTGCTTATCCAACATGCACGGCCTTGTCGTGTCCGCCAGGTACGAGGACGAGGTTATACTCGTAGAGCGAGAAGCCAGGCGCAGTCCATGATAATGGATTTCGAGCCTCGTCTGACTCGAGCATGGCTTTGTATTGCTTTACCACAGCAGCTGTTGCTCCCTAATAGTATTAATGGTAAGAATTGGGCCAAGGGTGTTGGAGATGGGGCTGCAAACACACCAGAAGTTTCCCTGTAACGCCTTCCATCATCCTCTTATCACATTCCGGGGTCTTTCCAGTTCCTGTAGCGAATCGGACTGTAAAGCCTGCTTCTTTAAAAGCAGCATAGGGGACGGTCGTCTCTGCGGGTTCTGTCAGCTTGTACTAATCCCAGGGCGATTCCTTGATCAGCTTACCCGTGGGATCGTGGCCCGCGCCGCTCATCATTATTAAGACCTTGGGTGCGGCCATCGTGGAGTTGACACCAAGTCTCTCTGATTCTTCTCTCTAGGGGTATTGAGGCAGAATGTTTTGGTATGGTGGGCTGTAGGAATGTGATGATGGGAGAACAGGACCAAGGGTATGATCCAACATAAGGTGCCTACATGACTGTACCGTGATATCGCATCAATGTTTGCCCACGTGTGACATTGGCACGTCTTAATAACAAGTAGTATGTCATCTTCATTAGCAAGCATGATAATCAGCCATTTTTCTTTCCATTCCGAAATCAAGATAATGCTTGCTGCATCGTTTCTCGCTGCATCCGACTTCATACGCGCCGTCGCACTCGGACAACAGGGTGCAGGGGGGATGCTATCAAGGTTTCATTGGGGCTTATTCCGTATCCTCAGCGTGATGTATTCATTGATGCATGATTGGCCAGCTCGATGTTCATCCCAGGTACGGCTTAGTACAGGTGGGCAAAAGCAGACAAATAATTGTCAGTAACTTGTTTCTTCAACAGTCGGAACAAAAGGGGTTGAGACGAGCAATGGCAACCAGGAGTAGCAGAGCCACGTTCTATTTCACGAGGAACCTCACCCAGGATCACTTATCCAAGCGTGACTCCCTACAGTGGTTCGCAACTACTGCCCTGATCCGAATAAACATACACTAGTATAGACATTATTTATCAGCACTTTTATGGACTCTAGCTCAGTAGGTACTAATAAAGCTTGCTTACATGGAATCAAGCCTATCATACTTACACAAGTAAACCGAACCTGTCCTCGCCGCCAAAGCAATCCAAAAGCCTCCAATTGTCCTGTGAAATCTCATCGCGCGCCACCCAAGCCCGCTCCAACAGACTCAAGGCCTCCTTCGCAGAGCCAAATGTTTTGAGCGGGCCCAACTTCAAGACAGCCTCGGTGCAAATGGTCTCATCCTCTTGCCTTGCTAAGACGCCAGCCATGAAGAATGGCCACATGATGCTGCGCAGAGAGAACTGCCCTGCAACCATTTTTGCAATAGACTGCACGTGATATTTCGTTTCATTGTGTGAGGGCCGACGCTCTTGTTAGACGATAATAAGGTAGAGCATTGCGCCGTGCATCCATGCCTCTGCAACTTGTTGGCCCTGGTCTGTTTGCAGGTTTCCTTGCGTGTCCTCTAGGCCAACTTAGAGCTTGACTTTCAGTTCTACAATTTCCCGTCTTTCTCGCTCTCCTCTAGCGTTTTGCGAGGCATCTATAGCCGAGATCTTGCCAAGAACGGCCAGAATCCACCCGGGACATCCGATGTAATCTTCTGTCTTCAGAGCCAGCACTTGACGGCTATCGCACGCAATTTCGTTAGCTATCAGCATTCTATGGAATGTTTGAAGTTCCGGTGTAGTTCCACTCGTGACACCTGATATGACGTCTGCATATATCAGAAAAGCCGCAAAGAACTGAAAGGCATTCTGGTCTTGGGACCAGGGCGTAAAGTCGAGATGTATGCCATTAAACATTGAACTACTAGGCGCTATGGCTTGCAGATCAGCGTCACGGTCCAAGAACCCGTCTCTTTGACCGTGTGTCTCGATGATGTCGCGGAATAGGCCCAAGGCCGCTGTGAGATGCAAGTTCCAAGCAGCACCCTGCGCCATGGCCGTGTCAAAGATCAGCTGCTGAACGATGGCCCCTAGTAAACGAGCCTGTTTGAGAACGTCCTCCTTGCCAGACGACGGGCGTACTTTATTGAATGCGGTCATTTCATCCTGAATTATTCTGAGAGAAGAGTCCATATGCAATGCCAGAGTATCCCAGACGTAAGATATATGTATTGCAATATATTATTAGAGAAAGTCGGCTCCATGGCTGCATGCGAGAGGATGTAGTGGAAATAATTCTAGACTATCTACTTAAATAGTGTTTTATGGCTTCTTATAGATCCATGCACTTCTGACCTAAGCTTAGGTCTTACCAGCGATATCTAAACCTGATTCTTAAATTCAAGCCCATTCGCCTCACGAACGGCACCGTAGATTGCGCTGACATCAACCTGGTCTCCAGGTGACTTTCTTATGGCTTTTTGGAGATACCCAAGCCCAGTAAGAATATTCTTCAGCTCCATGTTTGCTTCCTGGCCCAGTCCCAACAGGTGTTTGGTATCCTTCAACGCAATGTCGGCTGAGGCGTAGGACTCGCTTCTAGCCCAATACTCGCCGCTAAGCATTCTACCTGAATAAACCGAGTAGATTCCGCCGTACATGATGTCAGCAAACTTCTTGACCATCGCCGGACTAATGCCCGACTTCTCGGCTAGCGTCAATGATTCAGCAAGTTGCGCAATGGCGTTGAGGGCGAATGCATTGCCGATTAGCTTGAATTTGGCCGCGTTGCTGTGCGGCTCATCTTCAAAAGAGATTTCATCATGTCCCATGACACCTTTGATATATGGGCGTATCTTCTCAATTGATGACTTGGCGCCAGCAGTTGCAAAGATGAGTGTACCACTATTGGCCATTTGTGGCGGACCAAAGACTATACAAAAGAAATATATTAATAAAAAGAAATACTGCCAACATGTTATTTAGAAAACGGACATGCTGAGTGTTCTTGAAGGCTTGATAACAATTTTTGGCTAAATTTTGCTGAATGAGGGCTTTTGTCCATCTGAAAGCTTGCCTTTTATACGCGCGACAACATCGCGCTTCTGGATGTCTAGTCCATCTCAAACGATAAGGTAGCTATTGTAACTAGCCTATTCTAGATAAAGGTACGACAAAAAGCGCGATGAGATCCGCTGGCCCGGCGCTTCCGTGGGTCCAGCTACCGTTGGCTGAAGCGCAAAGAGCGAGCTGGATTAAGTTAAATAAGCCATTGGCGAGTTGTAACATTGTAAGTTTCACGATGCAGAAGTGGCTCTTTACGGAATGATCCATGTCTCACCAGATATCTCCCATTGGCTAGCTCGATGTTGATACCAATTTAGTCCTGCGATTACATCAGCTTATCAGTGTACTTCCGTATCACCAAGGACTCAGGCTAAATAAAGCCAAGTGAGGTTAATCGTTACACTTGGTAGCTCGTCTCACAAACATCATGACGCGTCATTGACTTTGTGTCATGTATATGTATCCTGGGCCCACGCCTATAGCACTGGTCTTAACTCTTCCTTTACACTTAGCTTGAAGCCGCACCAAAATCTCCGAATCTTTACTCCCAAGCATCTTCCCTAACATATATATCATGGTCAAGATCGTCCGCATCACTTTCCTGTTGCGAAAGCGCGACGACGTTACGCATGAACAGTTCCATAAGTAGTTACGTTACCCAAAGACGGCATCCTTCTCATTGCCATTTCAGTAGACCGGCCACTGACTCGCTCTGTTTTTAGTTGGTCAGAAGAGCACCCAAAGATATGGCTCTCTGTCCCCATTGTCAAGGAGAAGCTCGTCAGGTACTCGCAGTTCCACGCTGATGAGAAGCTTGGCCTATCGGCGACAAGACTACCTCTCGTTGCGCCTTTCGATGGTGCTGTTACCATGTGGGCTAAGAGCCTTGAGGACCTTCATGCTGTAAGATCATATACCATGCATACACGTTTTCGTAGTATTGATGCATCGACATAAATATCTTTAGTGATCCAGAGTATAATCGGATTGTTGTTCCGGATGAGGAGAAGTTCCTTAAGCGCGCCGAGGCCGTTCCAATTGTTGGTTGGGATGAGGTCAAGTTTGTCACGGAGGGTATGTGGAGAGGTATAGAGTAACCTCGAGGTCTGTCTGCCTGGCTTAAATAAAAGGGATTTTATTATAATATTATTATTACCTTATTTTTTAATAAGTTATTCATAATACTAATATTATATAAGCCTCTTGATTGTTTAGAAAATTATATAATGAGTTTTTATTTTATAACTAGATATAAAGATATTAACCTTAATCTTTATTTACTTAATTTAAAGTTACCTTAATTACTAATCTGGCCTTGGAGGAGTGTGTTAGCGCTTCCACGGCTCGGAGTAATGTAATTGGTCTGTCTAAATAGAAAGTTTATCCGGAACGGAAAACAACACCAATTTGACTAAAACTGCCGAGCGATTACTATTCATTAATTGTAAGCTTGCCTCAGTGTTAGTGGGCTGCCCGATTCTATGGCATTGAAACGCACGGTCTGCTTAGTAGGGAACTTTAATGTTATGGAACCTCGAAGATTTAAACAGAATTCATAGTGTTGACAAATCTATGCGTGTTTTCGATGTATGAGGAGTCCCAACAGACTGGAGGCAGCCGCATTGGTATCCCCTAGAGTCAACATGCTGGTCTGGTGCTCCAACTGGATACATATATATAACGACTGTTCGCATTTTACAAGGACATAAGAATAGCAGAAGCAACTCATTCATCGCTATAATTCATATTCCCATAACCATATCCCAAACCCTCAACACGAAATATATCACTCGTCCAAACAAACTTGCCATGTCTGCTCCATCTACAGTCCTCATCACTGGTGGAAACCGTGGAATCGGTCAAGGGCTCGTCAAGACCTTTCTTGCTCGGCCATCGCTCACCGTCATTGTTGGCGTCCGCGATCCCTCCCACCCGACCTCCAGGGCTCTCCAGGATCTGCCAGTAGGCAAGGGTTCTAAGCTTATCACTGTCAAGCTTGACTCCAGCGTCCCCTCCGATGCTGCCGCGGCCGTTGCTACGCTCAAGGGCGAGCACGGCATTCGCGCCCTTGATATTGTCATCGCCAATGCCGGAATCGCAAGCGATGGCGGTCGAGTTCGTGACACAACCGTGGACAACATCAAGAAGCACTTTGAGGTGAACACCATCGGCCCTGTTGTTCTTTTTCAAGCCGTGGCAGACCTCCTGCAGGCCAGCAAGACCGGGAAGCCCCTTTTCGTTGCAATTTCAACCCTCATCGGCTCCATCGGCTCCATGGAACACTTGGTGGCACTGCCCCCTACTAGTAGTCCTTATGGTGGCAGTAAGGCTGCTCTAAACTGGTTCATTCGGCGCCTTCATTTCGAAGAGCCTTGGCTCACTAGTTTCGTCATCCACCCTGGCCTGGTAGAGACCGATATGGCTGTCGCTGCTTTTGGCAATGGTTCCACGGAACAGCTCTCCGTCTATGGAGCCATCACTGTCGAGACCAGTGTTACATCGTTGGTCAATGTTATCGATAAGGCCAGTAAAGAACTTAGTGGAACCTTTCAAAATTACGACGGTACGCCAATCGCTTGGTAGACCAGTACCTTGAACCTGTATTCTTCGGCC
This sequence comes from Fusarium sp. MPI-SDFR-AT-0072, assembly GCA_020744335.1. NCBI lineage: Eukaryota > Fungi > Ascomycota > Sordariomycetes > Hypocreales > Nectriaceae > Fusarium > Fusarium sp. MPI-SDFR-AT-0072. Next base: position 6,236,682 of record JAHBOG010000001.1, on the reverse strand, counting down.
GATGCGGAGTAATTTCCTTGTGCTGTTGTTCTCTAAATGCAAGTCGGTGGTCTGTAGTCAGCCTCCTATCACGTAGCATATCCTAGTATAGTTATTTTTAGAAACAGACTTCTTAAATATTTCCAAGTTTACAAATACTGGTAGAAATTATAGTATGCAGTATCTGCTTTAACTATCTGCCTACAACTTTCCTTGCTCCAGGCAGACATAATTAATAGCAGAGCAGTGAAAGCAGAAAGTTTCCTTTAACAGGGCTACCCCCCCAGGCTCATTACTATGCTGCCATAGAAGGGCGATTCGATAGTGGTTGGAATTCGCTGCCGAAGGTTGTAAATCACCATTCACAAGAGTAGTGCCGTTGGTCTCCGTATTCTGCTAAATGTTATTGAGGCTTTACTTTATATATAATTACACAGATGCAAGACCTCAGTTGGAGTGACGTCAGACAAGTCCAAGCTGAATCGACCATGAGAGGTTGCCGTACGGTTAGTGATATTTCCACGATAAGCAAGTTCATGTCCTCATAAGGCAACCAGTCATGGCGTCACCACATCCTGGGCAATGCAATAGTCCAACTAGTAGCAGATGCAGAGTCTATTATCCGAACTTCGGACGGGCAAACAGGGCAGCACTTCAGGGATGGGCCATTTGGCACATCACAATTGGTGCAGGGAACTTGAAAGACGTTGATGGGCGTTACGGTAGAGATAGTTAGCCAGCCAAAGTAGTCAGTATCATGTGGTTCTAATGCCGTTCTAGATGGTTATAGACTCTAACCACTGATTGATCAGCAGGTCGGTATTATTAAACGACCCGATGGCTAGTGGGCCGCCAGGTACCTCCGTACCGGGCACACTAAACCCCCGATTCAGTGAAGACTGTTTGATTGGTCATAGCCGTCTTTCCTTTTGACACTGCTTCCTCTATGTTTACTGATCGGTAGCGCCTGTCTCGCACCATACAAGATCGCCATTACATAACACCCCCGTCTATCAGGAAAATGCGTGATTTGTCCGATAGAGTTGCTCCTGGAACCCAACATGTCTCAGAGTGGTAGGACGGTGGTGAAGCCTTTCAGTTCGGGCCTTATAGTCTACGTTCCCTGCAAAGTCGGGCGATGCTGCTTTCGCTCGTGACCTCTGGATTCTCACTGAAGGGCTGCTCGTCGAGGGCAAGATTCAGGTTTACAAGCCCAAGGTCAGCGCTCATGGACCTGGATTAGTTGAAGTGCTCTAGGGTCTCAAGGGAGTTTGAAATGGCACCGTGAGCGGTGACAAGTTGGTCTACACGCTGGACTGAGTTTTAGTTTCGCTGTGATATAATTGTCATTCTTCAAATGATTTAGATCAGCAACATGAAACCCTTTACTAAACTAATTAATAATCGACTTCTTGGTTCTCCAGACTGAAAGCTAGTTACCCTCTTCTGATTTGAGGCCCAGCAGGCAGATATGCATGCTGCAAGCCACATAGTGCTGTTCAGGGTGGGTTGGCTCAGTCACGGCAAGACTGATCTCCGATTATGCTCTCGTGATTAGTGATCAAACAACGAGAGGTAGACCCTTGTGGTCTTTATTTCAGCCTTCCCCACAGCCAGCATTACCTCCCCATCTTATTTCTAAAAGCCATCATTCTTGTGTTCTGCATATACTGAGTTCTCTGGTATTATTACAAAGCAATGTACAACCCAACCGACAGGACAGCGAAGCCAATCGTACCAGAAATGTACCCCATAACAAATACAGCAGCCGATAAGGAGCTGTTACTTGACAACACAAGCCAACAGCTCACCGAGGGCTTACGAAAGTCCCTAGCAAGGTCGGTTCTGGGGGCTTTGATGAGCTGGCCACCGCTTGCGCCATATTAGACTAGTAAGATGCACCTGAACTTTGCACATCGGATGCTAACTGATCAGTTTCTCTTGTAGCCCAAACCCTTCTCAAGCATTGGATGTATATCGTTGTCTTCTCACTCCTCCAAATCTCTTGGTCTTCTTCCCATACCATGCCTAAGACCTGTGGTCAGTTACTTGTCTACTTCGGGGACTAGGCAACAAAGTGTTTCGTAGCCAGTTCCAATGATATAGTTGCCAATCTTCTTCAATAATCAAGGCGTCGGGACAGAAATAGCAATGGCTCGTGCCTCATCATCCTGTTTGCCCATATCCAGTAGCGTGCTCGAGGGGGCAGAAGCATTTAACACCGCTGGTCGCGCCATATAGGGAGCGACTTTGATGGCGTGCCCGCGACCTTGCGGGGGCTGGAGGACGTTTCAAAGTTTCCAGACCTGGTGGCTGAGATGTTGGACCAGGAGATCGAAGACGAGGTAGTAGAGGGCATAGTTCGCAAACCTGCTCAGGGTATGGGGAGAGGTCGGTGCTGTAATACGCGGCTTCAGGCCGAGGGAATGAAGCCTGCTGAAGACGACGTACCTTGCTCAAAGATTCTTGGAGCTGAGGGTCTGGTATGTGCATTGATAGTATTATTCAAGTACAAGCCCTCGATGCATATTCTCTGAAGCCAATCTCTATGGTTATTATAGGCTGCAAGTCTTAACTACAAATAGCACATCTGCATTCTCTTAAGAATATTGAGGTAACACAGTTTACGCCTAGCCAATCCTGTAAATCGCCCCCCAATACGACAGTGTTTCATGTTGCGGGGTAAAATATTTGGAGGCTCCTCGCAGGGGTGCCTAATTGGATTTGGCCCCCAAGGCAGAAAACAGGATAACCTTGCGAGATTCTGCCTGACATGACTGTCTTTTTTCACATTTTTATTTCACTTCGATTTGATGTAGCGACGACTGCAACACGATATACAGCTCGGGAGTCTATTCGCAGAAAACCAATATTTTCTTTTCTCGGGGTCGTACCAGGAATCTTGAAGGTCGGTCCTTTGTAACTACAGCTGATGACCCCACAAACACCGCAACATGGCGATCCACAAGCTGACCCCCGTCCTCATGACAGGCAGTCTATTCTTGGGATTAGTACTCGCCATCAGTCATCACCTATACTATCACTATCTAGACGGAAGGATCGTCAAGACCCAGAACCAGCAGGAGTGGTTCCTACGTGTAGGCACCGGCATAGCGTTCCTCGCAAGAGCCCTGCTATCGGCGGCTGTCGGATTCGCATATACGCAGATACTATGGCGAACTCTGAGATCAAAATCCGTCACTATGGAGGGGGTCAACTCGCTTTTTGGCGTCTTGCATAATGCTTGGGACTTTACTACTTGGGAGCTCTGGACGGCGGCACCGGCACTTGCTGTAGTGGCCATAATAGCTTGGTAGGCCTTGCATAAGAACCTCGAGCTATTTACAGCTTACTGAGATTTTCTTATAGGGCACTCCCATTGATTGCAGTTATTACTCCAGCTACACTGACCGTCCAGGTATCTGACCATCCAAATATCACAGTTGTCGACGCTCCCATTCCACTGCTCGATTACGATAACATGCTCAACTTTGCCCAATTCACAGGAGTAGGTGGAGTTGGATACTACGCTCCCTCGAGCTATGTCTCACGGGTGCTCTTATCAGTGGCATCTCTCGGCTCTATCCTGACTATCCCAGCACCCTTTCCCAATTCGTCATATTCCGTCGACTTTTACGGCCCTTCAATTTCATGCGGTACACCTCGCAATGCGTCCTTTGCAAAACTTCTGGCTGAAGGTGTTAAGAACGAGACATGCTGCGGAGATTCCGCCGGATACGTTGGGTTTGTTCCAAGTAGTAACACAATGAACAGTACTGAGGAGGGCTATGCCTTGGCTGGTTTGCGGGGTGCAATGAACTACTCTCTCATCTCGACGGTATCGTCTATTGATCAGACGGCCAACGCCACAAGCTCGGCCAAGCTCTATGTTGTCGTGCCAGATAAGCCAATGTCCAGCAGTTACATTATGGCAAACAAGTCGATCGAGTGCTCTCTCTACAACTCGTCCTATTCCGTCAACTTCACATTCGACAACGGTCAGCAGAACATTAGCTACAAGTCTAAGAGGCTGAACGGGGTGACATCTATTGACGCCGCTCTCAACCAGGATACAGGCTCTAGTCAGTTTAATGCTGCTGTCGCCTATATTGCGCTCATGGATTCCTTGGGCAAGCTGCTGCTTGGAAGTCTGGGAATATCGCACTATGGTGTCATGCGCCCGACTCAGACACAGATCATGAGCTCTGTTCTCATGGATGCCAAAGAGATGCAAGTTCTTGGTGGTATAAATGCGGAGACCGGTCGTTCTGAAACACCAGATTCTGTGATTGGGAATATCTCTATGGCTGATGCATTGGAGCAGCTATTTACAAATGCCACGATAAGTCTTTTTAGTAACTCAAAGTTACTGTAAGTACACTTGTACACTTCTTTTAATCTAATTTCTACTGACCTGTGCTATAGGCAGAACGATACCGCTGCATCTCATGGTAATATTACCTACCTCACCACGCAAATCGCCTTCTCTTATGAGCCTCGCAACCTCTTCATCGCCTACGGTCTAGGCATATTGGCTTCTGCGATTATTGTCATCATAGGGCTGCTGTACATCAAGTCTGCATCAGCGTCCTATGCAACTACTTTCTCAACTATTCTGCGGACTACAAGGAATCCCGATATCGACACTATCATCCCTGCAGCGGAAACATCTGGCGCAGAGCCTTTGCCGAAACATCTTGGCGATACTCGCCTGGTATTGCGACGTCAGAGACGCAGGCTGGAAGGTATTGACGAGGATATGGTTACTCTCTTTGCTGTAGACTCGATGCCGGATGAGAAGGGGAGGACGCAGAGAGAATCACCATATGATTCGTCTCGCCAGGGGGATAGAGAACATCAATATTCAGACGCCAGTATTGAACTTTTGAGCCATGTCGAGCATTCCGCTACATATACGAGTGCTGGAAATGGTGGTAGCCGGATGTATACTCGTGGAAACTGAGGTAGATGGGGTCACAATGAAGGGCTTAGACAGAACAAAAAGGGCATCTTGAATGCTAGAGAAAATTAATTATTTAGATATTCATGTCATGTCATATCATTAAATCTCAACGCTTGCAAGCTGTTTTACAAATAACCCTGGTTAAACCCAATTCCATCAGACAGCAGACCCATCTCTTGCGCAAAATACAAAGCTTGATCATTCTGAGCCCAACTCACTGCCCCTTGAAGACGCTGCAATAGATCCTCCGTTGTCTCCATACCCATTACTGATTCGCTGAATTGTGACTGCTCAGACACGGGAGATGGCTCTTCCGTAGTCTCTGAATGTGTCTTCTGTGCTCGTTCCGCAACTTCGTAGACTATAGGCGACTGGGGTCCTATGTCTATACCCATCTGCATCGCAAAGCCCACAGAGGGATCGTCTTCCATCCATCGCGAAAAGCTTTTCGCATATGTCGCTGGTGAGAGCGGTCGAGGGAGGGATATCTGTTGTGTCATTGGCATTGGTGCGAATTGTGGTTGTCCTAGTAGCATGGGCATCAAAGAACGGTTCCTGTTAAAGAAACGCCTCAAAGCAGCTGGAAAGTCACTATCTTGAGCCAGGCGATCTTGACTAAGACACACATCGATGGTCAAAGCCAGTCTAAGATATTGCGTTGGACTTCGGGCCAGTACATCAGCGTGATCGTTGGTAAGCATCATTTGTGGAGGTTCCTCGCGGTCACTGCACTCCATAAAGTATCGAATGGTCTTGGAAATAGAGTGAACGCCGTCGTACTTGGGGTGAAGCTCCCTGAAAACTTGGATGAGGACGTTGAGTCGCGATTGCTTGGAAGCAACTTCCGGACGGGCCCAAATCTCGGTTGCGGAAGAGGCAGTGGACATCTTCATGTCGACCATGTGCATCGCGAGAGGGAGAGCTGTGCATGCTACAGCGCTGCTGGGTAGCCAACGGGTGAGTCGGTGGGGATGTAGTCGGGCAAAGCATTCCGCTATGCTTTTTGTGGCGTTTCGGAGATCTCTTCGGTTGTTCTTAAGGAATTGCGTCTCGTGTGATGCGGTGGGATTTTGGTTGACGAGACCTAATATTAGACCGAGATGGAGCTCGTAGTTGCAGAGTGCGACTTGGCTGGCGCTGGGGAGATTGTCAGTAACTGAGTTGAAGTGGTAATAGGTGAGCTTACTGGAAGTAGATCCAGACTAGATTAGTGAACAATACTGCAGAGTCCTCGTATCCTCCTGAACTCAATGTCAAATCTTGAATGGCGAGCGGTGGTCTTGTAGCCACTGCCCAGTTCTTCAGTGACCGCTTGTGTTCCTGTACTTGCGCATATGCTGTCGAATGTGCTTCCGCATCTAAAATCGGCAATGTCTCGGTAGGATATACTAGACCCAGAACGTCTGTAAGAGTAACACAAAGTTCTGTAAGGCGTTCTAATGTGAGGACGAGCTTATGCTTTGTGGCGATGTTGTAAACCCGCGAAGACTCGAGTTCATCGACAAGATCATCATAACATAATGGAGAGCAGTTTGCAAAGTCGAAATGAGCACTGGTAATCTGGATGTTCCTGCGAACGCAGAGGGGCATGATTCGGTCGCGGATAATACAGCACCACCAAATACGTTTAAGTATGTTCCGTCTCTTGACATCTTGTTGTGATATGTGTAGTCCATAAGAGGGAGAGTCGTAACTATCGGCGTCGCATGACTTGGCGTGTTGGATCGCAATTCGGAGCCATCTACTGTTCGCCTTGCCAGGCCCGGAGCGGAACGTCGGGCACCAGTAGGTCAAGAGGAGAGCAGACTGTGCGATGGAGATGGGATCGGGGTCGGTCGAGAAGTCGTATAGAAGCTAGATCAATGTTAGAAACGGCGTCACCAACAATACCACACGCTCTTTACCTTGGCCTTGGTATAAAAAGCCTCCTTGGCTTCGAGGATGGTGGCGAATCCCAGCGTGCGGAGACTCTCCTTGGAGACAAACTTTATTTGTTAGAACAACCAGCACACAGAAGTGGTGATGTCAACGTACAGTGCACGAAGCAAACATCATCGATTGCAACAGAAGCATCGAGACTGGCGTCCCAGACGTCGCAGAATTAGGTGTAGGATCGTACGCATTCCAGAAATCGGCTTCGTTGATAAGAGGGAGTAACGGATGGATGTAGAGGAAATAATGTCGAATGAATTCGTCGAGGATCGGCTTGGACGGGACGCGTAGACAGCCTTGAGCGTTCAGATGATAGAAATCGCAGTCGCGCATGTTGAGAGTCCTTAGGAAGGGCATTGACGAGTACAGAGCTTTGAGTTCGGATCGTACGGGTTCGCTGGGCTCTTCGATAATTGAGGGTGTATATGGTGGGATCTCTATAATCTCTTCGACGACATCTTCAGTTGTATTTGTCGTGGGCGACTCGAGGTCTACCCGCTCCTGATGCTCGACCGATGTCTTGTATTCGCTTTCCTCTAGCGTATGTAGCACGGCAGTCGCATCGTCGACGGGACTCGTTGGGTTGTCGTGGTTCGAAGTCGGCGATGTCGTAGATGCAGCTGCCGTGACGGCTTCACAGTCCCGAAGGAGGTCGGCATTGTCGGAGACGACGGAGGCGCCACGATGAGGAATAGGACTACAACACGTCAGTATATCATAGGTGGTGATGATACCGACAAACATACAAGGCATCAGCGCGACGAGCAACGACGCATTCACAGCCGTCAAGTCGACAGTTTGTACAAGGCGTAGACGTGCGTGTGACATCACACCGGACCTTTCGCTTGCGACATTTAAGACACGCCTTTGTCGCCCGCTTCCTCGAGACGGGCTTCTTGGCGAAGCGAATCGGTTGCTGAGTGTTGTTCATCCTGGTACAAGGCGGAGACGATGGTACCCGAGGTTGAAGAGGAGGAGCAGGAACAGAGAGAATGAACCCCAGATTTACCCCAAACTTCACTGTCTCGCTGAGTGGTGGTTGATGAGGCCCCCTGCTAGGGGCTAAGGGGCTGGACCCATGTGGGACGACGGTAGTGAACCTCGGAAATCTCGGCTAGAGGGGTTGTGCCCCACGGGGAAGCTTCACGTTTTCTCTCAACGCGATGAAGATTGGGAATAAGATAAGAATTATTAATGTTCTGGCCATTTATCGGTTGTGATATTACTAGTTTGAGCTGGCTTTAGAGTGAAAGATGCTCCTTGTTGCAGTCTAGATAACCCTGACAGCAACTCTGGCTTTGGTCAAGCCTCCAGGTAGCCAATGGCATATTCCGGCTAAATAAGCTGTAAGAACAACTCAACATCACCCAAGAAAAGGGCTAGGGACCTGCTGAAGACTCCGCGAGAATTGATGGCTCGCTTATCTTGCATGATGTTGTATTTACCCGTCGTATGACAATCCATGACTCAGAACCCTGAAGTGACGATGTTTGTGAAGCGCTGCACATTCTTTCGTAACCTTGTCGGTAAGTTTATCGCGATCTGACAGACGCTGCTTACAATGTATTAAATGATCAATCGTTATTGATACCTTTCGTTAATTTTATTCAATAGACATTTGAAGGGGGGATTATCCCTCGCATTATCCTGAAGGTGATGCTCTCTAGGGTAACCTCAAGACACGCTACGTCATGTATCTAAGCCAGGGCATTGGTCGCGTAACGTTGTCTTCAGCCACTTCCCAATTAACGTACGGTCGGACTCCTCGGGCACCAGAAGCTTAAATACTTTTCTTCCCAATAAATCTCAATTGCGAACAGGTTGCGCGTGACTAACTCAATGGAGCCCAAGCTTACAGAACCAGACCACGTCTAGTGGTGCTATTTTTATCTCGTGTTAGTGGAGCGTGGCTGTGCCAACAGTCAACGGCTCATTCCAGACGTAAGCGGCACGAGCCACAAAATGAATGTCACGATACCATCAATTAACCCTTGTAGCTCGTAGGGGTCACCGAGTCTACCATGTTAGGCTCTGCTTGATACGAGGACGTCACATCGTAACAGAGCCGGAATGTAAATGGGGCTTGTGTCTAATTACAGTAGCTTTGCCCTCGTCCTTTTTAGGGATGCTCCCTTGATCATGTTATTGTCTCGGTATAATTTCAACGAAACGACCCCATTCTTTTTTCTTCATGTTTACTTTTTCTCTTTACTAGAACATTATTTATTCTATGGATTTACTATCGTGCTAGCATAGACCAAGTACACAATGGTAAAGAGGTTCGATGGCCTTGAGTTTTGGGAGCAACGATGCAAGGCTCTCGAGCTATCGCAAACGCCCGCTACCAAATCACCTACCGAGAGCGAGCCATCCCTGACGTTCGAAAGCCCAGAAATATCCAGCGTCGAGCCAGCATCACCAGCTCTATCGCTAATAAAATGGCCGACGACTGCGAAACCGCTCGGAAGCGTCGCCGATTCCGAACCCATCTTTATTCAGACTGTTTCTGCAGTTCACGACGTCCGCAATTCTATGTCCTTTTCGCCCTCATTGGACCAACATAGCCAATCAGCATGCGTGTTAAGGCCAAGCAGCTTCGAAGGAAAGGAGGAATTCCTCACAGTTATCCGCAGAGATGGATCAGATACAAAACGAGACAGGAGTATGGATGAGAGAAAATCACCATCAGGTGGCTCGAATATTACACAACTTAGACGAAGATCACCACTGCGACTCCAAACAACCAACCTATCTGGAATGGCACAGCGCCAACAAAGGCATTCAATGATGCCAAACCTCCCGGCCTCAAGTACCAAAAATACACCGCTAGATCACAGACACACATTGAGTGCCTCTGCAGATTGCAACAAGTGCATCACCCGCCAAACAGACAAAGCATTCGAAGCTCTCACCAACGCCCTAAACAACAAACGCCAAGACGAAGAAAAACACCTAACAATTATCCGACCGACCATAGACTGCCGTATGCCGTCGCTCAAGTCGCCAAAACCGATTCGACCAAAGATGATACGACAAAAGACTCAGCAATGGGCAGAGACCCAAGAAGACCTTGATAGCTCTACAGCGAGCTCTTTGTCAAGTCCGATGAGTCCAATGATGCCAATTCAGATCTCGTTAGGTGGGAAGGACTTGGATAAGTCGGAAATACCCCCGATGGGATGTAATCTGGACCATGACTTGGAGGACTTTTTGAAGTGGGAGGCACGGAATGTATGTGCTTATGGATATGGGACGAATGGGTATACCCTTTCACCATAGACTAGAAAACGATTTAATGATGGGAGGATGATATGCGGTTAAATTGCTGGACATCCTATGACTAGAATATTCCCTAATAATACCCTCATAATTGACAAGAATCGACTACTCACAGAAGTGGGCGAGATCAACTCAGAAGAATCCTTACATTACCAGTGCAAAACACTTGAAGAGGTTCAGATGTCTATAATAGCGCTATGCAAGAAAATTATAGTCAGTTTTGGAAATCATTAATGGCCATAACGTTACCAGTTACGGTGAATGATGGACCGGTGGATAGAATTGAAGACCCATTCTGTCGGCTATAATATACGAATTGGGCATAAAGCCAATGATCTCATCCAATGATATGTGAGATCGCTCTTCGGACCAAAGGACACAACAGTCAACATCCAGCCTAGTCAAGGCGTAATTGGTGATTTTGCGCTGTAGCTGGATTAACTGGTTGCCGGCTTTCCTTCCAATTACGTGCTTTTTTACCTTAATTCGACCTTGGTTGCTGAGTAATGGGAATATCATCAAGTTGGACCATTGCTCCAGGTGAGGGGTCATTTCAATGACCTGACCACTATATAAAGACATACGCATCTGTTGTAACAATACTCATTATTCACGACATAATCAGCGACAAAACATGGCCTCAGCAACTTCGTTCCGCGACCTCGTTGGCATTCCCGCCTCTACGGCTAGCCCCTCTGATAGCGTTCTCATCATCATTGATGCGCAGAATGAGTACGCTGAGGGACAACTTAAAGTTACCAACGCTGCTGAGTCGCGCAAAGTCATCGCTGGTTTGTTGGAGAAATACAGAGCTGCAAATGGAAGCATCGTGCACGTTGTTCATGATACACCAGACGGCGCGCCGGTCTTTACTCCGGGTACTAAGCTTGCTGAGGAGTTTGACGAGCTGAAGCCCAAGGACGGCGAGGCTGTTATCCACAAGAACTTCCCTGGTTCATTCACCAAGACGGATCTTCAGAGCGTTTTGGATAAGACTGGAAAGAAGAAGGTTGTTCTTACAGGTTACATGGTAAGTCATTGAGTGTTACACAACTGACATACGAGACTAATTGCGACAAGGCCCATGTCTGCGTCTCGACTACTGCGCGACAGGCTGATGAGCTTGGCTTCGACGTCATCATCCCTGAGGATGCCGTCGGCGATCGAGACATCCCTGGAGTCGACGCCTCACAGCTGGTCAAGGTTTCACTGAGCGAGATTGGCGATGCCTTCGGAACCATCATCAAGAGCAGCAGCATTGCTTAGAATTATCTATAAGTGATATAAACTTTTACAATCTATGTCATTACAATTCATTACACGTTTATTCCTGCTTCTCTGAGAATTCCGGCTGTACGAGTTCTCTCCGTGTGAATTTGACGTTGAAGTCTGTCTGCTTGACAAACCAGGCGTTGATGATCCTCCACTCCTTGCTTGGGTCTTCAAAGTTAATCTGCTTCTTGTTAGTATCAAATTTATATAAGCGCGGACTGAGTATAGCTTACCTCGAATCGTCTTAGAAGACTTGGCACAACCTTGTAGATCTCCAAGAGACTGATGTTCTTGCCAATGCAGGTTCGGCTACCCATGCCAAACTGGAACATCATACCGGTCATCTTCTTGATGCGCTTATCCTCCTCCTCAGCGTCAAGGTTGGGGTCGGGCAACCAGCGCTCAGGTCGGTACTTGTCCGTATCGGTGCCAAAGATCTCTGGGCGGTTATGGATAATCCAGGCTGAGACACCGACGATTGTGCCGCCCTTGATGAACTCGCCTCCAATCTCTGCTCCCTGAGGAGGAACGATTCTCTCAAGAGGAAGACCAGGCGCTGGGTGCATTCGGAAAGCTTCCTGGACACAAGCATGAAGATAAGGGAACTTTTGAGCCTCAGAGAATGTGACCAGACCAGTTTCATAGTCAGAAAAGACACCAGCCTTGGCAGCCTCATCAAGCTCCTTCTTGAGCTTCTGGTAGCATTCGGGGTTTCGGAGGAGGTAGTAGAAGACGGCGGAGAGAGTAATAGCTGTAGTTTCTGAGCCTGCAAAAGCCATGGAAACAGCCATGGTCTGGACCAGAGTGTCTGTCATGAACTCGGGGCGGGCTTCACGAGCAGCGATGAACTTGGAGAGCAAGTCTTGACCTAGGGGCTGCTTCTTAAGGCTGCTGGTGGGAAGGCTATCGACAGATTTGAGTTCAGGGATGAGACGTTCAGCCATGCGGGCGCGGGCAAAGCGTGCAACGGCGATTGTTGAGTCAAAAAGACCCCACTGGGAGAGCTTGAGGTAGATAGGGTTCTTCTGGAAGATGAGGTCTAGGAAGGGGATTTGTCCGACCTGGGATCTGTTAGTCAAGAGCTTGGACAAGTGAACGTATGACTTACAGGAGCAACATAGAGGAACAGCTTGCCCAAGTACGCGACAATACCCTCAACGTCTTCATTCTTCTCAATGAATCCATGCCTCTTACTGTAAGTGATCTCGCCAATGACATCAAAGGCGTAGAACTGAAGCCACTGTGTAAAGTCACAGACATCGGCCCTCTTAACAAAGAGCTTCTCGGTCTGTTCCAAGAATAGCTTGGTGGTGTTATCGACAAAGGGCTCGTATTGAACCAGTGCGCTCATAGAGAAGGCAGAGTTGACACATCTGCGGAATTGGGAGTGGAAGTCATTGTCTGTAGTGCTGAAGAGAGATGCGAGACGGTGGCCTTTGACCACGGATTGTTGGACAATGTAAAAGTCGGACTGAAATAGTCAATATCAGGGTTTCTTGGCTTGGATGTAAGAAAATACCTTGACATAACCCTTGCTAAGGCCATAGATGGACTTGAGAACAGCAGGGTCGGCAAACGATAGAGTGTTTGGTCCCAATCTGACAATATCACCATGCTTAGCATGAAGTTTCTGCAGTGTCACCTCAGGCCGCTGCCCATAAACATCCCAGAAGCGCCACCAATCCGTCAAAGACGCCAGGAAAGGACCGGGGTATTTATTTAGACCATGGTGATATCTGTTCTTGACCAGCCACGCGACAGTTAGTGATGTAAGTACCAACACCCAATGCTGGGCGAGGGCACTGAGAAGAGTTTCAACCAAGCCACTGTGCATGTTGAAGGCACAAAAAGGGCAAGCAAATTAAATAATTGTTGAACAAAGAACTGAAGTGGTTTATTTCCTATTTTCTTTTCTACTCTAGCATACTCTCTCCTTATATCACTTTCCACTTAGACCAGATCTTGATGACAGTCTCGGTCTTCGGGTACTCCAGGTTTGCCCCCACAGGTCATTCTGGGGTATTTGGGGACAAAATGATCCACCAGCTCGGCAAGTAAACACGGCAAATAGAGCTGATGCAGATATCCGAGCGAAGATTTACGTTTTGCTAAATAAATGTCATCATAATTATTTATCTATCAGTCATTACTGAGAAAACGAGGCGAGGAGAGTTTTTCCCTGCGACATGCCTGCGTTGGAGCTAATAAATGTCGTCGGCAGATGTGAACGGGAGAGCAATGATAAGACAGATAAAGTAAGCAGATGTCGACGATAACGAGTGTTCATTCGCACAGAGGAAATACGGCATTCGGAGTTCGCGGAGGAGAGATAAATTGCAGAGTGTAGACGTCGTCATCACTGTAGTCAGATCACGTATATCACAACTGCCGTGTCACAGAATTTGCCGATGCTGGGATTACAGAAGGTTTTGTTGTGTCGCATTGAGGCTCCTTTTCATGCGCTGTGTCTGGAATCTTTGGTTGGACGCATTGCGTATTTATCAGCTGCAGTTCATTATCTGTGACCAGAACTAAGTTTATTCTTCTTACCCTCTCTTTTCTCATCAGATCATGTCAATGGACCCCAGTCGTTATGCCATAAGTCCTCAATTGATGTCGAAAAATTTCGCGAGGCTCAACCTACTCTTGCACTCAATCCAACCGGTATCTATCCGGACCTTTTGGAGAGAAGGTTTATCGGATGTACGGATGGGAACCTGAGTAAATCCGTTTCGAAGATACTACTCACAAACAAGGCGTTATTGGATCAGACAACTGGTCAGTATACACACTCGCTACAGAGATTCCGACCCTCCTATACCCGTCTTAAATTCTCACCTTCGGATACGCGGCAAAAATACAAAGTCCGCTACTTAGATCATTATAATCTAGTTATCAGTTATAATGGATCGTTCTAGTAAAGCTTTAACAACAGAAGCCGATGTTGCCGCAGCAAAATCTTGCCATTCCTTGTTCTTATGAGAGTCTGCAGAGTCACAGACACCTTTCACCACAATACATGGCGAGTCTTCCCACAAACCAGCGCTCTCCATCTCAAAAGCTGCAATGCCAAGCCGCTCAGCAAGTTTGTCTCGATCCCGACTTGACTTGAGCACCGTGTCTCCAGAACCAAACCGTCCCAGAAAGATCAAAGGCTTTTGTGCCTCGCAAATATCACCTTGCTCTTCCAAGAACATTTTCTTCTGCAGTCGACATCTCGCTACAAGGAATTTCTCATCGCATCCCGCCTCGTTGCAAGAGACACCACGACAGCGCTCGCATATTAGGCTTGGGCTGCTGAAGCATTGTTCATAGTACCAAAGTGTTGATCTGATGCTGGTAGGTTGGTGCGTAGAGCCGATCACTAGCTGAGCCAGGGTAGTGATATTTCGGGTTGCTCTGCTGGATTTGTTCCAAAACCTCTGCTGATCTTTCTGTAAGCTCGTCGAGAAACACATCGGTTTTCAAGTGAATAAGAAAATTGTTTGCCAATTTCCTCGCAGTATGAATGGGCTATTTGGTCACGAAGTTGTCTTGGTATCTTCTTCCAAAGTCGTACTGTACCATATTTGAACTGACTACAACGTCACCAAGAAGGACCTCTCTTTTCCCACCATTGGGTGACTGTACTTCCGGGATACCGCCTCAGATACCAGCTAACAGGACCAGCTCTAACTCTGTGTAGGAGTATTTTAAGCTGGCAGCTGCAGTTGCTGCGCTCACCTTGCCCATACTAGACAAGAGCAGAACAACAACGTCAAGGTCGCCTATGCGCCCATTGACGTAGTGGTTTGT
Source organism: Fusarium sp. MPI-SDFR-AT-0072 (assembly GCA_020744335.1). Taxonomy (NCBI): domain Eukaryota; kingdom Fungi; phylum Ascomycota; class Sordariomycetes; order Hypocreales; family Nectriaceae; genus Fusarium; species Fusarium sp. MPI-SDFR-AT-0072. The sequence continues at coordinate 6,221,462 of JAHBOG010000001.1, read as the reverse complement.
ATCGCTTTTGAGCTTACCGTAGTGGTGATGGTGTTCTTGCCAGGTAGAGTCAAAGAGTGATCGGATAGCATCAAATTCCAGTGGCAGGGCGCAAATAATTGCAGCCTTGAAGCCGCAACGATTCTTTGGAGGCTGAGCATCTCCCTTAGAAGATCCGGCTGTTGTATCAGGGAATGTCTTTGACTTGATAGTGAAGTCCTTGCCTAAGTCGGCTTGCCGTGGTAGCAACTCACGATATGCGTCTGACAGCTCTCCAGGCATGTCAAAAACATGCACCAAGTCAGCATCCTTTTCCATTGTCGTGCGGGTTCGTTTGTTCATTGGTTCCATTATTGACTCAATTTCTAGGTTCATAGAGTGCTGCCGCTTCAAACCGAGATTTGGTGAGCAGTTTTCCAAAGCAGTCTCGAGGTGCTGAACGATGCGGTGATAGAGCTTATTTCGAATAGTTATATCTGCCTGAGCGCCTTCGGATTTTACGTTTTGAAGTTGGCTATGAACGTTTAGACACCTTCTAATGGCTTCCGTGTAGGAGTCTTCCAGCCTTGCACCTCGTTCTTGTAAGACATCCAAGCTTGATAAGAGCTGGAGCCATGCTTGCTTATTCTCTTCACCATAGTGAGGACGTATATCTAGCGGGATGGCCTCTCCATCATCCAGCTCCAGCAAGATCTATGCAAAGGAAAGCAGCACTGGATGCCCAATATGGAAGAGTCGGAATTCCGGGGAGCTGGAAAATTGTGACGAGAATGAACGGTAGAATATATCTCTTTCGGCGTGGTTTTGTAATGACCCGAAAAAGGATATATCTTTAGAATCCAAGCTAGCGTCGAAGAAATCCAATAGGCAGTATGCTGGTTCGGCAGGAAGCGCTCTCTTGGCTTCGAGTGTATAGTGGACTGTAGTGTGTTGATTACCCTGTCGCTGTGCAATCAGATCTCGAACCGTTTGACGCTTGAACATGCCACTGGTAATCCTTTCAGCGAGAGATTGGCATGCCAAGTTCTTGAGAATCGGATGGCTATTGGAGTCGTGAGACAATATTGGCATGCAGGCACTTAGAAGCTGTCCTTTCTGGGGCAATAGCTTCAGCTTATAGTTTGCTTTGCAACTGAAACGCTCAAAGACCAGCTGGAACGTTTCAGAAGCCAAATCTCTTAGCTTTAAATCCTTCCAGATATCACTCTTTACCTGTCGAGCGGCATTGGGTTCTGTTTTGTGAGCTCTTGAAAGGGCTCTCGTGACCAAACTGTTGCATTCTCTCGTGACAGCAAGGCATTTTGTTTTCGTGTCATCCGTAAACACGAATAAGTTCTGATTGAGACCGCTCACTAGGTCCAAAAGGTCTGAATGAACCTTGTCGATCTGCTCCAGATAGTTCAAAAGTCCAGATAAGTAAGGATACGTTCTGTTTGTCCCCGAAGCTTTTGTGACGACGGGATTTACTGCTTCATTCAACAGGCAATATAACTGATCGAGATTTTGCCTGAAGAGATCAAAGCTTTCCTTTTCAAAGTGAAGTTTCTCGCTTCTCACAAGGAGAACCTCTCGTAAGTTTCTCTCCAGAGGTTCGTTTTGTATGTCCGTCGTGGAAACCTGCCAGTTGCGCGTTGAGGGTTGATAGCGTGAGAGATGCGGTGCTAATAATTTGGCGACTTCATGCAGCAAGCGCCACTCGGGACTTTCACTGGAATACGGCATTTTTGAGTTTAGATTTAGAGGAATTAGGGCTCTTAATACGAGCCTAAGGGCAATATGCTCACGAACTGGTCATTTGAAGGGTTGAGAGTGTCAGCAAATGCATTGAGCCACCAAAACCAGGCTGTCAGTTAACCTCAGCAATGCGGCTCGATCTGATGCATACGTTTCCCCACTCACAGATTTAACTCCTTCCGCGCATTTTCAATGGTCAAAGGGGTCAACAACTGAGGCCCTTCGGAGATTTGTAAGGCCTTACGTTCTCAACTCCTAGAATTCCATAATGTCAGGGGATCATAACCGAGAAAGCCACGATGCGATTCGTATCCTGGCTATAGAATGTGAAACTATACTTCAGAATCTTGTTGATAGTGGCGCTCAAACAGCAGAAAAGGATCTTTTCGAGGATCATCTTCATCGACTGTCAACTTGGGTTGCTTATCTTGGGTTATTCGCTCGGCCCAGCCAGTATCTCGACCATCGTTTAAGTAATGCAGTCGATATCCAGGACCTTATCCTGCGTGGTCGACTCTCTGGGAAGATCTTTAACATCAAGTTTGTGTAACATTTTCGGAGCGAGGTTGCCAGAAGCTGACGACTTTTCAACAGTATCTGAGAACAAAGATCAATTTGCATCTACACATATCGATAAGAGCCAGGTCTCTCTATACAGCATTGAGCAGGAATTACTAGAGATTGAAGACGCCCTTGAACAACTGTATCGACTTGCAACTGCTATAAAAAGGCCCTCACGGAAGACTATTGAGCAAAGAGAAAGCGAATTTGCCAAAAATGTCTAACTAAGGCCTTTCAACAAGCTTTTTATAAGAACTATCGAATGGTATCGGACAGTATATTTCCCAGCGACATATGTTTGCCCTCTATGTATAGACAATATGTCGTCGTTCGCCAACCGCGACGAATGGCTCCAGCACCTGACAAGCGAGCATCAATCAGATACCTTTGATGGTGGTCAGCTTTCGATGATAGCTGGCCAAAGTCAGGGGATTAAAGAAAGACCATACAACGAATGTCTTTTATGTGGGTTTGTGGTTGAGAACGAGGGCCAAAAGGATGTCCCTTCTAGACGTGAAAGCGAGTTGTGGAGCGAAGGAAGCACCAAAAAGCTCAAGACTGAGCACCAGTCAATTCCTGCTGCTAGTAGCTCTGATGACTATGGTCACAAGGCAAACGATCACGAATCTATGACCCGCCATATCGCTGCTCATCTACAGACCCTAATGTTCCTAACTTTGCGTGTTCTTTCGATGCAAAAGGACACGGGCTCGGAAGATTAAGATGTGGCTGGAAGCAACGTGGGTACGGATGATATCCACGATTACCAGGATTCACAGAACTTGGAAGATCCACTGTCTTTTGAAGATGACAACCCTCAATCAGAACTAGCCTGGCCTCCGGCTACAGAGGCCTACTCTCTTGGCTTTGATCCACTACAAAATAAAGTTTTCAGATATCCAATTCTCGGCTGTGAGGACAGAATCGACACTTCAATACAAATCCCGGATTCTTTAACTGTCCAAGAAACAATAATCCGTCTCGAGGCCCTTTTGGCAACTACCAGACAGGATCGACGCTTTTATCATGCCTTGATAGGGGCTTTTGAATTAGCTCTCGATGGACTTCTGTCTAGACCAGCTTATAACGACGGTGGCAGCGGCGGAATTTCCCAATGGCAATGTTTGAGTACTATCAATACTAAACTTATATTGAGTGCTAATAGTGATAAGTGCAATTGCCACTGTGGCTGGCAAAGCATTTACTATAATGCAAACTGCCATGAGTGTCAGGTCTCCCGTTGTGAGAAATGTTGGCATTGCTAAAGCGTGTAGATGTATTATGAGAACTCTTGATCTTCTTTAGTAGCTTATTTAGCTTATTTTACCAACCTAGTTTTAGATAATAGTAGTATAGTGCCTGCCCCCTACTAAGAATCTAGAGGAGACTATATACAAGGGTGATTTTAGGAGAAAGGTAGATTAAGCATGCTTATCTTACTGGTAATACGTCTCTGTTTATATGCATGCCGCTGTTGAGTTTCTGCGTGTATGCATTCGCATGAACTAGTGGAGTGACGTGGCATTCAATAAAGAGATAGCATAGCAATGATTTGATAAGCTATTTGACTCCGTAATCTCATTGAATCCGTCATAACAAAATGATAATCTGTACTCCATAAAGACATGTCGTAATGCAAATTGGCGGTATTTGTCTCATGGCGGGGTGGAGGTGACAGGGTTCTTATCGTCAGACCAAGCAGGACGTTGTAACCCTGCTGAGTTGTCAGTTCCGCCGCTTTGGTCGTATCTTCATCTGCGTTCAAACTTCTGAATCGCCTCCGAATTATCAAGGTATACACACAGAATGGCAGAGACTTCAAAGGAATCGACCTCGCCGAAGGCGGCCGCTGTTTCGACACCACCAGCCGAGGCTGCCCCTGCACCTGCGGAGGAGACTTCTACTGAGCAAATCACTGCAGAGAACCCCGCCGAACCTGCTGAAGATTTCCATAATCCTGATCATTGGGCCACCTTGAACGAGGGCGTATGTAGTATCAAGTTCCCTAGGACACGACTATTGACATTTTGTAGGATGCGCCAGGAGACGATGATGCTGATTCAGCGGTCGGAGATGATGCTGCCAGCTCAACTGAGTCGATTTCTTCGAGCATCCTTCATTACCGCACCATTCACGGGAGGACGTATCACTCTGAGCGGGGAAATGCCGAGTATTGGTATGCAAGCCCTCTCCAAGGTGAGTTTCATAGCTAACGTAAACCAGGACACCGAACGATGAGCACCATAACGAATCTATGGATATTAAGTGAGCCAGATTTTTCCAGAGGTAATCTGTAAGGACATTAGTTGACTAGGAATAGTCACCATCTCCTATCTCTCTCGTTAGACGGGAAGCTTCATCTAGCTCCTCTGAAGGATGATATTCAGGTTCGTGCGTTACCCTTGAATATTTACAACAAATTTCTCACAGGGGATCTAGAAAGTCCTAGACGTTGGAACGGGAACTGGTATGTTATCGAGACCCCTTCGGACTGCATAAGCTAACTCAGGCAACAGGTATTTGGGCCATGTGAGATGACTTAACACATATGAGGTTTTTGTTCTTTACTGACCTTGCCGCAGCGATTTCGCAGATCAGTATCCCAATGCCGAAGTGATCGGGACGGATATCTCTCCCATCCAACCTGACTGGGTTCCACCCAATCTGAAGTTGTAAGAAGTCAATTCGAACCAATCTTGCAAGAGTATCCTGACGAGACCAGTGAGATCGAAGATTGTACCCAAGAGTGGACTTACGACCCCAACTCATTCGACTACGTGCACATGCGCTATCTGTATGGAAGCATAAGCGAGTGGTCCGCCCTGTTCAAAGAGGCATTCCGCGTTTGCAAGCCCGGCGGCTGGGTTGAGAGCTATGAAGCCTCTCCTAGAATGGAAAGCGACGATGGCACAGTAACCGAAACCTGTGCTATTAACGAATGGGGCAAGTTCTTTATCGAGGGCGGGAAAAAGCTAAACCGCACTTTTGAGATCATCGATAAGGATCTGCAGCAGAAGGGGATGGAGGAAGCAGGCTTTGTTGACGTGAAAGTCTGGGACTTCAAGGTATGCTTGCATCGCCCTTTTCTTCGTATTAGTGACTGACTTGGATCAATTCAGGCACCTATTGGAGGTTGGCCCCAGGACCCTCGACTCAAGCAAATTGGACAGTTTGCTCAGGCTGCGCTTGAACAGGACTACGAGGGCTATGTTCTTTACATGGCTAATATGGTTCTTGGCTGGACCAAAGAAGAGGTATCTGTATACTGCGCTCAATTGAGACGCGAGATTCGATCTGGAAAGTTTCATCCTTTCTATCGCCAGCGTGTTGTTTATGCAAGGAAGCCTGAATAGATACCATATCGCAGTATGGGACAATTTCTGATGTCAGAAGGACGCATGGAATTAATTGGGAACTTAACAATTGCATTGAGGATTGCACTCGACAGTGCATAGAATCATCGCGACATCAAATCACATCATGATGCAACGACTTTCACATGCGCAAGCTGCAGTCCAACTCACAAGCTTTCTTAAACTCCATCAACCTCGGGATCTGTGACAGTCTTGGCTTGCGTGTTCTTATAATTGAAGCAACCAATATTTGTGGCCAGATTAAGTCGTGAGCTTGATCATATGACTTGGCGTTGTTAACTGCTTCGGCCAACCCTATAGCGCTTGGTGTTTTTTTAATTAATTACAGTGGACCTCCACTTTTTTGTCGTGTTGGGGAACCTCAACAAAACAAAAAAGCACGAGCCTCTGAATCAGGAGAGGAATGAGATACCCTAGACTCGGCTGTCACATGAGTGATTCAGGCTCAATACGGTACACAGCCATCACAAGCTTCGCATCGTCTTCGCAGGGTCTAAATGCGTAACTCCTCAATCGCTCCACGTGGTGATGTTGCCTCGTAAGGTAGTAAGGCGAATACTGCCAGACCAGACCAGACTGGCGGTGCATGACAAGGAGTCACTTGTCTTGGGGATTACGGCGGCAAAAAAAGACCACTATTTCCGATTGCGGTAATAAGTGGAATGATCGCCAAGATTACGCCGCAGGCACAGGCCCGATACCGCGGTCTCCCTTGTTGCGTTGACACTTATTATAGAAGGCGGTGACAGAATCTTACGGCAGAATTGATCTAATTTTATTCCCTTATTCAGTATTGAGTGCCGAAGAGCGGTGGTCAAGTGATTCGCGAGCAGGTGATGGAGAGGACTTAAGCTTAAGTTTATCATCAGATATAGTAATCGGGAGATTCCATTGTTGACCGAGTCTTTTGAGCCAGGCTGAGTCACTGAGTCAGTAAGATGAACCGCGGCTTGGATCGGCGAAATTGACCTCTGATTTGAAGTGAAGCCACTGAATCACAAGGCAAGGATTTCCACTGCCGCCCACTGCGTCATATCACCATAATCAACAGTGACAAGGGTTGAGCGTGGATCCTGCTGACCTAATATCTTCTGCTCACCCCTTTTCCCCTTTCAGTCACCTCGACTTTTTCACGATATCGATAAAAATTCCAAGCTTCGCACTACGCTTCCAGCTACTTTCACTTCATTGCATAAAAAAGTACAACATACGATTACATCATGCGTCAACCCATAGCGACACAACCAGTCACCAATGGTGACGGAGAGGAATGGTGTACGTATTTACAAAAACTCTGCTGGCGTTTGAGATTGTACTAAGATTGAGTTAGATCTTCCCGACAAGATGCTCGCACGTGCGTGAACCCATGCTGTAAAATAGCTGCGTACTAACAACGGATCTTCAGGACACCCCAGCAAGCCTCACATTGGCAGTAAGTTATATCCAAATCCGGAAATATTTGCCGTACTTACAGTGATCTCTAGGCTTGAAGGAGTACCAGCAGATGCATCAGCTCTCCATCAGGGAGCCTGAAGCTTTCTGGGGAAACCTGGCTCGTGAGCTTCTTACATGGGATCATGACTTTCACACCGTCAAGAGCGGCTCGCTAGTCGAGGGCAACCCTTCTTGGTTCCTTGGCGGAAAGCTGAACGCTTCGTTTAACTGCGTTGACCGCCATGCGCTCAAGGACCCTAACAAGGTTGCTATTATCCACGAAACTGACGATGGCAACGGTGGGCGTTCCATCACATATGGCGAGCTGCTTAAGCAAGTCAGCAAGGTCTCCTGGGCTCTCAAGGATCTCGGCGTTCGAAAGGGCGATACGGTTGCTATTTACATGCCCATGATTCCTGAAGCTCTTGTCGCCATCCTTGCTTGCACCCGTATCGGCGCTGTTCACTCTGTTGTTTTCGCTGGTTTCTCAGCTGGTTCGCTGCGAGATCGCGTCATCAACGCCAAGAGCAAGGTAGTCATCACTGCTGATGAGAGTCAGCGAGGCGGTCGAACAATCGGAATCAAGAAGATTGTTGACGAGGCGTTGAGCCCACTCGAGGGTGTTCAGACTCTTGTTTTCAAGAGAACTGGTGCTAAGGTCGCGTGGACTGAGGGACGGGATCATTGGTGGCATGAGCAGACTGCCAAGTGGCCTAGCTACATCCCTCCTGAGGCCATGGACGCTGAGGATCCTCTGTTTTTGCTGTATACCTCTGGATCAACAGGCAAGCCAAAGGGTATTTTGCATACCACTGGTGGCTTTCTGGTTGGAGCAGCTGCAACGGGAAAGTATGTGTTTGACATTCACGAGAACGATCGATACTTCTGCGCTGGCGACGTTGGTTGGATCACTGGCCACACCTACGTTGTCTACGCTCCACTCCTGTTAGGTGTCTCTACAGTTGTCTTTGAAGGCACACCGACATTCCCTGATGCTTCTCGTTTCTGGGATATCATTGCGAACCATCAGATCACGCACTTCTATGTCGCTCCTACCGCTCTTCGCTTGTTGAAGAGAGCTGGATCTGATCCTGTCAACCACGACACCAGCAGTCTGAGAGTTCTCGGTTCAGTCGGTGAGCCTATCGCTCCTGAGATTTGGAAGTGGTACTACGATGTCATTGGAAAGGGTGAATGTCATATCGTCGATGTAAGTTGACACGCTGTATGCTTGGATGACCGTCGATGAACGGAACTAACTGGAATAGACATACTGGCAAACCGAGACTGGCTCTCACGCCGTCACCCCTCTCGCTGGTGTTACACCCACCAAGCCTGGATCCGCTTGCCTGCCATTCTTCGGTATCGACACAGTCTTGATCGATCCTGTTTCTGGCGCTGAGATCCACGGTAACGGAGTTGAAGGTGTTCTTGCTTTCAAGACATCATGGCCTAGCATGGCCCGAACTGTCTATGGTGACCACCAGAGATTTGAGGAGACATATCTCAAGGTGTACCCCGGATACTACGTGAGTATTCTACCGACCTGAGTTAGTTGAGCAGTTGCTAATGTTCTTGTAGTTCACTGGTGATGGAGCTGCTCGCGACCAAGACGGATTCTACTGGATTCGCGGCCGTGTTGACGACGTAATCAACGTCAGCGGCCACCGCCTTTCAACAGCCGAAATCGAAGCTGCAATGGTCGAGCACGCCGCCGTCGCTGAATCCGCCGTCGTAGGCGTCTCCGACGAAGTAACAGGCCAATCCGTCATCGCCTTCGTCTGCCTTAAAGAAGCATTCCGAACCTCCGAGGAAGAAGTCCACGCCGAGCTTAGACTGCAGGTCCGCAACAACATTGGTCCCTTTGCTGCTCCTAAGAAGATCTTCATGGTGGCTGATCTACCCAAGACTCGGTCTGGAAAGATCATGCGTCGTGTTTTGCGAAAGGTGGTTATGGGTGAGCAGGATCAGCTTGGGGATATCACTACGCTTTCGGATCCTTCTGTTGTTGAGAAGATCATTGGTGTTGTGCACAAGAGTGGTTAATGGGGTGGAGATAAAATGAAGGAAAGAATTGTGGTTAAATGTTTCTTGGACGGGTCATGATTAGAATATTGCTCTCAACCCACTGTCTTTATAACTTGTAATAATCCAAATAGAAGATGATGCCATATAGTCTGGTAAAATTTGCACTCTCAATCTCAAGGTTGCGTCTACAGTTTGCTTGTGTCAGGTCTCAGACAAAGATGGAGGAGAAGTATTTTGGTTATTGTCGTCTATATAAGACTCTTGCCATCTAGCCATGGACTAACAACAAAATCCAAACCTTGCCTCAGCCAAGGCTCATCAATGGTAGCTTTAAAGTCAAACCCATGGTCTCCAGGCCTGATAGCCAGATGAATTTGAGTACTTGGGTCAAACCGTTGCAGGTAATCTACTAGTTTCCGCGTACCATCAACAGGCACTGCGGTATCCTCCTCGCCGTGAAGCAGAAATAGTGGCGGAAACAAAGATCTCTCATAATTTGAAGACGTTGAGGCCACCTTCTTGATTCGATCAAGGACAAATAAGTCAGGTTCCTCGCCGAGAAGTTCCAGATAGCGCCCGTTGTGCACAACTGCCATGGCCGAGTCAAGTCTCATAGGTGGATCTGCCTTAGTGATTGCAGGCTTCACAACGGTGGCGGAAAGGAACGTGTTAACATCTTCATTGGGATAGTTTGGTACACCAACGATTGACTTGGCATAGGACTCGGTGAAATGAGCCGCTTTCATATCGACCATTGGGTAAAGTGCTATGATTGCCCTGGGCCTCACAAAGCCCGACAGAACAGACTGCAAAGCCAAGTAGCCACCTTGGATAGAATCAGAAGGTCAGCGAATAGCCATGATGGCGTTGGATGAACCGAACTTACCGGCGCTTTCACCCACGAGAAGGGTTCTTTTAAGATTCAACTGAAGATTGTGGTTGCTGATTGATTCAAGGTGGCGGGTCGGCCCTCCAGAGTGCACCCAACTCCAAAAGTTTCCCATGTCATTGATAATATCTCGCCCCTTCACCTCAGGAAGAAGCCTGTAGTTCGGACTGATAATAACAGCGTCTTGCTCCTCAGCAAAGTCAAGAACCCATTTGGAGAACCAAGCAGGGAACAAACTCGAGCCAGTGATCTGTAACATGGGTTAGCTCCGCTCAAGGGTCAGGGCAACATCGAGGTTCGCATACCAGAAAGCCGCCGTGGATTCTGACAACGACCGGTGGGTTCTGGCTTTTGAGTTGGCGAGGAATCAAAATATCGACACCGATCTGAACTCCTGCAGACTCATAGTATGTCCGGGTTATGGTGAAGGGATCGAATATGTCGCTTTTGACACTGTGCAGAACATCGATAAGTGCATTGAATTGAGCGTCACGCTGTTCAGATCGAGAGGCCATATTGTCACTGCATCAGGCTATGATCTGACCTCCAGATTCACGGACAGTTCTTCCGCCTTGGCTATGTAGTATGAGCAGAGAGTGAAAGCAGAAAAGCACGCTTGCGTCGTTCTCCAAGTGCTGTTTGAGGTAATGGCCAATTACCAACTGAGGCTAGTAGGCTCAGAAATGGCGGCACTTACCGAAACCCCGCTTAATGACTTCTTACCTGATCTGGTATTATTATAGGACGTAATTCAAGCGACGCCTCTGCCATATCCTCTGAGTAATTTCATCTTTCAAGAGAGCAGAGTTTAACCTACAGATAATCCTTACATAATAATGAAATAGGATCCAGGCAAAAGAAATATATACATATGTGATATCTAAGACCTATTATTTCGTATTTATTCTTACAATTTAATATAAAGCTACCCTTAATAGAAACCAAGCTTTCATGATTACTCTAACCCTCATGAGGCTGACCCAGAAGGCTTGGCTGACACACCAGACGGTTCCAGTTTAACGCCAGGGCCATGACGTTCAAGAAAGGCTTGGGATGTCACGGTCTTCTTGGCCGCTTCATCTTTCGAAGACACCAATGTAATATCACGCCCTCCATATTGTGCGCTTCCTCGGTCCAAGTCGGTAAGTGCGGTGATGGTTGCGTTATAGCTTGCCTCGTCTATTTGCCCACCCACATAACGCGCCTGGCCTTGCACATTGACTCTCCTTGCGAAAACCAGATCCTTTACGGTTGAAACCGTGATACCGTACGCATTGTCAGCCATTGTTATGTCTTCAAAGACGTTAGCGCGCTCCCTGGCCAAATCCTCGCCGGCATGAGCAACCACGTTCATGCATTGATGAATGCTTTCCTTCGTCTCCCGTAGTTGTGCCAGTTCGTTAATATCATCTTCAGAGAGGTCCGTTTTCAGTTTCATGGCATCCATCCTCTTATCGATTTCGTTTCCATGGCTTCTGAGACGCGATTCCAACGTACTAATAGAACTCTTGGCAGAACTCAAACTACTTTTGATGTATTTATCTGCTGAAGGCTGTTTGGAGAACTGTGGGTTCTCGCTGGATGTTGATTCGAGTGCTTCGATGTGCAAAGATAGCTCAGTGCAGATCTGGAGGCCCTTTCGAGTACTTTCTTTCTCTTCAAACAGAGCAAGCCAGTCAGTGCTGTCAGACTCGACGCTTTCAGCCGGAGGGACAGCCAGGCTACGTGCTCTCTCATCCAGCCGCTGCATGTGTTTTTGGAGGTCGGCGGTTGTATCATCTATCATGTCTTTGTATTCGTCGATGACATTGCGCGTAACAGCCGTAATAGTTCTATAGGAGTAGAGTTGTTAGTTGATTTCATACAATGACCTTGATTGAGGAACCGCACATATTTGCATTGGCCAATGCTATATTAATAGTGGATTTATACCCAGCAAGCATGTCTCTAAAGTCTGTGATATCTCCCTTCAGATACTGCTGGCCGATCCAGTCCCGGAAGCTTGGCCGAGTTCCATTGGAATGTTTTGTGCACCGAGCAATAAGCTTGCCATACTCCTCACAAGTCTTTCCACAACGTAGCAGAGGTAATTCAAGAGAGTCGAAATTGATCTCAGGGTAATTTGTAACTGTCTCCAGGAGCGAGTGCAATACTCCAGTGAGATCACTCAGCTCAGTTTTGAGTGCGCGCGCGTTGGCGTCCTGGGTTTTGAAACTGCGAACAGTCTTGTAAAGAACAGTGCTCGATTGAAAGGCGAACGTCACCAGAGCTAATACTCCAGAAGCAACACTGAGCCCATCTGCCATTATCGCGGTGTCTTACAAGTAAGTATTGATGACAGAGGGGCGGAAACGAGCTTTGTAACGAGGGCATGCGGTCGCTTATTTAATGCCGCAGTCGCCATGCTGACTATACAGTTATGTCCAATAAGTAAGCAGCCATCTTACAAACCCGCAAATGCGAGACTTATAGGGCGTTTATGCGTCGTTACTTATTGGCGCGGGTCTGGCCGGCCAACCCCCGTGCGGGGCCAGCAGGCTCCAGCCAAGACCGATAGGCCTCAGCAAATAGTGAATTAAATATTCCACGTGCCTGTTTAAGACGTGAGATTTAACAAGGCTCGCTGATATGAGGTTCACTTCTTACCGACTACCCTTAGGAATGGGAATAAAATTTAGTATGCTTGAGTTGCATCTCCAATTATATTGACATAAATAACGTGCTAACGAGAGGCTGGTGTAAAGGGAATGTCAATGCGTAGGGCCCTTTTAAATGATGGGTAATGGATTCACAATGATGGGCCCTTTTGAGTTGGCGACAACGGTAGCGGGTTGAGGGAGCGCGGGTAAGCTTCAGCCTCAAGTCACGTATAGTTCACAACGCCAAGAAAACACAGGTTAATCGAGCGAAGAGGATATACTTATGATGGGATTTTGAAAGCAAAGATCTCTATCAATAAAGTGAAGCATCTTTACAAAAAGGACTTGATTATGTCTAGACCTGCAACGCCTTGTATATTTCGGTCTCTACCCGTTCCGAGCACTCCAGTACCAATGCGTCTCGAACCTCAAAGTCAGCACAAGATCTCATTCGATGTAGCTCATTAACTTACCGCCGTATGGAAGAATTTGGCTAGCGATAATGCCACCAATGTTGTTCTTGCGATCAGCGAACCAGAAGAGATTAGCCAGTCCCTCCCAAGACGCTGATCCAGCTGCACGGCCAGTTGACTCTGGGAAGTGGTTAATAGAGAATGATAAACCCCAGCCCTCGGTGTGATCATCTAGCATTGGCGTCAGGGGAGTTGGGTTTGCCAGTTCTGGCTTGGCCACTGGGACACTGACGTTGCTGAATCGTGGTTTATCGGGGATTTGATCTGTGAACATGTCTAGTAAAGGTGTTAGTGTGAGTACTGTTAATCGGCAGAAGACTCAGAAGAAAGAGTTAAATGTACCATTGACCGTCTCAGGTTTGAGTAGCCGAACTCCAGTTTTTGAATCCAATCCATTATTCAACAGCAGTGAAATGATTCCTGTTACACAATGAGCAAGACAAAAAGCAGAATCAAGGGCGTCTGTACTTACTTCCAAACTCTGCTGGCCTTCCGAAGCATCCATGACCTCCAGCACATGGAACCTTCTCGCCATCCTGAGCAAGAAGTGGACGTCGATAAAAGTGATCTGTGGTACTCAACTTGCCACTTGGGCTTCTGCGATGCATATACGCCAGATTCGACTTATCCTCTGCTGATGGATGGAAAGTGACATGGTCCATTCCTAGCGGCTGGAAGATGTGCTCTTTGAACACTTCCTCCAGTGACTTCTTGTACGTGCGTTCAATTATAACGCCAACCCAGTCCATTGAGACGCCGTATTGAAACGCCTCGCCAGGCTGGTTCACCAGAGGTCGATTTGCTGTGTCAATTGCTTCTCCCGAGAAATCATCAAAGCCAATGGGGCGACTGAATTCGGCCAGCTTCTCATCTTCAAAGGCATATCCGAAACCAGCTGGTCATTCGTCAGTGCTCATATTCCGTCACGGAGAGATTTGGGTCGTACCTGTGTGAGTGAGAAGCATCCGAAGAGTAATTCTCCTAGCTTTCTCAACAAGCTCAAGTTTACCGTCTTCATTCCGAGTCAACACCTTGGCATCTCGTAGCTCAGGGCAGATGGCTTCAACTTGATCCGCATCATCTAAGCGCAACTTCCCTTGCTCAACGAGTTGCATACAAGCGACTGATGTTGCTAACTTTGTGAAAGATGCCATGAAGAATATAGTCTCTTCCGACATGGGACTTTCCGAGGTGACCCCCCTTAGGCCAGAGTAATGCTGAAAGATTGGCTGGCCATCACTTCTGAACGCAGAGTAGACGAGACCTGGGATCTTGCTCTCAGTGCCCCCAGTCGTGTACTCGTCGATAATGCCACGAAGCTTGGTTTGAACATCCTGTGATAGTGCAGACATAGTTGCAGCTTGATGAATACGGAATAGTCTAGATCGGATGGTATCGGGTCTGGAAGGCTGTTATTTGGCCGGAAGCGCTCGACTCTCTACAGAGTATAAGAACAGCTTCGCCGATCTAGTCCCAACCTGCCCTTCGTACTGATTGAGAAAAACCCTGAAGTAGTAGCAGTGCGCCTTTACCAGTTCTGTAGATGCTAAGTACCGGAGGACGAATTTACTCAAGGGAGCCGGAGACAGGTGCGGGGATCAAGCACCAAGAATGGAGTTGAGGTTATTACCCAATTAGGAATAAAGTTAGACTACACGCGCGATAAGCTACGGAGACTAAACACCATTTAGATATAAGTCAACAGACCGTGTAAGTCTATCTGGAGATAAAACGGAGACTCGGCTAGCTTCTGATAGCAGTTGCCTTTATCTTCAGCGATCTAGCAAATCATCGAGCCAAGGCGGAAGAACAAGCACTCGTAACTCGGGCTAAACAGCACTCAGAAACCATCAATACGTTATCATCATGTCTTCACCAGTTCGCTATCAGTTCCTCCCCGGCCCAGTAGGAGAAATGCTCCGCTCCGCATCGCTCGCAACAACCGCCACTATCCCACTGTCAGGCTCTCTCGTCATAACTACAGGCCATGTCGGAGTAGACATCAAAACAGGGCAGCTCGTCACCAGCTCTATAGAAGCTGAGTTCAACGCAGTGTTTGACTGTCTTGATGCAGCGCTGAAGAATGCGGGTGTTACCAACGGTCTTGCCTCAGCTCACAAGCTGGTGGCTTACTTCACCCGAGCTGAGGATGAGGCGACTTTGCTGAGCATCTTTCGCGAACGGTATCCGGGACATACTCCGACCTTGACCTCGGTTGTCGTGGCTGGGCTTGTTAATCCGGGAATGCATGTTGAAGTACAAGCGGAGGCGATCGCTATCTAGAGGGGCTATAGAGATGATCATGGTGGATCAACCGACGAAGAATGGAAGGCGATACATGGACTAGCTACAAAGAGTATACGGTGATATCAAAAGACGCCGAAGTCAACAATGACAAGTTACACGCAATACACATTGACCAATTCTATTTCCTGACCTAAACAGGCAATGCCAAAGCAACTATCTATTCTCGATCAGGCATGTTTCGGTAAGGGTTGTTAGGATCCGCCAACTCCTCCTCCACACTCTGTATCGTCTTGACCACCTTTGCAGGGGCGCCCAGGGCGATCGAGTAAGGGGGCAGACTCTTAGTAACCACTGCCCCAGCGCCAACAGTACAGCCTCGTCCAATGGTAACACCAGGGAGAATAACTACGTTACCACCGATCCAGCAGTCGTCCTCAATGCGGATGGGATGTCCGAACTCGACAAACTTGATCCTGGATAGCACGCTTGTCTCGTGGCCTGCAGTGTAGATGTGTACGTTGGGACCCATCTGAACGCGGTCGCCGATGATGACGAGGCTGGTATCTAGAATGGTCAAGCTGAGAATGACATTAGTCATCGTTCCACTTACTCATATGTCTCAGAGTTTAGACTTACCCAAAGTTCATGAAGCAGTTCTCACCCATGGAGACATTGCTTCCGTAATCAGGCATGAAAGGCGTCTCAATGTAAGTCCCCTTGCCGACCTTTCCGAGCATCTCCGACAGCATCTCGGCGCGCTTGTTGTCGATCTCCTCGCGAGTGCCAGCACTGGGGTCAATGTTGTTGTACTTGTACGCCAGACCGCGCGCTCTGTGGCGACCGTCTAACAGCTCGGGAACCAGGGGGTTGTAACTAACCCTGGGGTTAGAGAATAATGCCTTGGCGTAGTATCGAGGTGCAAGGTGTACTTACAGCATGCCAGAGATCATCTTCTCATACTCTTCGCACCATGGGGTACCCTTGAGGCCCTTGGCGAACTCGATGATCTCATTATCTTTCTGTTGCTTGGCCATGATGAATAGTACGTGGCTTTGAGTAATTTTTGATACAAGGCTAATAGATAGCAAGTGATAAAGATATGAATCCTTAAGACAAAAGTTATACTGTCTGATTGTCGAGGTAGATACGGAGCTGGTACCTGTCCAAGTTGGAGAAACACGTCTGATCTTTTAAGCGTGGGGAAGTGAGGGCTTATTACCAGAAACGGAATTAAGACATGACCCACGAAAAAAACAAGTCTACCCCACACAGTGCCAACTCTTCACGAGAGGTAAAGCTTATCGGCAAAGGCCTATTCTTTGAGTGATGCACCGCAATGCCGAGATGACCCAACTCAACGGGCTCCATGATTTCCCCCGCGTTCTGGGGCTCTAATCTTGATTAACAGGGAGATAGATTGCGGGGGAGATACAGGTCTGTTTGATACGTATCTGGTCCTCTATTGGCTGCAGTCTTGCTAGGCTGTAGTGATTCCGACTAGCCGGCCTGGCCGTTGGGAACAGCCTACAGCGAAAAGTATATTACCTTGACTGTCCTGACTCAATCTGGCACTCATCACTCATCACCATCATCTTCTCGCTGTCCACGATGGCTCAGAGCGCAGAAGCCCAGACCAGTCCCGACAACAAGTCCGCCATCAACGTCACAGACAACTACGATGTTGGTGTCGGCAGAGTCGAAAATGTCGGAAGTTTCACCAAGAGCCCTGATGCAGTCGACGACAACATTCTTCTCGCTCAGGGCCATGCCCCTGTCATGAGGCGATCGTTTGATCTGTTGGGAACTCTTGGTCTTGGCTTCAGCATCACCAACTCCTGGGTTTCATACGCCAGTTGCTTTGGACAGAGTCTTCTCTACGGAGGTGCCCAAGCGACTGTGTTTGGACTGATAGTTGCCTGCGCAGTGCAGTGGCTTATCATTCTCGGACTTGCCGAGCAAGCTTCGGCGTTTCCATCTTCAGGAGGTCAGTTCATCTTACAACCGTTAGAAGCCATTGGCTTACGAGTTTGTTGATCGATAGGCCAATATCACTTCACGTACATCCTCGCCCCGAAGAAATATCGACGTTTCGCCGCCTTTGCCGTGGGTATCATCAGTGTTCTTGGTTGGTGGGTGATTACCTGCTCTGGCATCTCGAATAACGTGCAGTGCATCATCGGCATGGTCCTCTTTGTCAACCCTGATTACCAACCTCAGAACTGGCATTCGTATCTGCTATACATCGGGCTCATCCTAATTACACGTAAGTATCTCTTCTCGCTCCTTCACAGCCGGACTGACGATCTGTAGTGATTCCCATCTTTACGATCCCGCAGAAGCACCTCGGAAAGTGGACGCAAGCATGTCTCGCGATATCCGTCCTCGGCTTCGTCGTCGTCACTATCACAATCCTCGCCATGAGCGACGGGTATAACCACCCGAGCTTCATCACCACATTCGATGGAACAAGCGGCTGGCCAGATGGCGTTGCCTGGGTCATGAGTATCGGCAACGCCATGTACGCTTTCGCTAGCATGGATGCTGTGATCCACGTCGCAGAGGAAATGCACCACCCAGGCAAGGCCATTCCTCGAGCAATGTAAGTCTGCAATCTTGAGACTATTCAGACTGAACTCTAACAAGGCTTTGCAGGAACCTCACAATGATTATTGGTCTACTTACCTCAGTCCCATTCATCTTGGCCATGATGTTTGTCATTAAAGATCTCGATGCCGTCAGGGCTGCCCATCTGCCAAGTCTTGAAGTCTTTCACCAGGCTACTGGTAGCAAGACAGCCGCACTCGGACTTCAGTCTCTTCTTGTAGTCATCTTTTACAGTGCGTTATGTAACTTTGTCGTGGATTAGAAGTTTCAGCTAACAGTGCAAAGCATGTATGCCTAGCCAGTGGATCACATGCGGCCGATTGACTTGGGCCTTCTCGCGAGATGTAAGTCTCCATCGTCTTTACTTTCAATGTCTTGAATCACGCTGACGCGGCTAATCAGCGTGGACTCCCATACTCCAACTACTGGAATCACATCTCACCCTCTCTGGGCTTCCCCGTTCGCACGACTCTGCTGTCTGTTGGGTTCTGCATCATCTATGGACTGTTGTACATGGCCAGCAGTCAAGCCTTCAACTCCATCATCACCACTGCAGTCCTTGGTGTGAATATTTCGTACGCCGTCCCTCAGGCCATCACCTTGATCCACGGACGGGAGAACAAGCTGCCTCCAAGACCGTTTAAACTCGGCAAAGTCGGGGGTTATCTCTGCAATGCGTGGACTCCTCTCTGGGTTACGACAATCGGCATCTTCATTTGCTTCCCGAATGCTATTCCTGTGACTGCTGGGTCAATGAATTAGTAAGTTTCACTGCCATTTACATGTGTCCCGGCTTTACTAACGGCTGGCTTAGCGTGTGTGTTGTACTCGGATGTATGATGCTTATCTTGGTTTGCCTTTGGTTTACTGTTCGTCGTTATTTCGATGGCCCTGCCATCGACTACGAAATGTTGGGCTTGAGCCGTTCGGAGTAAAAGTGCAATGTAATAGCTATCTATAGCTTTCCTGCGATGGAAATGTCACTTTTGGGCAGGTCAGGCAGGATGCCTGATCTTGTTTATACTGCACCCTGTTAGGCATATTAGAAGGAGGTGCTCAAAGCAAATATCAACAAGCATATGAGAATTTTATCATGGACCAAAATCGTCCCTAAATTTAGACAGCTTCAATATTGTACCAACACTCTTAGGATGCAGAAAATAATAATATGCATCGGCGTTGTCCCGGGTTTTGCTACTTTGTTGCTAGTTCTATGAACAATTTTAACACTGCTTCGATACTCGTCTCGAATCTAAGGTTCAAAGCATATTATTCCTGGTTTTAGTGTTATATTGTGATTTTAAGCTCTCAGTCGCTAGTCTCAACTAGAAATAACATAGGCAGCTCACGATTTGCCGGACTACATGCTACCTGACGAAGAAGACATAAACAAAAAGACGTCACGTACTTCTATTAGCCTTCCAGACTACATGCCAAAGCGTTCCAGAAACAGAATTATAGATACCTGCTGCATTTGTGATGTTAATTTTGCCTCGCACTTCGACACTACCCGGTCTCACCACTTCAAAGCTTACTACCAACAGTTTTCTTCCTAGCTGCAACAACCTCACGATGGGCGACTTGCGCATTTAGACAACCTTGCTCCAAAGCACCGTCGATAGCAGCTCTCCAACCATGAGCCCAGTCAGCCGAAGCAAAAAAGACATTACCATGTCGACTCTGAAGCTCATCTTGGTATTTCGACATGTAGCCTGGCTGCCACCAGGCAGGACCTCCCTTTGAGAAAGGATCTGTAGCCCAATTATGCAACATCTGCTTATTATTAGTGATACATTCTCCGCAGTAGTGGATGTCCTACTAACCAGTCTCTTGACATCCATGGGATGGATTTTGTTAAGGGCTTCAATGGTCTGAGCTGCATTGTTCTCTGGGATAAAGGTATCCCGTTCATCTGCACCGAAAGCAACGACGTGAACATCACCGTTTGGTAGTACGCCATCGCCGTAGCCGTACATCAGCAGACCAGGGAACTTCATACCGTTCCATCTCTCGAGTTCCTTGTTGCTGACATCAGCATGAACCTTGGTCATCTGGTTGACGTGACCGATGTTGATGGCTTCTTGCCGTCGAGTTGTCAGTGGCGGAGAGAACTCGATATCCTTCAAGACGTTGAGAGGAATGGTGTTGATGATCTTCTTTGCTCGGAAGACATCGCCACTGCTGCTAGTCACCGTGACAGGCCCGTCACCAGATGAGTCCTGAGTAATAGACTTGACTTGCGTCGAGAAGGCATACTCCAGCCCATCTCCAGTAGCCTCCTCAAACATACTCTTCGCAAGTGCAGTCTGACCATCCCGAAGCTTATATCTCAACCAAACATCAGCAAAGTTATCAGAACTGTGCATTAGCAAAGCATGTGAACGAATCATATCCCAGAGACTTGATTCTTTCATCCTTCCGCCTGAGATGTGCAAGAGTAGAGATACCAAGAGGCCTTGTTCCTCTGTTGTAAGTTTATGCTTGATCTCTTCGAAACGGTCGTGGCAGGATACTTGATCCCATTTCTCGACGGTCGATCGATCGACGATAGGATTATCAAGCTGGGCGTGGGGAAGAGGGCAGATGGTTCGCCCGAATTGGCCGTCGACGTTGACGAACATGTCCCAGGCTTTGGCTTGCATTGCGCCAGCTTCTTCATGGCTGAGCTTGCGCGGTGGAGCGCCTACGACCATCTCGCGTCAGTAACATGGAGTAAAATTGAATTTGTTTATGTTCATACCTGGTACATCAATAGTGTAGTACCCCTTGTGCATGTCCGGGCTTCCCGTGGTTA
Organism: Fusarium sp. MPI-SDFR-AT-0072; assembly: GCA_020744335.1. Lineage (NCBI taxonomy): Eukaryota > Fungi > Ascomycota > Sordariomycetes > Hypocreales > Nectriaceae > Fusarium > Fusarium sp. MPI-SDFR-AT-0072. Next base: position 6,200,706 of record JAHBOG010000001.1, on the reverse strand, counting down.
TGAGATCACGATCCATGTTGTATCGTGTCATTTCTCTGAACAAATAGCCCATGTGATGAGTGACCCAAGTTCCTCCCATCTCATAAAGAAACCCTATAACGTGTTAGCAAGCTATTGCTATTTGTAATGGTCTTTCATACCATCTTTCTTAGCTGTATATGTCCTGCCGCCAATACGATCGCGTGCTTCTAGTAGTAGGACAGAATGATCTGCAAAACGTCAGGCCGACCCACTTGCCAGTCTCGTTGTTACATACTCAATTGACTAAGATCGCGAGCTGCCGCCAGACCAGCATATCCAGCTCCAATGACAATAACATCGTAAGTCTTACTGGTTGAAGAGATTGATCGTTGCGGCGAGATCACAGCGTCGCTCTCAAGTCCTTTCTGAAAGCCAGTGTGAGGCTCCCAAATATGGCCGTCTCTAGTCTTGGGTGTCATACTGAACAAACTGAAATGCGACTAATTGGCAAAGAACGGGGAAACGATTGGGGTTGCAGGATTCGAAGTTGAAAGCTTGAAGGTAGCTGGAGTCTAGCTTGGATGGCGATAAACCCGCCTTAGCTTTATCTAGCTTCTACGGGCTGGTCTTTGCACTGTCAAACCTACTCCAATCAGTAGTGGGTTCTCAAGCCATCTCCAACCCGGCAAATTCCACAATCGGCCCCATCATAGAGTTGACACTATTTCCTATCGTGGACACTGCGGGGTTGGAGCTCTCTTTAGTTCCTATTTAGGTAGTAACGAGAGCTCCGCACGTAAAGTGGCTTCAGCGGAGTCTCCGTTGTCTTAATACCGCATTGGGTAGTTACTGCAACTTCCATTACCATGGTCATGATAATTATGGCGTTGACACTAATTGCTCTTCAACTTTTGTTCATAAAATCCCGAACCACAGCTCGTTGAAAGATTCAGACCATACCCGAGCCGTACCGTATCATATCACACCGCAACACACCACTCGCATAACTTTAGTGTACTTCATTATCAAACATGCCTGACTTTACTGGTCTCGAACTCACTGGCAAGACTGCCATTGTCACTGGCGCGTCCCGGTAAGTTACCCCAGGCAACCTCAGGCGAGTACGATCTTGACTAATACATTTCAGCGGACTTGGTGCCGGCATTGCTATCCTTCTTGGCAAGCGAGGTGCCAACGTGGTGGTCAACTACGTCTCAGACGGCAGCCGAGAACGAGCTGAGAAGGTCGCTCAGGAGATTGAGGCCAATGGCACAAAGGCTATTGTTGTCCAGGCCGATGTCAGCAAGACTGCCGAGATTCCTAAGCTGATTGATGCTGCTCTGAAGATCAGCTCAACTGGCAAGATTGAGATTCTGATTCACAAGTAAGTTCATCGCACTGGAATCTGCAAGAATACGCACTTACACGTGGTTTTGCAGCGCTGCTCAAGGAAACGAGGCCAACTTGGTAGACACAACCGAGGAGTTCTACACTCGTCACTTTGACGCCAATGTCAAGGGTCCCATCTTCCTGACAAAGGCCGCAGAGCCTCATCTCCCCAAGGGAGGCAGAATTGTCTTCATCTCTTCAGCAGGAGCCCGCCTCGGTGTTGCTGGACAGACTGTCTATGCCGCTACCAAGGCAGCTGACGAGGCCCTCGTTCGTGTCTGGGCCAAGGAGCTTGGTCAATCTCACGGTATCACTGTGAACTGCGTGAACCCTGGTCCTATTGCTACAGATCAATGGTTCCAGAGTGATGAGCAGTTCCTCAAGGATATGCAGCCTCTGATTGACTCTACACCTGCTGCGGCGCGTGTTGGTGAGGTCAGTGACATTGCGCCTTTGGTTGCGTTCCTCTGCACAGATGATGCGAAGTGGACGACGGGCTCTGTTCTTTCTGCCAATGGTGGTCTTTACAATTAGAAGTAGTATTCTTTATTTTGAACTGAGATGAATTAACGAATGACTAGTTAAATGAATGAGCCGAGATTGCAGAAAAGGCATACCGGTTAAAGCATGTGATAAGATAGCTTATAGTGACTGCATGTAAACTCCAAGCTGACATCGTGAGGTCATGACGCTGCAAGCTCAATGACTGGACCCGTGACCAATCGGAACCTCTTTAAAGTAGAGAAACATACTTGGCGATGCGCAGTATCGTCGGTGTTTATCCACTGCTCATCAAGTGATCTTTCAACGACCAGTGGATATTTGCCACTAAGATACACACTGTAACGGTTTTGATTCCCCGTAGTCGATGGCACTAAAAACCTGGCGGGCGGGGGCGTTTTTAGTGTCATGATGGGGGATGGGTCCAGGTTTCTTCTCAAGCTTGGAAAGCTTTCTGAACCCTTCCCCTCATTCATTCTCCAAGAAACTCTCACTTTTCTGTGATACCACCCCTTCTCACTGAGAAATTGAAGAAATGTCAGCGGTCAAACCACCCCGAGAGTTCAAGTTCGTCGGCGCATTCAGTCGCAAGAGGAGACGTCGCGATGGGACAGCGCCTGGATCAATCGATTTCATCGGACCGACAACACGATCAAAGCAAGCGTCGACGTCAACACCGAAACCGCAGAGTGAAGCTGTTGTTGCTGAGCCTGCGACGCCGCCAAAGTCAGCGGATGGTAATAGCGAAGGTCAGGATAAGAATGCTGAGAACACTACGCCCCTAGCAGTAGAAGCGACAGAGACAGAGGCGCAAGCTCCTCTTGCGGCGACTCCAGTGATTCCTCACGAAAATGCCAATCCATTTGATCACGATATGATGATGGGGGAGGGGATGAACAGTGGAAGTGATATCGACTGGAGTTATTCGAGTCTTATGAACCCTTTCATCGATACAGGTCCCTCGTTCATGGCGCCTTTTGACCAAGTCAATGGCCAACTGCCAATTTATTTTGGCCCTGACATTCCTCTCATTCAGCTGGGAGACTCATCATCTACCGACAACTCGCCCGAGAATCACTTTATCGGGCCTCAATTGCCAAATGATAGTGATGGTACAGCGGGCGAGTTCGCTGCAAATGCGCAGTCACAAGCAATTGAAGAGCCCGTCTTGCCATTGCTCAACTCCCACGCAGCGCCGAGTAACATTAGCGACACCATTGCGCAGCTACTGACTCGATGTATGTATCAACACCATAAGCTCTTGTGGCATCATGATCTGACAATAATTAGATGACCAGGAGTTTTGCGTCATGCCTCTGACCCACGACTTTGCCGCCAACCCATTCCGATTCGACGCCGAAACAGGTCGCGGCTCCCAACTTCTCCTCCATTGCATCCTCGCTCTCTCTTACAAACACATCAATCGCGATACGGGATCTTGCGCTGGTGAGGCCAAAATGCACAAGAAGAAGGCTCTCCAGATGCTGAAGGACATGGAAGGCGTGTCGCAGGCATCACCGATTGAAGCGACTTTCTTGGACGCGGTGCTTATTCTCATGACACTTGATGTAAGTCCGCACGAACCTATTTGTAGTCGGGTACTAACATCTCCAGTGCGCAACTTCTGCCCATGGTCCTTGGACATGGTATCTCAAGCGAGCCCATAAAATGATACAAGCTGCCGAGTTCTGCAACATGAAAAAGACACCTCGAATGCAAGCACGTATAGAGATGCTGGTCTGGTAAATATCACTAAACACCACCCACACAAACCGAATACTGACTTTTACAGGTGGGACGTCACTCTAGCCCTCACAAGCCGTCAAGGATGCGTCCTCTCCGAATCCACGATAATCAGCCTCTTCAACCACGACAAAACAAGCGACGAGACCTTTTACAGTGTATCAGGCTGTCCAGAAGCTCTATTCCGACACATGATTCGCCTCGGATCGTACGCACGAGAATTCGAGCTTATAAGCAACATGACCTGCGCGAAGTTCGACATGGAACACGTTCTCAGTGTAGAGAAGGAGATACGCGAGTGGACAGATCCTGAATACGGAGACCTCCCAGATCAACTCGTCTCAGACACTACAGGCTGCGATATAGGCGACGTAGCGCACTACAAAGAAGATCTACATCACTGTGCCGAAGCTTGGAGATACGGCCTATTAATCTACATCGGCCGCGTCTTCAAATGGCAGCGCGATCAACCTGCACCCTCAATACTAGGCTTCCTCGCGCGCAAGACGCTCAACCATGTCACATCTTGTAGATATAGTTCCATGCTGCAGAAACAACTGCTTCTTCCTGTTTTCTTAGCTGGGTGCGAGACGTCGGATGAGCACTTGAGACAGGCGGCGAGGACGTATTGTAGTTGGTGGAATGAACGGACGCGGTATGATATGTTTTTGACGGCGAATACGCTACTTGAGGAGGTTTGGGCTGATGAGGCGGTGGATTCGTGGTGGGGATCTATTATTGATCAGAAGAGTCGGTCGAATGTTAACTCTGGGGAGGGGAGGCAGTATTTATTCGGATGAACTTTGATTCGTGCTTGTTCTAGCGTTTGTGGTCTTTGTTATGGTGTCATTTTGTGCCTCTGTTGGCGTTGGGAGGGATGGCTAGCTGTGTCAATACTTGGATGTCAGATTGGGAAAACAGACATGCATAATTTGAACCATGGGAAAAATTTATGATGTATATAGTACTCGCTATTTTTACTACAATCGGCATTTTCTATCTTCCGAATGGAGTCATATCTACCAAGATAATTGGGCCAGACTGTCCAGAGATTCTCTTGTCATGCACGTAATTCTTGCTTGAAGTAAGTACAGCAGGATGTTAAAATCTAGTAACAAGTCCGAGATGAAGACTTGATATGATGCCCACTATCACCAAGTTGGCCTTGTCGCACATGTAGATAATTGTTCAATTGGGCTTTTGAGTATCTCTTCCTGATGAGTAAAGACAAGAGATAGTGCAGGGACTCCCAGTTAATCCGGCTTATCTTGTCAGCAATCACTCCTTCGGATTTCTTATCAGATAATCATTTTCCAGAAAGTGCTTTTCCTTTACTTGGCGGTTAAGTCCTGAATCAGTGGTGTTCGCGTATCGTTATCCTTTCAGGCAACAAGGCTTTGCCGCCACAGCACTGCATCAGCAATCAGTGGGATTTCCCCTCAGCATAGTCCGCAAGGCGATAGCGAAATTACTTAGTAGAGCTCGACCATTTTGGGGGATTACACGACAGGACACGCCGTTGGTCTGGTGGCAATCCGGTTGGTTGCGGGGTGCGGTATTACCCAAAGAGGAATTACGCGATTGAGTAACTACTGTGTCGAGACTTGGCGAGTATCATTCTCCATGGAGACTCGGGGTATCGCAAACAACAGTCTTTGGGGGCATCTGTAGACATCTGTAACATCTACAAAAGCAAAGGCTGGATCGTATCAGATTAATCGATCTCACCAACCAGACACATCATCTCAATCATCAATCTCACCATCCACCAAAACAAACACTACCATCACATCACACCAGACAACACAGCAAAATGGCAACCATGGACGAGGTATTCGCCGGCTACGCCAAGCGACAAGCCACCCTTGAAGCCAGCACCAACATCCTCTCCCAAGGCATCGCCTGGGTCGAAGGCGAGCTCGTTCCCCTGCAATCCGCCCGCATCCCCCTCCTCGACCAGGGTTTCATGCACAGCGACCTGACCTACGACGTGCCCTCCGTCTGGGACGGTCGCTTCTTCCGCCTCGACGACCATCTTGATCGTCTCGAGGCCAGCTGCAAGAAGATGAGGCTTCGCTTCCCCATCCCCCGCGAGGAGATCAAGAAGATCCTCGTTGAGATGGTGGCCAAGAGTGAGATCAAGGATGCGTTTGTTGAATTGATCGTCACGCGTGGGCTCAAGGGCGTGAGGGGTGCGAAGCCGGAGGAGTTGCTGAATAATAACCTTTACATGTTTGTTCAGCCATATGTTTGGGTTATGGATCCTGAGGATCAGTATCATGGTGGTCGTGCCATTGTTGCACGAACCGTACGACGCGTTCCACCTGGCTCTATCGATCCCACCATTAAGAATCTCCAGTGGGGTGATCTCGTCCGCGGCTTATTCGAGGCCAACGACCGTGGCGCCACTTATCCTTTCCTGACCGACGGCGATGCCAACCTCACCGAAGGTTCAGGCTTCAACGTCGTCATCATCAAGAGTGGCGTGCTCTACACACCTGATCGTGGAGTCTTGCAGGGAATCACAAGGAAGAGTGTCATTGATGCTGCGCGATCTTGTGGATACGAGATTCGCATTGAGCATGTTCCAGTTGAGGCGGCTTATCAGGCTGATGAGATTTTGATGTGCACAACTGCTGGTGGTATCATGCCCATCACTACTCTTGATGATAAGCCTGTGAATGATGGAAAGGTTGGACCTATTACAAAGGCTATTTGGGATCGTTACTGGGCCATGCACTGGGAGGATGAGTATAGCTTCAAGATTGATTACTAGGGCATTGCTACAGATACTTGTAAATATTGGCATTAAATAAAACGCATTTTACTCTACATCAAACCCTGTTGCAGCTGCATAAGACTGATGGGTATCACCTGAATTATAAGTGAGATGATACTGGAGAAGTCTCGTATTCTTTAGAAGTTGTATGTGCAAGGTCAAGAGACTCTCGTCATCAGAATCTCATAAATCGCTTCTAGCAGCCCTAGAGACATCTCGTCTCAACCCCGGATGTGATCCAACCTTGAATAACTTTGCAAAGCCGAGCAATCTAACCTTGATTGAATAGGAACATCGTCTCGTCTCAAGATGTCGGATGTACCATCTTCATGCCTTCTCACTATTGCCGGGCGTATCCGTAATTACCCCAGACTCAAGCCTACCGAAAGCAGCACCAAGGAGCTCAGCTGATAAGGTTACCGGTCTAACTCGAGGTGCCAGGCTACATATCTAAGGCTCAAATAGGCAAAGTCTTAGTTTGGTATTAGCGCTTCCCTTGGTCACTGTTGGTGGTAGTGATGGGGCGATATGTCTTACTGCCGACTTGGGTGTTGTATTTCCTGTTTAGGAAATAACCTCTCAAGCAGTCTCGGCTCTGCAGATGGCCTGCGCTTTCTGTAATCTGGTCTACTATCGCGTAACTGCCTTGTATAGCTTCAAATGAAGTACTGATCCCTCCGTAGTAGATATGTAACACCTACTGAGCTCTTCTACCAGACTGGATCCCATCAAATTATCTAATCTGCAAAGACAACATGAGTGCACACGACAGCATCGTCATTTTGGGGTAAGTCATTAACTGGAATATTACCAACCTTGTTTTCGAATGTGCACTGACAGTCATATCAGAGCTGGCATTATAGGCCTTGATGTTGCTCTTGTCCTGGCAGAAAGAGGCTACGGCAAGTCCATCACAGTCATCGCTGAACATCTTCCTGGAGATACTGCACTGAGTTATACTTCTCCATGGTAAGCAACACCACCTGAAAGCGCTATACTTGCTCATACTCATCTCACTATAGGGCTGGCTGTAACTTCTCGGCCATCTCCGGTACAGATGCCAACGCCTTGAAATGGGACAAGGCCGGATATTTCCATCTCAGCAAGCTGGCATCTGAGCGATCGGAGCAGTCTTATGTTAAGCGAACACCTTCGACTGAGTTATGGGACGACAATGTTCCTCGTGATAAGATCCAGGCAATGTCTGAGTATCTAGAAGACGTAAGCTCAAGCCCAGCAAGAGAAACGCTCAGCTAACATACTCCAGTTCCAAGAGCTGCCATTTTCTGAACTACCCGAGGGCGTCAAGTTTGCTGTGTCATTTACTACTCTCACTGTCAATGCGCCCAAGCATCTGCTCTATCTCTATGAGAGATTGAAGAATGACTACGGTGTTCGCTTTGTTCGTCAGAAGCTTCCAGATATTCAGACTGCATTCTTCAGCCAATCGACCCAGATTGTGTTCAACTGTACTGGCAACGCTGCTCGAAAGTTGCCTGGGGTTGAGGATCCAAAGTGCTATCCCACCAGAGGACAGGTCCTCTTGACTCACGCGCCCGAGGTTCACACAAATATCATGAGACATGGTAAAGATTACGAGACATACGTGATCCCTCGCCCCTTTTCTAAGGGACATGTGATTCTCGGAGGGTACATGCAAAAGGACAACGGGTAAGCGAAAACTCTCTGGCTATACTGTGTATTGCGAGCTGACCAGTCTTCTCAGTGACGGTGCCACCTACTCGTACGAAACAGAGTCAATCTTGAAGCGCACCAAGGAGCTCAGCGAAGAAGTCAGGAATGGAAGTCTAGATGTTCTGGCGGCTTTCTCCGGTCTTCGTCCTTCTCGTGAAGGCGGCGCTCGAGTGGAGAGGGAAGATTTGACTGTCGCGGGACAAAAGCGCACAGTGGTTCACAACTATGGTGCAGGTGGCACTGGGTTCCAGGCTGGTTATGGCATGGCTCTAGATGCCGTTCGTGCCGCTGAGCCTGTTTTGTCCAAGCTTCAGACCGAACTCAAGTCGAAGCTGTGATGCATCTGCCGCGAGCAGATATCAAATGTCTGAGTGAGGTTTGATGGGGTCACTGAGGAAAGCTCACTAGATGCATTTGCAAGAGCCAGTATGTAATAAACAAGGAAAGATGTACTATTGTATTGACAGTATTGCTTCTAAGCTATGTTCTTTTCATGTGCGAAATATGATAATATCTAAATACAAAAACAGGTCATGTAGGTCGTAAGGTACTCATTCTAAGTAAAATATGCAGTCGTTGCTCTCATGGTCCCAGACACTTTGAGATGCATGTAGGTACAGAGGAAATCTTAAAAGTAAACAGGATAAGGAGGCTTCTCATAGCCAGCCTTGGAAGTAGTGGTGATCTCAGCCGCCTTGGGGGTCGAGATAGGAGTCTCGTAGAGCTTAGTGGTGGATCGGATGAAGGTGGTGACCGTCTGGTTGCCAGGAGCCAGGTGGGTAGGGATGGTAGGAGGATAACCCTTGGTGGGAGAGGGAGGTTGGTAGACGTGAGAGTTGGAGGGGTTCCACTGCTGGATCTGGGTGGTGGCTGTGGCGTAGACGGTGGAAGTGACGGCGCCGATGGGGCAGTCTGTGACCGTGGGAGGGCAGGCTGTGACGGTGAAGTACTTGGTGGTGTAAAGAGTGGATGTCGAGTTGCCGGGTCGGTTAGGTCCAGGAGGGTAGTAAGTAGCACCGGGGCCGGGGATGACCTGAGTCTTGGTAACGGGGCAGAGAGTGGTTGAGAGAGCGATGGTCTCGGTGGTGACGTGAGGAGTACCAGGGCAGTTGGCAACGTGAGGGGCGCAAGCGGTCACAGTTCGGATGTTGGTCGTGTAGACGGTAGAGGTGGACCAACCAGTTGTGACGATGTGCTGAGTTGGGACGGGTCCGGCGGGGTAGGTCTGGTGGTTGCCACCGGCAGGCTTGCTGGGTTGCTCAGGGTTGGAAGGCTGAGAGGGTTGGCCAGGAGAGCTGGGCTTGGTGGGAGAAGACTGTTCCTCAGTAACTGGGCAGACGGTGGTTGAGATGGCGATGGTCTCGGTGGTAACGTGAGGAGTAGGGGTCTCGCAGTTAGGGTGATCAGGGCCGCAGGTAGTCACAGTTCGGACACTGGTAGTGTAGACAGTTGAAGTAGACCAAGCAGTGGTCTTGGCTGGCTCAGTGGGCTTAGGCTCAGTGGGCTTAGGCTCGGTTGGCTTAGGCTGAGTAGGCTTGGGCTCAGTGGGCTTGGGCTCGGTCTGGTGCTGCTCAGTCACGGGGCAGATGGTAGTGGAAACAGCGATGGTCTCAGTGGTGACGTGAGGAGTGGGTGTCTCGCAGTTGGGGAACTCAGGACCACAGGCAGTGACAGTGCGAACGCTGGTGGTATAGATGGTGGAGGTCGACCATCCAGTAGTCTTGGCTGGCTCAGTAGGCTTGGGTTCCGTGGGCTTGGGCTGAGTTGGCTTGGGCTCAGTCTGATGCTGCTCAGTAACAGGGCAAACAGTGGTAGAGATAGCAACAGTCTCAGTAGTGACATGGGGCGTAGGCTTCTCGCAGTTGGGGAACTCAGGTGCACACGAGGTAACAGTGCGGACGGTAGTCGTGTAAACAGTTGAAGTGGTCCACTCAGTAGTAGAAGCAGGCTGAGTAGATCCAGCTTCAGACTGACCACCAGTCACAGGCTTGGTAGGATGCTCCTGGGTAGCGGGCTTGGTGGATTGTCCCTCAGTAGCAGGCTTCGTCTCGGTGGCAGGCTTGGTCTCAGTGACAGGCTTGGTGGGCTGTTCCTCGGTAACGGTGGCGGGCTTGGTGGGAGCAGGCTTCGTCTCTGTGGGGTGCACTTCTGTGACGGGGCAGACGGTGGTGGAGATGGCGACTGTCTCGGTTGTGACGTGAGGAGTGTTGGGACAGTCGGGAACATCGGGAGCACAAGAGGTCACGGTGCGGATGTTGGTTGTGTAGACAGTCGATGTGGTCCACTCAGTGGTGCTAGCAGGCTTGGACTCGGTGGGAACTGGGTAAGTGGGCTTAGTCTCGGTAGCGGGCTTCGTCTCGGTTGCTGGCTTGGTCTCGGTAGGATGCTCCTCACCACCAGTCGTAGCAGGCTTCGTCTCAGTCTCAGTGGCAGGCTTGGTAGATTGCTCCTCAGTTGCGGGCTTGGTAGATCCCTCATGGTGAGTCACTGGCTTAGTAGGCTGCTCCTCAGTCTCAGTAGTACGGGCAGTAGACTGGCCCTCTGTCTCAGTAGCCTGGGTAGGAACGGGGTAAGTGGGTGATTCCTTGGTGACAGTAGCTGGCTTGGTAGATCCCGCTTCGGTCACAGGGCAGACGGTAGTAGAGATAGCAATAGTCTCGGTTGTGACATGCTGACCGTTAGGGCAGTCGGGAATCTCAGGAGGGCAAGAGGTGATGGTGCGGATGTTGGTTGTGTAGACAGTTGAGGTAGTCCACTGGCTGGTCTGCTCAGTGTTGGGCTGAGTCTCGGTGGGAACAGTCTCGGTTTTGGCAGTGGCAGTCTCGGTGGTAACCTTGGGAGGAGGATAAGCACCGGTTGAAGTTCCAGCAGCAGGCTTGGTAGACTCAGCAGGAAGGGACTCAGTCTCAGTCTCAACACCGGTCTCGGTAGTCTCAGTGGCCTTGGGAGGAGGATAGACACCAGTTGAGGTACCGACAGCAGGCTTGGTAGTCTCAGTCTCGGCAGGAATAGTCTCTGTCTCAGCTCCCTCAGTAGTGCCAGTGGTAGCCTTGGGAGGAGGGTAAGCACCAGTGGATGGAGAAGTCTCACTCTCTTCAGGAACCGACTCAGTCTTGGTCTCTCTCTCACCAGGCTTGGAGACAGTAGCAGTCTCGGTACCTTGGTGCTCAGTCTCAGTAGAGCCGGGAACAGGATAAGTGGGAGTGCCAGTCTCGCCATGCTCAGTCACAGGCTTGGTCTCAGTGACGGGGCAGACCGTAGTAGACACAGCGATGGTCTTGGTAGTGACATGCTGGCCACCAGGGCAGTTGGGAACCTCAGGAGGGCAAGAAGTGACGGTGTATACATTGGTAGTGTAGACAGTTGAGGTAGTCCACTGTGTAGTAGAGGCACTACCAGTTTCGGTCCCAACACCAGTATCGGTAGTCTCAGTAGCCTTAGGAGGAGGATAGACATCAGTTGAGGTGCCGATAGTAGGCTTGGTGGTCTCGGAAACAGCCGTGGTACCCTCGTTACCAGGCTGGGTCGTGGGGGTACCCTCGGGAGGGGGGTACGCGTCAGTGGAGCTGCCAACATCGGTAGATCCCTGTTGGGTCACATCGGTACTCTCGGGAGGAGTGTATTCGGAAGTGGGTGTAAGAGCCTCAGTGGTGTCTTTACCGGGCTTGGTAGTCTCTGTGTTGGCGGGAGGAGGGTACAGGTCAGTTGAGGTTTCACCCTCAGCAGTAGTCTCAACGGCTGTAGTCTCGACAGCAGTAGACTCGTGCTCAGACTCGGATGGGGTGTTCTCGGGAGGAGGGTAAGCACCGGTTGGAGTGGACTCTTCAGTTGTGATAACGGCAGAAGACTCTTGCTCAGTCTCTGTCTTGTGAGTGTTCACAGGAGGAGGATAGGCTCCAGTTGGTGTTGAAACATCGGTGGTGTCTTGTCCAGGCTGAGTGTTGGCAGGAGGAGGATAAGCATTGGTAGGAGTCTCGACATCAGAAGTGTCTTCAACAGGCTTGCTGGCACTCTCGGTAGCTGCAGACTCGGGAGGTGCATAGTCGGTAGTAACTTGGTGTTCGGAAGTAGCGACAGTGGGAACTGAAGGAGGAGCATACGGAGAAGTCTCTTGCTCAGCAGGCTGAGTGTTGGCAGACTGGGCAGGAGGAGGATAGAGATCAGTAGAGAAGGCCTGGGTTTCATACACGGCAGAAGGAGGTAGATTGTAGTCTCCCCTTGGCTGACGACGAAAGTCTAAAACACCAGCGTTGGCCGCGCTAATGGCAACGGCGCTGAGTAGAAAGAAGCTTCTCATCTTTCCTTTGTTTCAACGAATGTTGTAAAGCGAATGAAAATGTTTTGTGTATGTGAAACGAAAGTGAATTGTTGCTGAGGAATAAAAGAATGTGTAATGAGCTGGTGTAGCCTCAATCTTTATACCAATTTCAAGATCGGCTGTCAGGTTAGAATTCAGCTGAAGATGGTTCTCCACGTAAGTTGTACGCGCAAATCAATCATGATCCAAACTTGGAAGCGTCTCCATGGCCATGCAGGCCCAAGCTGGGAATACGGGCGCTTGCATACAAAACATAGCAGGGTGAGGTCATTCCGGATCTACCCAAACGGGGACTGACAGGGCGGTCAGTCGATGGGTGGTTGGATGAGACGGAGTCTTTTGGGCAGAAAGCGCCTGCGTTTGGTAGTGGATAGTGGATCAGAAACATGGTTGTGAACATCCGAGATACCCAGGCGGCTCGGTTCCAAAAATACAGTACATACGCTGTGCCGATCATTTCATGATGTGGCCTGGTCCTCGCGGCGTAAAAAACGGAGTTAGTTCAGGTGGACATGGGGGTTGAATTGACCTTGGATAGGCCGCTGAATAATGGAGCATCTTGTTTTTAGCCTGCAGAAACGATTCTAACAATAAACAAAATGTCTTGAAGAGAATCAAGGTTCACGCACACGAAACATGCACAAGGCCTCGTGTTTGCGACGCACGACTCCGCTCGAGGTGCTGTGATTGTGTGCTATTATTGGATCACTCTGGCCACTCAGCGGCTATAAACAGAAATCAGGTCCTGCAGGTCTTGGTTGGTCCGTTGATCCCTGCAAGCCCTGATCGAATCATCCAGTCGTGCTGCCAAGAAGGTCTAGATTAGATTTGCACTAGGAAATGGAAATTCACCACGTCAATTGACAATTCTGTGCATTAGTTTTACGAGATGGAACTGAGAATAGAATATTCTGAGGTTTTTTTTTTGGTTCTTGCAGAAGCGGGACATGATCTTTTCTTAGATATATGCCCTGTTCAGCGAAACCAACAACCTCGTGTTCGGCATCATTTATCCAGCGGGGAAAGACAAGAGAAAATAAAGATGAAAAGAGAAACAGAATATCTGGGTTGAGGCGCTTGGAAAACAATTGCAAGACATGATCGTCATTGATCCTCAAAGCAAATCTTGACCTGAAACAAATGGCTTAGGGTCTGGCGCTTATTAAACCCGTTTGTTAGCGCGCGGTTCGTTGGGGTTTGGCCTGCTTTTGGCAGACGCCACTGGAATGCGGGCAGCGGATGAACCGTCGACGCCACGTCGCACCATCAGCTGAACTACCCTGGACATAACGAGGAAATTGTAAATTTAATGAAACATTGTTTCGAATTCTATGATATCTATTGACTTATTATTGTGAGTATTTATGTAAATTGGATGGTGAATAAGAGAAGCAAACTGCTGTGCAGTGTATGTTGAGGGATTTCTGGCTTTGTTGAGTTAAAAACTTAACGAAACTTGACGCGCATGTTCAGAGGGAATTCGAAAAATAAAACACTAAAGTTGGTAAATTTTTACATTGTGGAGTAAAACTCTTACTATTATACAAATACGTAAGTTAAAATGAGATCTATTTTATATTCCAGGTTAGCTATAGTAATACAATATATAGATCTGCCTGACAATGAATGCAACCTCGTCCAGGGCCGACAAATGTAATCTCTATCCAGCTTCAGGAACAAATATCACATGCGTTCAACCAGCTTCTACCAATCCTGTATATTCTCCCCCATCTGTTTCTCTACCAGCTTTTGCTTCAACCCCATTTCTTGCCTTCTGTTTCACAATCCGAAAGCTGCTCCAAGTACCGCCTGTTTGTACCAGCAGAGTGTTCGCGTGTCAAGTTACAGAATGTCAAATAAAAACTCGCTGCTTTCGACTAAACAATTGTTGCATCGATAACTATTGATAAGCCGCTTGTATCCGCACCAATTGAATGTCTCTTTTCAAGGACATGGCGTGAAAAAAGCTTCGACATCCCCTCTCGGCCCGCCTTGTTGGCGGAATGATCGGCGACTCCCCAGTGATTATCAGTGCCAGTTGCTGAGCTGGTAGAAATACGCGAACTATGGGTAAAATCTGTGCCTTGACGCGACGGGAAAGACCCCTTCGTCACTCTCATCGAACCCCGCTCTTCATCTGTTCATTCGCAAATGCAAACCCCAGAAGCCCATGACTACGCGATGGACAGCCATGATGAACTAGTGCGCCAAATATCGCAATGCCCGACATGTCTTCCTATTAGATTTCGAGATACATCTCAAAAGGCTATTTCGAAATATAGGTGGCGATGCTTCTATTTGCAGCCTTTGCGACCACTGGGTCAACGACCTTTTTACCAGAGAATGGGGAGACAGGGACCCCATCGCACGAATATCCTTGGGTACCTTTACAGAAATCGAGGCTCGCTCAGAATTTCGTGTCTGCTGTTTCTTATGCCAGACTATATCGCAATCATCCTTCGAACTAGGTAATACTCGACCCCTTGCTCTTGAGCTGGGCAGAACTCCTTATGTGAGAAGCTGCAAGTACCAAGCTGCTGGAGCCGTTCTATATAAGGATGCGGCGGAGTTTCAGCACATCACACGTATTGAGAAGACGAAATGTCCCCAGTTGGCGATCCTTGACAAGAATGTTATCAAGCCCGATTTTGCAAAGCCGGAGGTCGATTGAGAGCATCTTCGGCAATGGTATACCGAAATACGGTCTACAGCAGACAAGAGCAATTCCACCAATGACGAATCGCCCGAGGGCTTCTGTCTGATCAATGTCGCTGAAACCTGCTTAGTCGAAACTGATGGTGTCCGTGTTCCGAACTACGCAGCATTGAGCTATGTTTGGGGCAAATCAGACGAAGAGATAAGAAAAAAAATCGACAACTTTGAGAATCTCAAACTCCCAGGGCGCTTTCGCGATAAAGACGTGCCGCTTCTTTTCCAAGATGCTTTTGAGGTCTGCTCTCAGCTTGGGATAGATCACTTGTGGATCGACAGAATCTGTCTCTTTCAAGACGACAAGAAGAGGAAATCAGCTCAGCTTGAAGCCTTGGGACGGATCCACTCCAAAGCAAGTTTTACCATTGTATCCTCCGAGCCGCGTTTCATAAATCAAGGTTTGCCTGGTGTGTCTCAGCCGAGAACACCACCACTCAATATCTCTGTTGGCGATAGGGTGCTTATATCCAGTTTACATGAATCATCAAAGGAGTCAACCTGGGAGACCCATGGATGGACATACCAAGAGGGACTTCTCTCAGAGAATGTACTGGTCTTTGGGCAAGATATGGTATATATGCACAACCGTGATTCCGACAAAGTCGCGCCTGAGGTATTTGAAGAGGCCGCATACGACAAGCCAGCCTACATAGCTGCTTCTCTTGTTCCTAAAGACGAGCAGTACTCGGATCAAGTCGACGAATACTCAACGAGGCTATTTACATCTGGTTCGGACAAAGTGAACGCATTCTTGGGGGTTCTGAATAGCTTTGGAGAACATCAATATGGATTGCCAAATAGGATAATCGACCAAGCCATGTTGTGGCATTATACCTATGAGCCTTCTCGTTCGGGCCCAAAGTTTCCTGGACAGAAATTTCTCAGTTGGTCCCGGGTTTCTACCGTTGGGCGTATCGAGTATCGCCACTTGCCTTCTAAGGACAGACCACTGTTTTCGCTAGCAACCTGGGCTATACTGCAGCTGGACCAGGTGTCAAACAGACCCTTTGTCAAGGTGCTGGATGGCTTGCAGCCCGGAGAGCAGTCTGAGACTCAGCAGCATTTGAATACCATCCGCACTCATATCTCGCCGTTGGAAACACATTCCGGATATGATCCGGTGGCTGTAGTTATGGCCGCTAACCTATGCGAGCGATGCAGGCTCATTCAAGAGGTTTTAAGTTGCGAAAAGTCCCGCGATAGTTCAAATTCTGGTACAGCAGCTGGCGAGAACCAATCAGCAGAATCTATGTTGCGGAAGATGTTCATCATTTGCTTAAAGAAACTCTTCAGTATCTTCGCTCCTCAAGGCTCGGGAAATAAGTCCCTCAACAGGTACGCATCGATACACTCTTGAGAATCACCAAACCATCGTTGCCAAACGCACTGGAGCGGTTCTCCACGGCTGAAGTGGAAGCTGCCTCAAAACCAGGACGCGTCGTAGTTCATGCTCCGAAAATGACAGTCCAACTCAAATATACGCAACTATGCTTCAAAGGAACTCGTATCTAGATTACCGGTTACGGTGGTAAACTAATCGGCACGGCAGAGCTAAGCAAACCAAGACATCAGGAACTGCTAGCTTTAATGCCCAAAGACGCAAGCCAGGACAAGGTAGAAGTGCACTGCATTGCCTTATCTCTGATGGCGTGCCGTGTTAGATGTACTGAAACGGGTTGCCAGGACTACTCGAGCACGTAGGAGTCTACGGTTTTTACCATGATTGTATCGCCACCGTCAATGTGCTGTTCTCATCGTCTTGGATTGGGGTTTATAGATTATTCGGACTGGTCTTCTTTGGGGGAGGTTCCCATAGAGACGACGATATTGAGTTAATTTGAGTGAGACTTTTTGGCCTGGATGAGTGAAATCGCCTCACTTCTCCCTGATACTCGCCATTTCTCACGACGATGATTGGAATGCGGGCGGCTCCGTCGGGGTGGGCCGCGAATGGTCGCTTTGAGTTTTATAACCCCAGTCCACAAGGGCCGTTAGAATGACCTCAACAGCCCTAGCGAAGCAAATTTGGTGAGCTTCAGTGACATCTTTCTCTGGTGTTCTAACTGTAATTGTCAAATGTGTCTTATAAACTTAAAGAATGGAGCAGGATTTTATCTATTCCTCGCATGGCTCGTTGCGACATTTATGCCTGACGTCACAAGTCCAATCTTATCTTATCTCATCTCCTCTTTGTGTCTAATTTTAGCCTCAAGGGCCAACGGCTCGAGTTCTGTTGCCGATGCAAATAATGTAGTATGAAGTGTCGATCTAAATTGGTACAGTTGCACTGAGGCACATAGGAGTCGATGATTATATAGATGTAATCATCGCAAGCAACTTTTGTTATTAAGCTAATTTGGGCAACCGCCAGCCTAGAGATATTATGCCTTGCCTGGGTATTGATGAATTGGAAGTCCAAGCTTAAGCTACGGTGGGATGGGGTACATTAAGCCAACACACACATGGGCATAGACACCATTTATTACTTGAAACCCGTAGAGTTGATTCTCAGTTTAGATCAAACTCCCTTCTTGATTAGAGGGAGTGGCATTCGAACAGTCCTTATCAGGGTCTCCACAGTTGTCAAAACACAACAGAGCGAGACCTCTCTCATTGCTTGTTTGCAGAGATCATAACACCCGATGACAGCACCTTCTTTACAAGCTCCAGATACCGCACTGTCAAATAGATCGTGGACCATCGAGACTTGCGTAATAATAGTATAACCCTATTTTAAATAATTATCCCGCTACTACGGAGTACTCGGTATGACAATAAGCACATTCTGAAAGGCTTAGTTTCCGAGGTTATGGAGACCAGAAGGTCCGCGGTGATAAACTCAATTTTGACTTTATGATGCTGGAACCTGTTTAAAAGCCGTTTCACATGCCGAGGTTACCCATAGCCCCGTTGCATCAATAAGGTTTTGAAGATCGGCCCTTTCTGGGAACAACTCAGGAGTGGTTGTAGGTGAAAGGGAGTTCAACGCGTAAGAATAAACTTTAGGCAGCTGCCAAAGGAAATAACATTGACGGCAGTTTAGAAGAAAAGATATTCCGTCTAATAGCTAACTAAAGCTTATTTATACATCTCGTAAGTCATTCAACAGCTTAAACAGTACTAAAAAACCGGTAGTTTTCATGATCAGCAATAGTCAAACTGGAGATGTTTTGGTTTTTTCCTAGAGCTGAGTCTAAGGCTAGCTTGCTCGGAACGTTATGAGCCAATGATCGACGAAGCTCCATCTGACATCTCAACGATCTCGGGCCGAGATAACATCATAGTTTCTGAACTAATACTAAGATCAACTGGTTTCGGCTTTAGGGCGGCCTTCTAGAATGGGGTTGGCTTCGTGTTTGCTATTCCTTTATCGGCCATAAGAGCAGTGGGGTTCTTCAGGCTTGAGCGAAGTGAAACGTCTTGGTTCGTGGAGAAATGTCAAGCTGTGCAAAGGCCATGAATCCAGAAGCCAACGCGCGTTTCGGGGTCTCGAGTCATTATATGCACAGAGGTTGCGCATGTTCACCAGAGATGCTATAGCCGAAACAAGGATCTGCAGTGGGAACCTCACAAGGACAAGTAAACCTGGTCAACATCCATCGTACTCATCAAATATCTTACAGAAACATCTTCGAAATAGTGGTGCCAGAGTGAAGACAGTGTAAAAGTGTTTCTATTAAACCTACAACTTAAAATGGTTAGATTACCTAGTTGCTATCAAAAGCCGTCTAATATGCAAAGATGCCATCATTCAATGAGTTATCGCTTGCTGTACGCGCCCTAAACCCAGTATGTCCTGTCCAGATTGGCCCGTCTAAAATTTACCCCGGAACCGTTTTTTTGACCATTTTAAAAAAGTTCTGCCGCTCCATCTAATCAGAGTCCTCCTCCTCAGGCATCGGCCTAGGATTGCAGATGATCGTACCAGCCCACGTAATGAGATTTCCCTCCTTTCCATCTCGCGTATCGATGCTCTCGCAGCCGCCCTGTGCAGCAACGGGTGCTTGTGATAGAACCTTTGCGAAGAAGTTCTTGGCGGCTTCGTTGCCTGCTTCCCATTGGAAAACAACACACTCGTCCATCTTGTCGCCGGGTTCTTTTCCAGGTGCGATGACGGGAATAAGTTGGTGTCGTCTTCTCTCACGGGGCAGATCCCACCATGAGTCCATGACTGCCTTCCAGAGTTCTGTTCCGTATCCCTGGCGGCAGAATTCTGGTTTGAGGAGGAACTCGGCTTCTGGCCAACCAGAGATCGAGGAGGACATGGCTAGGACGTCTGGCAGGCCACCCTCGCCTATGAGCTCATTGGTCGATTTAAGAAAGGCGCCAAACCACCAGTGGCTTTGGTCGTCTTGAACCAGAGAATGGAGTTGTCTTTCTGTCTCGTCCTTGTCTTTGGTTGCTCGACCGCGAGCTGTTGAGTGGTTCTGAATGTCAGGACGTCTGCGAAGTTCATGGAATGCATCCAGGTCTTTCATTGTGAGAGGTCGGATAATAAGACGCTCAGTCTCCAGTGGGGGCCGATCCGAAGCGCTGGGAATGGGTCGCTCCGGCAGTGTGACTGAGTAGCTGAACCATGGCGTCATGCCAAGATTCTGGAAATCCTCAGCATTGACGAAGATCTCGAGAGGGGGGAGAGCGTGATGAAGAGGTGCCATCGTTTCCATAATGAAGCTGTTGTCAAAAAGTTGTAGACACTAGTAGTGGACGTGAACGGGTATTTGGATGAAATCTGGAAATTGGAGTAGAAATGAAACTAGTCTAGCAGGAGGGAATAAATAAGTGCCGAGGCCTGTCTCTTAAAAGGATTGTCTCGTATGATGTCGATTTGGTTAGCGACGTTACATAGGAACACGGCAGAAATGAGCGGTGAGTTGTTCTCGCATTTCAGACAGGCCCAAGGAACGCGAAAAAAAAAAAGAAAAAAAAGCCGTTTGGACCTTGAGAAAAACCCCAGGGATTGGGGATTTCACATGCAGGGATTGCGCGTCGGTTAAGCAATCATGTTCCTGTAGCTAGGGTCCTCCCCCCAAGTGGATTGCACCTCGCAAATAACAAAATACAACATGACTCCACTAAGATTTGCGGTATTTGATTTGTCTCTTTTTTGCACAGTGAGACATGCCAGAAGATGAGAGTTACATCCTGAAACTGGAGACAGAGAAAGACTGCCGAGACTACGGTTTGTTTGGGTTTGGGGCGTCCTGCATGCAAGGCGAGAAAACAACGCTAGCGTAGCACTCGGGCTCCTCTGACACGTACTGTACTGGCGTGTTTGGCAGGACAAGGTTCATTACAGGGTATTTCTGGTGGGCAGCGTTGCAGCTGTTGGTTGTAATGGCGTTGGGCCATGCATATCTTTACTGCAAACTGCTTAAACAAAGACCGGAATATAGTGCCGTTGGCCATTGCGCCGTTGGCCATTGCGCCGTGGGCGTTGAGTTTGGATAGTGAAGCGTCGATCACGATGGTCTGATAGGCGCCGAGTCTCACTTTGACTCAAAAGAGGTGATGTCCATTGGTCGCATGAATCAGCTGGTGTCAAAGCACTGCGATCCGAGATGTTGAATCGCCTCATTGATGAACCAACAATGATACCCTACAGGCCTTGCCCGTATTGCACAGTCTTTTCCCCTTCTCTGAGAAAGCAACATGTTATAGATCACATCAGCGGGTATGAAAGATCCACAAGACAGAATGATCGTCGAGGTATTCCTTGCGCGTTTCACTCGGGAAAACTGCATCCGTTGAATGCATTTTCGTAAAGAAGGGTATGCGAGATGACAGCTCGCAACAATGCACTTAACCCAGTAACCAAAACCACCACAGCTCCATGTCACTAATGTCATGGAAATAACACAGAATAATAAATATCCAAGCTTTCGGTAGACATAGGGCTGACATATATCCCATTCACCCAATATCAACACTCAATTCGTATCGACTCTACCCGAGCAATAGCCTTAAAACCGTTCGGATCCGCAAAACCCTCTCCGCACACGGTTACAATACAGTGCGGCCCCTGTCATCTCATCCCGCGCCGGCGCGCACCATTTAGGGGGACAGGCTAGGTAACACCCGCCCCTAGAAGATTCCAGTAAAAATCATAAAAAAACACGCGCATGACTGTGCCGCTCGCCCCGTGACAAGCCAGGCCCTCTTCCCAATATCACGGTACCGGTAAGCTAAGCCTCTAGGGTTCCTGTCAACTGCAACGTCGTAAATAATAACACTTGAAACACGAGTGGGGGTCTGTTATACGGAGGAGATATTGCTCAAGATTGTATCTCTCGCGTGTATTTGGCCGTATAGTCCTGTCACACCGCAATCTACGAGTGAGAGACAACTATTCTCTATGCAACTCTGTCATGTATCATGGTAACGTCTCATTATAACATATCCACTATATATCCCAGAACCAACAGCCCTCGAACCAACAACATCAAGCAAATGGCAAATCCTGTCGATTAGACGAAGCATCGCACCCCACGAACCGCCACCAATCCTGATGCGTACGAACAAATAACCACCGAATAGCAACAAGCGCAATCCAAGGAAGAGGAGGAAAATCCGCCCAGATACCACCTTCAAAGTCCTTATCGTGAAGAATCAAGGCCAGCGGCAAAATCTCGTTACGATGAGACGCTTTCTTCATGGCGTTAGATCCTATCTCGGCCCCTGTCTTCTCGAACCACGCTCCCCAGTCGCATTTGTCGGCGTACTTTTCGAGTCCGACAAGGGTGTCGATTTCGTTGTGCAGATGTGTTGTGAGGGAGGGCATGAATGAGTCGATGATTTCTCTGAGCTTGGAGCCGTCGAGTTCTTCCTCGTCTTTGCGGATTTTCTGGATGTAGGTTGTGAAACGATCTAGGCCTTCGTGGAATACTCGGTGCTCGTCGATGTTAGCGTCCATGAGACCTGGGACGCCGGTGATTCTGTTGATTTCTGGAAAGATCTTTTCTTCTTCGATGTTGTGATGTTCTTGAATTTCTTGGCTCCATGCCCATGCGAAGCTCGCAAAGTCCACTTTATCTTTTTGCGTTCCCTTTTCGGCGACGTTTATTGCTTGGAGGTAGATGGCGTTGACGCCGCGCAGGAATAGGTTATGGACGACAGCCATGCCTGCAGCGCATTTTCGAGCACCTTCAGCGCGCTTTTCAAGCTAAGCGTGAGTCCGATCATTAGTAACTGTATCGTTATGGCCTGAGTGGCTTTTTCGAGGATTCATACCGAGTCACCTGCTCTTGACGCGCTGATGAGCTCAAAGGGGCCATCGACCCATGGCGTCTTAGGTGCTTTCATTATGATATGCCACGGCGGATAACATGAAACAACGGCACAAACACTTTCGAAAAAGGGCATCGCATTACTTATATGCCCGATCTAACAGGTGTAGTAAGATATTAGTGCTGACGTTGGACATTGGAAAGTAATCCGTAGGTCCGTAGGGCGACCAATCATGGAGTTGACATCGTATCTGACGTGCATCTCTTTGACCCCGGAGTTTTCCTTTCCTTCATATTGATTAAATGAAATCAAGAAGAATATTAGGTCGCCTTTTGTACTGTTTCTCTCCATGGTGACTTTGATGCTGCAGTATCTCTGGGGATCAGATATTAGCAGCGCCAGCAGCATGAGCAGCATAATCTCACAATAGCCTCAAGGTCCAAGCTTGCTGACTCAGACTCAATGCTCAGACCAGACCTGTTTCAAAGCTCCCAATCATGGGGTCAAAGATCCTTGCCAGAAAGCGACTATAAGCGGGATTCTCACTGTCCCCGATATCCGATAAGCTTAGCTAGAAGAGAAATGTAAAACGTCTAAAGTCCTGAGAATTTTATTATCGTATATATACTAACTGGTTTTATGTGATTAATACCTGGAGAAATGAAGCGCTGGGTGATCTAGAAAGCTCATTCCTTGAGGCTAGCCGAGACCTGATAATTATGCATAGGGTAAGTTGGTCACTAAAACCAGAGTCACTATGGTTTACTTAAGAGAGCATCTCTTATATTCCGGCTCTAATTACAAAAAGATCAGTTAAGCTTATTTCTATAGAGCTTTAAATTGTCAAGCTGGCAGAGTTATAGTTTTGAAGTCTGTGTTTCTCTGGTATCTTAAAAACCGCTGTAATACAGCTCCAACAAAATTACATCGGGAGCACGACCTTGAACGATGCAGTAAATCGAACTAATCTAAAAATAGGCTCAGTACGAAATCTCATGTGTCAAATCCATTGCCTCGGCTTCTTTAGGTTCCTCGACATTATCAGATAAGCATCACCAGATCAGCATATCGCACTGAACTGACAAGTACAGAGTCTCCGCCAAGTCAAGACAACAGCACTACCGAACATCGACTCTTGGAATTTTGCCTGATTCTGCCAAGCCCAACTCAGCTTGAAAAGTCTCTAGCGGTGCGCGCTGTTGAATATCACAAGCAATAGCGACAACTTTGACCAAGCGCTAACATTTTCGCGCTATTTAGATGGAGCCTGTCGTAGCCAATGGCGCGTATTGAGTCTCCACCGCACAGACATTTAGGCGAACTTTCCGTTGTCTTGGCAAAACGCCAAATTTGTTGTCTCTACGCGCGGAGACACAGCTCTCGTGATAGCGTGACCTGCGGAATTGTGCGCTATTGTCTTGAGAATCTGATGTATCGCTTCTGTTCGTTGTTTCTAGCACGCTTGGACAGCCACAACTGTTGGCTGGCTTTAGGTGCAGAGCAAAGAACATGTCACGCCATGTTATCGATAGAGACAAAGGTAGCATCAGGAGTAAGAGGATAGCGTTATGTTCGTTACTACATGAATTGATCACTAATTACATTATCATATCGTCCAATCATGACCAGTATCGCGTATACCATGAGCCAGTCTCCAGTAGGACACATTCTTGAGAACAGTCCTTTTAGATGCTGGTGCCTGAAGCACCATCGGTAGCCAACTGATGCTTCCGCGCGTTATCCTCCATGCGAGCAATTCGTGAGTTTCTCTTTGCCTGCTGTCTGCGACGCAAGAAGAATAAAATGGCACCAGCAATCAAGACAACACCAGCGATAGAACCAACAACAATACCAGCAATAGCTCCACCACTCAACTTATTCGACTTGCCTGACTTGCTCTCCGCCTCAGAAGCATCAGAGCTTTCAGAAGATGTAGACGGGTGCGTCGCAGTTGGGCTGGGACCAACAGTCGCACCAGCTGCCTTGTCATCATCGCCAGGCTCAGTGGCGTTGAAGCAGGGAATCTCAAACTTGAACTCGGACTTTGTGACAAAGGTGATGTCGGCGCAGGCGTAGAAGGTTTGGTTGTGAGGTGCGTCCCAGTCGGCGCGGTAGATGATTTGCAGAGTTGCGTTGTCGCCGGCTGAGACCTTGGATGGGGCATCGGGGACTTGAACGCAGGTGTGACCTGGGTTGAGATCTGTGATGCTCTTTTCCTGAATCAGGGTTTCGAAGTCATCATTGGACTTAGGGTCTACAGAAAAGCAAAGTAAATTAGTAAGGTTAATAGACGGTTGAAAGATCAGGTTACTTACCTTCCGAGTAAGAGATGCTGATCTTGGTGTTGTAATAATCGTCTTGACCAACGAGAGACACAGCACCGCCAGCTAAATGATAAAGTTAGTAAATCTTGCAAAACAATCGTGTCAAGAAGAAATGAGTAAGAAGCTGACGTACTCATGGGAAAGTTGGTTCTGTTCCCAGCAGATGCTCGTGAACCGCAAGGAGCCTTGTTGTCCATGTCTCCAGACCAAACACGGTCCGGGGGCCACATGAAAGCGGCAGGTCCCATGTCCTCATCCTTGACAGTGGCATCTGTAGGAATGTCATCTTGCCCAAAGGCAAAAGACGCCAGAGCCAGAACAAGCAGATTCTTCAACATGATGACGGAGACAACAGAATGGCAATAACAACACTAGAGATACTGGAGGACTTCAGATGCTGCTCTCTTCCAACGATGAGGGGAAATCATGCTCGTGATATACACCATTTCACGGATACACCATCATTATCTGGTACATGTGACACTGCGGGACTTTTGAACCGCCAAGTAACACACTGAACCCTTTGAGGCAAGAGAAATGCACTACGACTTGGCCGTTGGCATATGATTGATCCATCCGGCAATCGTGTGCCACCTAAATCCGGTGAACCTCAACCTCCCCCTGCTTATCAGATGATCAGATAAGATTTTGATGCATCCCGACACTCTCATTGGTGCGACGCGCTAACCGAGGACCGCAACTAGATCACTTTTGGTCTAACGGCGAGGATTAAAGTTGGTGCGATATCGGATATACAGGTCTAGAGTATGCACTTTATCTTGGCATCAGGTCATGAAATGCTGGTCTGCCCAATCATTGAGGTTGAGGGTGTAGCCATGAGCTCGGTGTTCTCGGGATGGGACGGATAATTGACCGGCATGCAATTTCCTGTTTTGCGCTGGACATGGGAAGAACCTGTGATCTAACTGAGCTGAGAAAGATTGGCTTGTGCTATGAGGATTGTGCAGCTATATAGCCTTGGTCCTCCTTCCATCCATCTCTTCTCATCAACCTACAGCCTCAAAACCTTCCAAGTCATCCAATCGTTAGACTTCACTCGTTCAAGATGCATTCTCTCGCTGCATACACTCTTTTGGCTTCTGCCTCTCTTGCTGTCGCCGTTGATCCCCGCTTTGAGTTCCCCGATACTGTCCCTCTCGTCAAGCGTCAGCAGCCTGGTACCCCTCAGTACGCCTGCCACGAAGACTGCGGCAAGTAACCATCTCAACTCTCATCACAACTTTCTTTCTGACAAACTCTAGGTCTCTTGATCACTCTAGCTCGTGATGACGAGGACTTCTGCGACAGCGATGAGTGGAACGAGCGCTACGGACGCTGCATGTCGTGCGCCAACACTTACGATATCTGGAAGTACTACGGCAGCGGTGTAGGCAGAGTCGCTCAGCAGTGCGGTCTTACTCCTAAGCCCAGTCCCTCTGGTTCTTCTGGTGCTGCTTCTACTACCGCCGAGGAGAAGCCTTCTTCCACTGCTGCTGAGGCTAAGCCCTCAACCACTGCTGTCGAGAAGCCTGCTACCACTGAGGTCGAGGAGGCTGAGACTACCAAGGCTGAGGAGCAGGCTACTGCTACTGAAGAAGCTGAGGAGCAGACAACCTCTGAGCATGAGCATGAGGAGACTGAGCATGCTCGCACTTCTACTGAGGCTGGGCACTCTGAGGCTCATGAGCATACTACTCTTGCTCATGCTGCCAATCCTACCAAGGCTCACGAGGCTGGTCACACTTCTGTTGATGAGATTGGAACTGTTGGTGTTACTGTGAGACACTGCTCGCCTTCGATAACACCCGTGACTAACAATGTTGTCTGTAGGCTACCTCGACTCCTCTCCCATCAAGTGTTATCGTCAACGGTGCCGCCAAGCAGGTTGGTTTCTCCACTGCTATGGTCGTCGTCGCCTTGGCCATGTGCGGTCTCTACTAGGCAACCAACACCTAAGAGTGTTGGGGAAGTTATTCTCTGACGGGTGGAAATGAGTGCATGAGTAATGGACTTATGCTGTAAGAGGATCTAGGGTGTTTTCACTTCTATATATAATTTTAATTGATTATTTAATACTTGACAATCCAAGATTTCCCAACATTCTTCACAGCGATGCTTATACATCCTCCCGCCTAAACCGAGCAACCCAATTTGGAAATTGATGACCCAACAGCTGTACCTCGATTCGTGTTGTATTAAAGTGGTGATCGAATCATAGAATTACACGTTTGGTAAACTCCACAAGAAATCCCATGACCTATCTTCGGGCTCGGCCACGTCGGGGTCATCAGTGGCGAATCCGAATGGAGCCATGCTAGGATCAAATGGCAGTGCAAGCCAGTCATCCACAGCCGGCATCGATAGATCTCCTAGGGAATCATCTACTGGTGGTACGCTGTTGTCGAATATCCATTGGGAGGTTTGGTTCACTGGATGAAACCCTTGAGGAATCGTAGTTGGGACCATACTTTGCCTATACCTCTCCAAATGCATGTCCAGCAATTCTCCATACCGAGAGGCCAAATGCATCTCGTCGAGATTACTATTCCTCAAAGCTCGGATACTCCTTTCCAATATTCCAAGAGACGTTTCTAGATCTGTTGTTCGAATTCCAAGACTCAGAGCTTTTAGAAGGAAGATGGAAGCCATGATAGTGCGAAGGAATACTCGAACGGGACAGTACCGGAGCGTACCAGCCTCGAATAGCCTGTTTACTGACTCGAGAGCCTGGCATGATGAATTAATGACTTCTTTGATAAAGGAATAATCTGTTGCCGTGATGGATGACTGGAGAACATCGGTATCGATCGAGTTTGGCGGTCTTCTACCAAGGACTCGATCAACGGCGGCTTGGATGCCAAACGAATTCATGAAAGCACGGAGATAATTAAACTCAATTTTCAAGTCCTCGCATGCATGAGATGATAGAGCTGAGGTGACAGAGGGTTAGTACAGGATAATCTGGGAAAGAAGAAGGCGTGGGCTCACTCTCGTGACTGAGATGGGTTGTCTTCCAACCCGCTAGCTGTTTCTGAAAGTGTTTGATGATGTTTATGTATCTGCAGCTACTAAGAATTTCTCGAATCCCTGCAGCCGATGGACATAGAACATCGATGATGGTTCGTGTAAGATTAGTCAGGTCGAGCCATGCTGTCAATGTGGATGAATCGCCCTGCCCGTCTCTTGTCGAAGGCTCTGACATGAAGCGCGAGACAGACGTCGGCATCATAGAAGGACATCCTAGTCGACTGGACTGCTGCTCTAGAAAGATATAGAGTAGATTGCGCAACCGCGTCTGCTCCGCTTTGAATCCCGGTGGCTGTGACGACATGTCAACTCTTTCACCATCATCACAAAGGCCAAGTTCAAGAGCCAAAGACTGCACACAGCCCAGCAGCATCCAAGACATACGATCAGAGGTCTTGGCGGGAAGGATAACATCTCTTAACCACTGTGCTTCATTGTCATTGGTTTCGTCGGCTTGATTATCGAATTGATCATCCCGAGGGTCTAAGTCGGTGAGCAAAGTAGACGAGTCCCAGCCATCTGAAGCCGGCGGTAGATGTATCGCTTGCGGATGCCACTCTATGATCAGGAGAAGAGCCTCAATGGAGCCTCGGGTTCTTGTCTTCGCCTTGGACCGCTTTTCTTGGCCAAAGATGATTCTCATAACGAGATGCTGACAGTGCTCCCATAATCGGTGGTGGACAATGGTGCTCCTGGCTAGACCACCGTGACCACTCAAGACGTGGTACCGGGATGAAATCATCAGAATTGCGCAGCAGAGTAGAGGCTCTTGTGTGATGAGCCTGTAGTGTCTTTCATGGCTCAGGTCAAAGCCTTTCGAGACCGGGGATAGTGGTGCTAGATTCTTCTGAAACCTACCAATGCGGTAATTAACCATCATCTTTCGCTATTTCTTGAACGATAATACTTACAAGTCAATGTAGTTGACGGCCTCTTCGGCGGTGAACCAGCCCATTCTGACAAAGCGGAATGACCGCCATACTGTCAAAGGATTGTGAGGGGTAGGAGAAATATGTGTAGGTCTGGATGTTCTGACAGAGGCAGTTGTCCCAGGACTCGATGTCTCTCTGGTAGGATGCAGTTGATGCCGTGATATGGGACCTTGATTACTAGGTGAAGCAACGGCCTTGTTTGCGTGTTCGATCGCAGGTTGGTATAAAAGTCGCAGTGCGTCGTTCCCGTTCGAAACAAGTGTAGTAGCGAGGTCACCAGCAGGTCCAGAAGAGCTAACGGACGGTGAAGCTTCGTTCATGGCAGCTTGTTGCTGATGTCGAGGTAGATCGTGCGAAAGTCCATTGCTGACGGATAATGGATGGTCTGGGTAATTCTGTGGAGGCAATGTCAAGTCATTGCTGTCGTCTAGTAGATGCGATGGCTCTTGAGTGAACGCGACTTGGCTCAGAGTGGCCGGAGCCGGTGATGTGCTCTCTCTGGTAATACCATCTACTGAGCCGAGAGCATATCACCACGTTAGCGAAATGGGTTGCAAAGGGTAAAGAGATGGACATAAGATCTGAGGCCGAAGACAGATACATACCTTCTTTTGACGATGCTCTTCTACTGCCAGTCTTGTTCCGCTTCCGATGAGAACGTTCATCGCTGAACACACATTCTTTGAGTTCTCGTTGACATCTCAAGCATGACGCGCCAGGTTTGTCAACGATGCAGCGAATCTTCTTTTTCCGACACAACTCGCAAGCCTGGTAGCCCCGGCGGAAATCACGCACGCGTCGTCTGCGAGAAGGACCGTCACTGACCGGCAGAGTGGGCTGGGGTTGAGCGTCGGCATCCATTGGCGCTTTTCTGGGTGAAGGGAGTCTCCTGGTGGTCGATTGTCCGAGAATCCTGAGGATCGGAAAGTGGCGGATGGTGACGGATATAAGTACCTCTCCGACGAATGTCCGCTGATCACCAGGTGACGGCATAACTAGCATTGAATGGGACTAATTCAGCGGGCTAGCTTGGCGTCGTGCGGGGGATTGACGGGTTCGGTCCCGGATCGCTTTGGGGCCACTTGAGAAGTCTGGCTCGGGAAATGGCTTCCGAATGAAAAATACAGATAATAAAGATTGAATGCGTGTTGATTCTCTGTAAATTGAGCATACATAATGCATTCAACGACAAAAAAGGCCAAGCATAAGATTGTAATGCTGCAAAGATCGAATCTTGTACTATTGAATTGAATAACTAACAAAATATGTAATGGATCACACTCAAGCAAGCCAACTTGTTAGAAGAATCTTCCACCATTCCAACAAATCAGAACAAACCACTATGCTATGTGAGGTAGCGAAAGTTCTTGTTCTTATCACCAAGCTCCGTGACATCCACAGCCATATCGGAATCGACGGGGCCATATTCACGGTCTCTTCTCTTGTTCTCACGTTCCAAAGCAAAGTGCAGGCCTAATGCAAGGATAGAAATGAGTCCGGTCAGTCCACAGCCGATGGCGGTGCCCCGAAGGTAAAGAGGCCTGGTTCAAGCATTGTGTTAGTTGGCGAACACCGAAATATGAGTTTATGAAACAAGGTACTCGAGCAAAAGAGACACTCACCCGTCAGAACTAGGAAAGACAACACTGCTAACAAAGGAAGAGCATTGGCCAAAGGTAGCTAGAATCGCTAGTCCAGCACCCTTCTTCGAGTCTCCTCCCTGATTGTTCAGCAGCCAGGTGATGTTGATGCAAAGCGCAGGGAAGACTCCACAGGATGCTAGAAAGATGGCGGCATAGCGGGTTGCCCTCTTGGACTCATCCTGAACAACGACCAGCATAAGGTAGCCAATAAAGCCAATGAGAGCGCTACCGCTGACAACATATCCTCTTTTACCATACCTGTCACTCACCAAAGCTGCTAGCACGCAGCAAAGGAAGGCTAGAAAGTATGGCGGTGCAGTGAGGCCCTGTGCAGTGACAGATGAGTAACCCATGTCGCGGACAATTGTCGGGAGAAAGTTAGAAAGGCCTGCGAAGGAGTAGTTGCAGCAGAAATGAATGACGGTATGGATGTAGTTCTGGTAGTCTGCTAGGCCAGCAAATATCTGGTTCCAGCGAACCCCAGTCTTCTTGGTGCGATCGCGGACCTGGAGCCGCTCAACAGCGTAGGTGGCATCTTTCTCAGATAGGTATTTAGCCTTGTCTGGGGAATCTGCTAAGAAGAACCAAGCGACGAGGGAGAAAGCTACAGTGGGGGCACCCTCTATAGTAACAGACTAGTCAGAAAGCTGTAACCCAGACAGCTGAGCAGATTTTTCAACGTACCGATGATGAAGAGGTATCTCCAAGGCTCCAGTGAGCCACTGATATGGGTGATTCCGTAAGCCAGCGCAGAAGCGAAGCAATTGGCTAATGGCGACATTCCAAGTAGGAGAGAAACACGAAAGCCTAGCTCATCACGACGGTAGAACAAAGAGAGGAAATACGGTGCACCAGCACCAAACGCAGCCTCGAATACACCAAGCAGCGCTCGGGTAGCAATGAGTCCGCCGAGGTTCTGCGCGGCACCAGCGCACATGGCTGCCGTTCCCCAACTACAAGAAATAGACCGTCAGTACCTATGAAATACGAGATAGAGGCTTGCTTACCAAACGCAAAGCGCGGCTACGTATTTGCTCGCAGGGAGGATCTTCCAGAAAAGGCTGGTCCACTCGAAGCAAACGTAGCAGATGTAGAACGCGTTGAGGACCCAGGCCCATTCAGAGTCGCTGAGACCTAGGTCATCTTTTGCACCAGCGGTTTTGGCGTTTCCGATATTTCCTCGGTCGAGATAGGATAGGACGTATAAGCAGCAAACGATGGGGAGAAGACGGCGGTCAAACTAGATGACTATTAGTACACTTATTATATGTAGCACTGGCAGTAGCTTACTGTATTCTTGATACGCTTGTTGGCCTCCTCGGGAACGTCAACGCGTTGCTGTTCTTGGTTCTCTGATGCATGTTCAAGTTCCTCTGTGCCCAAGGACATCTTGTGCTCAGACTCTGGGTGATTCATCATGAGAGTGTACCGAAAGGCGAATTGGAGATGTAGATGAAGCTTGATGAGTTGGGAGTTCGGGATGGATACTTGTCGAGGGTTTCAGTGGGTTTTAGTAGTCGAGAGATGGACTATCGCTTTTGAAGCGCTTTGACTCTATCATCGACAGATCCCGTCAGTCTCCGGGATTCAAGGTTTGTAGCTCGCAGAAAGGGGGGGCAACTGATCTCGGGTCCAGATACTTCCCGATCCAAGATGCGGGGTCCCCGCATACCCCAGATTCTCTGAGAACTATCCGGGGAGCCCATTTTAGATCCGTAGCAGAGCATGCTCCGGGTAGCGGAGTATCCGGCACTTTCCGAGCATATCCGAATCTCAACCAGCGCCGAACCATTGCCTTTTCCTAGACTTCATGTATATAAGATGTTCATTGAATGTCTCCATTTCGACTGTTCATCATCAATCATTTCATCATCCCAACATCACATCTCAGCATCAAATACTCCCATTCACAATGTCCAAGTCCATCGTCAACAGCACCCCTTACCCCTTCCAGTTCAATGCACCAACCCTGCAAAAGCCTGGCAAAGCCGGACAGATCGTGGATGTAACGGGCACTCTGAAAAACGTCCGTGGCAAGATCCCATCCGTCCAGGCGTCAGCTCTCCGCACCATGATGCTCGAAGCCCATAATGATCCTACAAAGATCCTCGCCCACTGCTGCAGCTATGACGGTCTTTCATCACGGCTCTGCGAGGAAGCTGGTTTTCCAATGGTCTTCCTCGCTGGTTATGCTGTATCTAGCGCCTATGGTTTGCCTGACACTGGTTATATCGCAATGGCTGAGGTGTGCGATAAGATTCAGGAAACCGTGCGGCAGGTCTCTGTCCCTGTCATGGCCGATGGAGATACAGGCTACGGTAGCCCGCTGAACGTTAAAAGAACCGTGGAGAGCTATGCCCATGCTGGCGCCGCTGGAATCATGATTGAGGATCAAACCTGGCCAAAGCGTAAGTCTTGCATGGTACCGGGATGATATAGAGCTAACTATCTCAGGGTGTGGTCATACCAAGGGAAAGTCTGTTGTCTCTCGTGGTGAGGCATATGCCCGTATCCAGGCTGCTTGCGACGCTCGCGATCAGGGCAAGGATATTTTCGTCCTTGCGAGAACTGACGCTCTGATCCACGGCTGGGAAGAGGCCTTGAGCCGTGCAAAGGAGTTCAAGAGAATCGGCGTCGATGCCGTTTTTGTTGAGGCCCTTCCCGATCGTGAGTCTATGCGGCGATGCGTAGAGGAGATTGGCATCCCCACATTTGCAAACAGTAAGTCACTTCACTTAGCTGCAATTTCACTCCAATCGCATGGATCGTGCTAACGCATTTTGTTAGTCATTGAAGGAGGAAAGACCGAGAATCTGTCTGCAAAGGACCTTGCCGAACTAGGGTTCTGTGCTGTGGCATACCCCTGGACGCTTGTCGCTGCGAAACTGAAGAGTATTCGTGAGACTCTGGAAGAATTAAAGAAGAGTATGACCGTGGGAAAGCCGCCTATGATTCTTTCATACAGTGAAGTTTGCGAAGGTGTTGGGTTCAACAAGTACTGGGATCTGGAAGAGAGGTATAAGTTCAAGGATGACGGTCTCGTAACTGACCCTACAAACGGCCATGTTTAGTCGTCATAGCTGATATAAAAGGCCATATCATCTACTGGAGCAAGTAGAATTTTCTCATCTTTCAATCGCGTGCAGCTCCATCATGTCTAGCTTAATAAACGTTGTCGAGATTGGCCATAGTGCACTAAATTATTAATACTTTGCCGCTTAAAAATAGTCGCCTTACTCAACAGGGATAAGGCTATGCTTAAGGACAGATGAATTACCCTTCCATTCCACTTCCTATAAAAAGAGCAAATAGCTGATCAACGACATCGACGTTCCATCGAGGTCCGTCCCCAAAACAGACACAGCTATCGTACAGCCTACACTTGACGTTTTCCAGCATATAATGTAACGCTGAATTCTCTTTTCCAAGTGCAGCTCTTCTCAAACACTCCAATGTATCGTCGTCCATTGTCTCCCGCAGTCGTCTCTCAATTCCGTTACATGACAGCCACTGATTCGGGTCCTTCCCACTAGACCGATACTCTGTCTCGATGAGATTGCACAGGACAAGTCCCAGATCCTTTTCAGCGGCGACAGCATGTGCCTGGCTAATGGAACCAGTTTGCTTATACTCAACCCTCGCCTTTGCCATGGTTTCGATGAAAGAGGGCTTTATATCTTGCGTGGCCTTTGAATGCTTCAGGCCTTTTTGAATAACAGACTTGGAGTTGTGTTGCGTGCATACCGTCTGGTAATGTTCCATGACTGACCAGAAGAGAAGGCCAGCAAAAGTCTCAGCACCGGCCCCGAGGTATGGCAAGATATCTTGGGGAGGAAGCGAGACGCGTAGGTAGTGCAGGGGGTCTAGCCACATGCTGCACTCCAGACGATACTGGGTTGATTGCGAGGGGTTCAATTGCAGAGGAATGTTGCTGAGTAAACTCTGGAGCCTGTTTGCGTCTGCATTGGTAGTGTCACTTTCCGAAGCGCCAATGCTGGGACGCGCTGTCTCTATCTCAGAGACACTCGGTGGAGCTTCAATATCAGCAGCAAATGCAAGCTCACGAAAGATGCCAAGCATCTCGGGTCGCTCATCGCCTTGAGCTGCATCAAGTAGTCTCTGAATGCCCTTTTTTAGAAGAGCGTTTTGAGCCTGCAAGGCTTGGTTTGATTGGGCCTGTCGCTTGCGGAAAGCTGCTTGTGAACGTCGGCCTCGCTCACGACGACGCTGGAAGCCCATGTTAGCGCCTGGATGGCGTCGCTTCGACGAAACTCACCGTCAACTCATCTTGAGGCTCTGCAGCACCCATACTGTCGCTTATAAGTTACCTTTTAATCTACTATTGGCCCAAGGATATAATGTTCTGTCAAGGCTATTGTCCAAATATTGGATTTGTCAGACTGAAGCGGAGTAGGAAGCATAGATGCCTTGACCTGATTGGATGGAGAGTGGCACTGATTACCCCGATCACGTAACCGCCGGATCCTGGTCAAGCCGACTCAGTATCATCAAATGTTTGGAGGATTGTGGTTACGTGTTCGGAGTAAAAATTGTCCCCGGGTTTGGAATTGACTAACGAAAGGGACCCGTCGTTAATGCGAAAGAATATGTATAAAGATGAGATCCTCTTTACTTCACCAAAAAAAATCAGCTTCATACTATTCTCAAATCTCATTCACCTACACTTAGAAGTCATTCAATATGGTCAAAATCGCTATCGCAGGAGTTTCGAGCGGTATGTTTAGCCTTACCATTTCACTCCTCAAATTATTGACCATTTTCAGAGCTCGCTAGAGAGATTCTCGACAGGCTTGTCGCTACCGGAAAGCACGATATCACTGCACTTGTTCGCAAGGTACATCTGAATCATACCAGCCGGAAACATGGAGACTAACAGAGCTAGGAACCATCTGCATTTCCCGAGCTCCCAGGCGTTACCTGGATTCAGACTGATTACAAAGACAAGACGGAACTCGTTGAGTTGTTTCGTGGCGTTGAAACCGTTCTCTCTTTCCTTGCCGTTCACTTGGATCCGGGCAATGAGACCCAGAAGCGACTTATTGACGCAGCTGTTGAGGCTGGCGTGAAGAGGTTCGCTCCATCTGAATGGGCAACGTGAGTTTTCGTCCGAATACTATGCATTTTATGAGATCCATGAAAACTAACGGCGTTGCAGAGGAGCCAAACTGGCAGACTCACTCGACGTCATGTCATGGTATAGCGGAAAGATTGAGATCAGAGAGTATCTCAAGAGTCTAAACTATGATAGAAAGGTAGCCTATCCCAGATACTCTCTTCATTACAGAAGCTAACCTGGTCAATGATAGGTAATCGAGTATACACTGTTCCAGCCCGGTGGCTTTATGGATTACCTTTGCCACCCGTACAAGACTGCAAAGTACATCACCACTACCGTCGTCAATATCGATTTTGTCAAAAAACATGCGATAGTTGTCGAAGGTACCCTCGACGACGAGATCACTTACACGAGTGTCAATGACATTGCCAACATCGTCACCCGGGCTATCGACTTTCAAGGCGAATGGCCCGTGATTGGGGGTATCAGCGGTGACCGCGTCACTATCCGGCAGCTCTTGAAAATTGGAGAAGAACTACGAGGTAAGCATACCGGCCAAATAATAGCAACAAAAGTACTGAATCTACAAAGGAGAACCTTTTACTATCGAGTGGCTCAAGATGGAAGACCTCGCAGCTGGAGAACTAAAGACAGACAATTATCCCAGACTTCCACTGCCATCTGTCCCACAGGACCAGGTGGAAGCTTTCTCAAAGATGGTGGTTATCGGAACTCTGACTGCTTTCCACCGTGGAGCCTGGACTGTCTCGGGTGAATGGAATCGGAAGTTCCCTGATTATAAGTTTACGAAAGTCGATGAGCTGTTGAGGGCCGCATGGGATGGCAAGAACTAATCGGTATTGCTATTTATGTAATTGTCTGATGATTAAAAAACATCCTTCAAAAGATTTAGCATACACGTGGCAGACCAAATATTTTAAACTAGGAATGTTTTCAACGGAAACTGTGCATTAATGTATGTCAGTGGCTACTAAGTATTCTTGAACTTCCCGTCACCTATCTTTGGTAGTGGCACCCTCTGTTGTTGACAAGAGGGTCAAATTGACTGCCGATCAGTAAACTAGCACTCAGCCATGATTCATCAGCACCATTTGAGGTTTCACAAGCTGACTCACGGCGCACGATTTTACCCAAAAGGGTAAGCTTCAACCTAAGTTAGGACCCACTTAAATCTCGAAAACGGATCATCTCGCGATCAATGGTGAAACCAAGAGAAAGTGAGAAAACTATTTAGACTAAGGATCTTCCCAGATCAGCTATCGTTTTATTCAGCTACTGCACTAGTCTAGAAATTGAAAGACTTATCCTACTCTTCTCTCATAAATACCTCCTCCTAAACCCTCACCGACAGACGTTTACAGTCCAGGAATATCTACAGTGCCAATAATCCCACCAGCATGTCTAACTATCCCAACTATTATCCACCACCTGGCCCTCCGCCTGGCACCAATACAAACCAGCCGCCAGCAGGTTATCCTCCATACTATCAGGCACCTCCCAATCTACCCCCACCCGGTTGTCAGCAACCTGTCTATGCACCTGCATCAGGACCTTCTGGCGTCCAAGGACCACCAAGCTATTATCCTCGTGTAGGCTTCATCAGACTTCCCGCAAAGTTCCATATCTGGAATGTCATGACCAGCGGTGGCACAAGTTGCCTCGAACTTGGGCCTCAGCTCAAAGGCCCAGTAGCCTACTCTGCAAAGATGTTCTCCAGCAGCAGACTCAAGGTCAAGGAAGGTCCATATGCATCTGCAAATCTGCCTATCTGCACTATAGAGAGTCGACACACTTTCAGTAGCAAGAGCACCATCACCTTTGATGGCTTTCAAGCAAACTTCGTGGAGACAAGTACGTTTAACGATGGCGCTACCTGGCCATTTGATGTTGAGGTCAGTGGCACCTCTCAGAGATGGCAGTGGAGGAAGAAGAAGACACAACAAACATCAACCCTGAGGCAGATCGTCGAAGCATTTTCTGAGAGCGACCTTGGAAGCTGGGAACTTGTCCCCGTTTTAGGACAGGGCTGGCCTATCGCTACCTTTGATGCATCTGGAGGTAACACCTTTGAGGATAACGCAGCACTTGGCGTATTTGAGTTTCACGGCCCGGCAGCTGTTGGACAGTTGGGTGACATTCCTGCAAATGTATCTATCGCTATACTGCTGCGCATTATATCCCAACATTACATCAGTAGAATTGCGGCGTTGGCAGGCTCATAGTTAGCCAATGTCTGGTTGAATATGGAGACGACTGCTTTAGCAGCATGAAATCAATCGTGACTCAATAAAAACACGCCGTTGCTATTTTCAGCCTTTCTCTGCACTTTAACAATTAGGCAGACAACGTGTGACACACAGTATCATATGATTGTACTACCAGGGTTAGGGTATGCGTCAATGATAATGCCAGCTATATAATGCATACCACCAGGTTAGAAATAGCTTTACTGGTTTTGAGATTTCTGTATATCGAGGCTTGCAGTCGATAAATTATCACAAGAGGCACGCCAAAAATAACACGACAACATTTTAACATCGTAATGCCCTTTCATTTACTTATTCATTCTGAGTTTGTAGATCTAGATCCTGTGTACTAACGAGTGTCTAAGATTTGTTCTTTATTCCCTATCCATATCGTAGTCCAAATGACTTCCCTATTTCTATCATAGTCTGAAACAATTTCATGACTTGGACCGAGTCCACATTTGCTAATGTCTCGCGCTCCGCGCAGACCTGAACACATTTGTGTTCAAGGGAGTACGGTGTACCAGTGCAAGTTGTTCTGGCTAGCTGTATGATTGTAATCTTCGCACGCCTTACAAAATTCACATTCGTATCCAACAGCACCAACCGGTGTTAGGTCATCGCCATCTAGACCAGGAGAGCATTGATGTTCTCGGGCGGCACGGATGGCATTGAACGCAGCCAATTCGTGTGGACCAAGACGATAGACAGAAATGTGTCGGGCACCATCCAATCGAATAACATAACATCCTCTATTACTTACTACGGATGTTAGGCCGTCCTGGCCATGCGGGATTGATTCCCCGCTGCGAGACACAGCATCGCTACTATTGTACAAATTGCCCTGATCCGCAGACCATGTTGGGAGCCTACGACGGCTAGATTGCTTGATGCCATCCTCAGAGCTAACAGGATTTCTGTCGTCAGGAGCATCTGGCATCTCGATATCCACGTTCTGCTCCGTCCCAAGGTTGAGTGATGAGCCTGACATCTCCATTTCTAACTTACACAGAGAATAAAACGATTAAAGCCGACAACTGCTACGCACAGCCTTACAATACGCGAACGAATCTACCTAAAATATCATCATTAACAGCAAGATCTGCATCGTGGCCGCTTCGCCATTTTACCTTGCTTGCGTCGTATGTATAATTGATTACCGTGACCTGACGAAAGTAAAGAGTGAATGGCTATAAATTATGTTGAAGGGGAAAATATTAACAGTCACGTAAAAAGCGGTCTCAGACGCATTCCTTTAACGTGTTTCTATCCTTGGAGTAACTGAGCTTTTCTCAGACAAACCTCTCTGATCCACACTGAGAGAGGAAGAAGGAAAAGAATCAGAACTGCTTCGTGGGCGATCCTGCCCTTTTGTACTTCCTCATCTCTCTCTGTCCATGTCTTGGCCTCGTCATATTGTTCTAGGGATCTAGCACCAATCACGCATATTAGGCTGTCGCAGTCTCAACCTCATTCTTTCTTGTTTATTATCACATGGATTAGCCCCGCTTTGCCAAGAAATAATGGTCGGGCAATGCTGAATGGGATGACTGCATATGGAGTCAGTAATCTATCCTATTAGAACAAGCTAAGCTTGCTATCTACTGCCTGCAGCCCCATTTTTTTTATTGAGTTGATTTGCTACGGCCTGGAGGAGTAGTGATGTAAGGGACCCACCTTATGCCCGGACATTTTACCGGGCGTAAGCCTGCAAGGGAGCTCAGCGGCTGGGCACCACGAACAGAGGTGAGTATCTAGTTAGCCAACTAGACTGGACAGAGTCCACATTGTATTTTTGATCGAGGCAGTACTGATGAGGTAATCAGGCTATACGCCTGTGAGTGTAGTCATACACGAACACATTTAACTTCAGGGAGAAAGTGTCTCTAGAACCACAGAGTCGCTTCGGTGTATTAGGGTGCTATGCACTATCAGTGTCCTGGGGACATAGTTGAATCTTGGAACAACAATGCGCGAGGATTACGAAGAAATCGGCTGACACATAATATCGGGAGATTGTCCTACTGTCCTGACTCCTGATAACTTGACATCAAGTTCAGTGTGGTGATATAAACTCTCAAACACAGGTCTCAACTGCAAATGACACATCTAGCTCACAATTTAGACCTTATGTTACAAAGCTTTTAATTTAAACTAAGTTATGGGCAGTGATAAAAGCTCTTAGTCCCAGGCCTCAAGTGCAAATAACACATCCAGCTCATAACTTAGAATTATATTATAAAACCTAACTAATTACCAGAATATAAATACTTTCAAGAATGAAATATTAATTATGACTCTTTGGCCTGCCTTGAGGGTATATAAGATGCTGCAATTCCTCGACCAAGACTAATGTGCTAGGGGTATGATACGAGGTTTTCTGGTGGTACAGAACTTTTCTACTCTGTAAGTCTTTGGAAGGATATTAAATTCATCTTATCGATTTTTACATTTTCCCAATCCAAGGGCCACTTGCATCGCTTGCATCAGTCCCCTATCATGGACGAGTTAACCTATCAGTCGAGGCTCATTCCCCAAGAGGAGGCACAGCGAACAGGCTGCTTCACATCCTTACCCATCCGCATCCATCCCCGCAATGACATTGCCGACGCTGCAACAGCCAAGTTCATTGCAGACTGGTCCAAGCATTTCCATGATGACAGAGAGAAGAGAACTCACTTCTGCCCTTCCCCTGTGGGTAATTGGAATTCGTTGCTCTATCCCGAGGCCATGCCTGAAAGGCTCGGTGCTGTTTCTTATCTATTGGACCTTGGTCTTATACAGGACGGTGAGTTCGCTGGAAGGGGTCATGCACACAACTTGGCTAACTGGTCTGGTTACAGATCTGAATGAAGAGCTCAGCGTCCAAGATGCCAAGACAGCGCATGAACATCTGAAACCTGCTTTGGACCCCCAGGACAACCGCAAGTGGGACCCAGACTCGCCTCAGATGAAATTCAAGATGCTCTTATCCGAGTGTGTTGTTGAGTGTATCAAAATAGATCGTGAGCTTGGCATGTCCATGCTCAAGGCCTTTCGTGTTCTGTGGCTAGACGTTGCCGAGAGCGCCAGCAGCGAAGAGCCTCAGACACTGGATGACTACTGGCGTGTACGAAGGTCAAATGGTGGCTTGAGGTAAGCAACCCCTGTGCCTCTCTTTCAATAATACAGCTAACCTGTGTTCCACGCCAGCGTTTTCTGGCCCATAGTTCTCTTCGCCACAAACCTGCACCTCTCGAAGGATCAACATGCTCTGGTCCAGCCCATTATCGTCGCGGCGGAGGAGGCTCAGTGTTGGGCGAATGACTACTTCAGTTACGAACGCGAAGTTTGGGAATTTGAGGCCGGAAAGGCAAAGCGCATCGTCAACCTTGTGGAGATGTTGTCCCGGACGAAGGGACTGTCGAGTACAGATGCCAAGGCAGAAGTCAAAGGGATGATCTTGGAGGCAGAGGCCAAATATTGCCGGCTCCGCGACGATCTTCTCAGTTCACATCCAGACATGACC
Source organism: Fusarium sp. MPI-SDFR-AT-0072 (assembly GCA_020744335.1). Lineage (NCBI taxonomy): Eukaryota > Fungi > Ascomycota > Sordariomycetes > Hypocreales > Nectriaceae > Fusarium > Fusarium sp. MPI-SDFR-AT-0072. Next base: position 6,159,603 of record JAHBOG010000001.1, on the reverse strand, counting down.
CTGGATCTGAAACGCTGGATTGAGTACATCGGCCTGTCGATCTCGGACAACCACTATTGGCTCTCGGGTTGTTCAAGGCAAAACACGTGGAAAACCAATGGCATCCGAAATGACACTAAAAGCGAGGGGCCGAGTACTGCTAACGACACACCGTTGCATACATTGAAATGTCTTAGCAATGGCGACTCGAATGAGCCGCATCCTGTTTCTCGGTATCCCAACCATAAACTCACTGACTTGGCGATGGCTGCGCCTGTTACCCATATCTCTAGCATGCCCTCCAAGGGCATGAGGAGCGAGCTTATCGCAGCCCTGAACTTATGGCTCAAAGTACCTCCGGGAGCCCTGGGACACATTAATTCAGCCATCGGCATGTTGCACAACGCGTCGCTTATCCTGGACGACATCCAGGACAACTCGCCGCTGCGGCGTGGGGTTCCCGCCGCCCACGTCGTCTTTGGAGTAGCGCAGTCCATCAACAGCGCGACCTTCATGTTTGTCAAGGCAACAGCGGCAGTCAGCTCGAAGCTCAGCCCGGCGGCGCTGACAGCGCTGCTGGAGGGTCTCGAGACACTCTTCCTGGGCCAGAGCTGGGACCTGTACTGGAAGCACAACCTACAATGCCCGAGCGAGGCTGAGTACGTGAGAATGGTGGACCACAAGACGGGCGGCATGTTTATCATGCTGGTGCGACTGATGATGGCCGAGAGCGCGTATTGCGGAAGTGAGGTCGTCGAGAACCTGGAGACGCTGATGCGGCTGCTGGGACGCTTCTACCAGATTCGCGATGACTATCTGAACTTCAGTGCCTACGCGTCCCAAAAGGGCTTCGCCGAGGACCTGGACGAGGGCAAGTTCTCGTTCCCCATCGTATGCGGCATTGAGAAGCATCCTGAGTTGCGGGGCCAGATCCTCGCCGTCTTTAGACAGCGCCCAACCAGCGCGGCCGCTGAGGCTCAGCCGCTGTCCAGAAAGGTCAAGGAATATCTGATCAAGTGCATTGCGTCGTCCGGCGGCTTCGACGAGACTCTGAAGTGCTTGAAGAGCATGGAGCACGAGATCGAGCTAGGGATTGTCAAGATTGAAGAGAAATCGGGCCAAGCTAATTCTCTCTTGAGACTCTGCCTGGCTGCGCTGAGTATGGAAGGACATGAGAAGATTTGCTTTTTAAATTAAGTTCTTAAATTATAATTTTAAGTTCAATAGTTGAAACCCACAAGTCAAACCTGTATGGCGCCCTCGCCTACAAAAATCTCGTCTTAAAGCATGCTCTGAAGTCGATAACATTCGACCAGACTCTCTACTTCTCGATACTGTCCTTTCAATTCGGGCTGGAGTATCTTTTGCAGATTGGAAACAGGATGAGCCTTTGCAGCAAACTTATCTGAGAGCGCATACGGTTCAGACTTCAGTAACTTCTGGAGAACGGTATGAGCCCTGTGTATTACCGCGTCCAGCATCATCGTGATAGTGCAGATTTTAAACCCAGGTATCTATCAGCTCACGTGGTTTTTAAAGCTGCCGATGGGACGTACGAGCGGTACATCGAGGTGAATGTGCCTCAATGGGGAGAAAAAAGGGAGCCGATATCAGGCTTCCGAGCTTAAAAAAGGGCCGAGTGCGCAGTGGTTTCTTGTATATTAGCCGTGACCCTTTGCATTTCCCACGTCCAAGCGCACCAATATTTAACTTCTGTTATTTTCCATAAGCTTTCTAACCCTGATAGACATAACCAACAGAATCGATACCTGCTGACCGTGACCTCATACTTCAATGTATTATGCTTTTATTAAAAGTTTTGCTATTAGGCTATTTATAGTGTTACATCAATCCGTATTCTGCCTGAAACTGTTCCCTTTACTCCCCGCATCCCCGCGCCCCCCCGCACTCATTGATAATATCCGATAGGCTTCAACTGTGGTTAGACAATTGCCGATCGTTCCATATGCCGTTGTGAGAACACTGCGTCATTGAGTTTTTATTTGCTCGGCTATGGTGAGCCGCAAATGAGCATATGCATGACTCCGCAGTAACCGGACAACAGAAAGGTCATGAAGTAATGAAGCGGAAAGTATAAAGGCAGACGGTGAGAACAGGACTTTTGGCCAAGACAAGGTTGTTCTTGAGGCCGAGTGACACCATGTTGCTCAATCTTCAGGTCGCTGCCAGCGCTTTATCGCTTTCTCTTCTGAATGGGCTGGCTGAAGCTGCTACGCCCTATACCCTACCCGACTGTACCAAAGGACCTCTGAGCAAGAATGGAATTTGCGATACCTCGTTATCTCCTGCTAAAAGAGCTGCTGCCTTGGTTGCTGCTTTGACGCCTGAAGAGAAGGTCGGAAATTTGGTCAGGTAAGAGACTCGCTCATGATGACGATTCGGGATTGGAACTGACTTAAAACAGTAATGCAACTGGTGCACCAAGAATCGGACTTCCAAGGTACAACTGGTGGAACGAAGCCCTCCATGGACTCGCTGGATCTCCCGGTGGTCGCTTTGCCGACACGCCTCCTTACAACGCCGCTACATCGTTTCCCATGCCTCTTCTCATGGCAGCTGCTTTCGACGATGATCTAATCCATGATATCGGCAACGTCGTCGGCACCGAAGCGCGTGCGTTCACCAATGGTGGCTGGCGCGGAGTCGATTTCTGGACACCCAACGTCAACCCGTTCAAAGACCCACGCTGGGGTCGTGGCTCTGAAACCCCTGGTGAAGATGCACTCCACGTGAGTCGCTATGCTCGATACATCGTCAGAGGCCTTGAGGGCGATAAGGAACAGCGACGTATTGTTGCGACTTGCAAGCATTATGCCGGAAACGACTTTGAGGACTGGGGAGGTTTCACGCGTCATGACTTTGATGCGAAGATTACTCCTCAAGACCTGGCTGAGTACTACGTTAGACCTTTCCAAGAGTGTACTCGAGATGCCAAAGTTGGCTCCATCATGTGTGCTTACAACGCCGTAAACGGCATTCCCGCATGCGCGAACTCGTATCTTCAGGAGACGATCCTCAGAGGGCACTGGAACTGGACACGCGATAACAACTGGATCACTAGTGATTGTGGAGCTATGCAGGATATTTGGCAGAATCACAAGTATGTCAAGACCAACGCTGAAGGTGCCCAGGTGGCTTTTGAGAACGGCATGGACTCAAGTTGCGAGTACACTACTACCAGTGACGTCTCCGATTCCTATAAGCAAGGTCTCTTGACCGAGAAGCTCATGGATCGTTCATTGAAACGTCTTTTCGAAGGGCTTGTCCATACTGGTTTCTTCGACGGTGCCAAAGCGCAGTGGAACTCGCTCAGCTTTGCCGATGTCAACACCAAGGAGGCACAGGACCTCGCACTCAGATCTGCTGTCGAGGGTGCAGTACTCCTGAAGAACGACGGCACTTTGCCTCTGAAGCTCAAGAAGAAGGATAGTGTTGCTTTGATTGGATTCTGGGCCAATGATACATCCAAGCTTCAGGGTGGCTACAGTGGACGTGCTCCCTTCCTCCACAGCCCGCTGTACGCAGCTGAGAAGCTTGGTCTTGACACCAATGTGGCTTGGGGTCCGACACTGCAGAATAGCTCCTCTCATGACAACTGGACTACGAATGCTGTTGCTGCTGCCAAGAAATCCGATTACATCCTGTACTTCGGTGGTCTTGACGCATCAGCCGCTGGCGAGGATAGAGACCGCGAGAATCTTGACTGGCCCGAGAGCCAGCTGACTCTGCTCCAGAAGCTCTCCAGCCTGGGCAAGCCTTTGGTCGTTATTCAGCTTGGTGATCAGGTTGATGACACTGCTCTTCTAAAGAACAAGAAGATCAACAGTATTCTTTGGGTCAACTACCCTGGTCAGGATGGCGGTACTGCGGTCATGGACTTACTCACCGGACGCAAGAGTCCTGCTGGTCGACTACCCGTCACGCAATATCCCAGTAAATACACTGAGCAAATCGGTATGACTGATATGGACCTGAGACCGACCAAGTCGTTGCCTGGAAGGACTTATCGCTGGTACTCCACTCCTGTTCTGCCCTACGGTTTTGGCCTTCACTACACCCCCTTCAAAGCCACGTTCAAGTCCAACAAGTTGAGCTTCGACATCCAGAAGCTTCTCAAGGGCTGCAGTGCTCAATACTCGGATACATGCGCTCTGCCCCCCATTCAAGTCAGCGTCAAGAACACTGGTCGCATTACCTCTGACTTTGTATCTCTCGTCTTTATCAAGAGTGAAGTTGGACCGAAGCCATATCCTCTCAAGACCCTTGCAGCTTATGGTCGCTTACATGATGTCGCGCCTTCTTCAACGAAGGATATCTCACTTGCGTGGACGTTGGATAACATTGCGCGAAGGGGAGAGAATGGCGATTTGGTTGTTTATCCTGGGACTTACACTCTGTTGCTGGATGAGCCTACGCAAGCGAAGATCGAAGTCACGTTGACTGGAAAGAAGGCTACTTTGGACAAGTGGCCTCAAGACCCAAGTCAGCCTAATTTCAGCTAGGGTACTAAGAAATTGAGAGAATTATGTGGTCTTGTAAATATTCTGTCTATAGCTCAAATCCAAGGCTCCGTCTTTCATGTCCACAGTAACAAATTCCTCTCCTTGTCCATTGCATTAATAAACGTGTACTATAAGTGGTTGTCAGTAAGATCTGGCGCAAGACGAGGCTAAGTTGGTTTAGACGCACCTCCATAAATCTGGGCATGCCATAGACCCTGTCGCCGATCCAGTTGTCCTCGTTGCTCACTGGTCTCAAGCCCATCGCCTCTAGAGAATACCACCACTTCAACCAGGATCGAAGGTCGTTTGGAACCGTGACACCGTCTGGTGCTTTCTTGAGATGCATCTCGACCAACAACTGACCAAAAGGCAACGTCGCATTGCTGTTCTTCCTCTGCTCTTTAACAGAGTCGATTAGGGACGTGATAGCGTCAAATTCAGCACCCTCTATGTCCATCTTGATAAGATCAACATAAGAATGCCCATTCGCCTTCATCAGATCCTGTATCGAAAACACAGGCGGTCTGGCCTTGCTGTCTGATACCTTTCCAATCATGGCCTTTTGAAACTTGGCTCGCGACCATATGAACTCGGGAACTTGCTGCGCCCATTTATCAACGCTGCCATCGTATCCCCATATACGAGCATTCGTGCGCTGGAGAAGCTCTGCCTCAAACGAAGAGTCGTCACTCACACCGAATGAGTAAACGATGAGTTCCCGTGCCTTGTTTGAGTCTGATGATGGGCCAGGACATTCCTTCTCGTAGCGCGACATACCACATATTATCTTGCCGCCGTCGCTGATTGACCCGACTCGTTCAAGATCATGGGGACAGAAGAAGCTTGGGCGAACAAAGTCCCAGACGTTGAACGGGTTCATATATCCGTCGGGAAACTTTTCGTCATAGCCGACTACCTGGGCCATCTCCTCGCGAGCTTTGATAGAGCGTTTCCATAGCTTTTCGGCATGAGCGAGTCTTGAGTTTAGATGAGGATCGTTACTAAAGACGGCTGCATGATTTTGTAAAGATATTGATGTTGAGAAGTGGGGGGATGATCTCGTGAATATTATGGTACAGAGCAGTAATGTCGCGAAGAGAAAGGTGATTGTGACCAGTCTGTGAGACATGGCTGTGATGAAGTGGGTCTCGGGAAACTGAATGGATTTTCAGCATGGATCTTAAAATCGATGTAGGGTAGTGAGAAATATGAAGAACAGGGACTCACATCAAAAATGCTCAACGCAGCTGATATTGGCCATAAGTCTTCTCATAGTGAATTGAGGTAATTATCCCCCTTTCACTGCTGTTTTGGGTTTCTCCTGAAGTGGCACGATCCGTTCGCAGAGCGGACGCGGACTCCAGATTAATAGGGCTAGTCCTACACGTAAAGCTCGGATCAACTTGCCGAGACGGGATAAACGGCAGTGTGGATCGCTCCATGTTAAAAGCTGTTTTCTCTTGATGAGCCAATTTAAGGACCTATGAACATCGTAAGCTCGGCATGCTGGTGGCATATTATTTAGATAGAGCTCTTTAGGCTATTATACCAATGTTGCTTTATTTATATCTTGATACTGATTAGCTGTCTTCTTTTTTCGATCACGAAAGACTCCTACGTCAGCACTATGATAACGTCAACCCTTCTGCCCCACAGTCTTGACTTCTTCTGCCGGATTCCCGAGAGCCACTTCGGTGTTTTACGATAGAGACCAATGAGGGCTAGGCTTAGACATCAGGGGTACGGCGTGAAACGTCAACGCCTCTGCACGGCCCCCATCTTGTATTCCCACGGTGGCATCGTCCAATTTTCTTAGCCTTTTCTTCCAAGTCTTTCCTTGTAATACACGAATTTTTTGGTATTGAAGTCCTTGTTTCATAATACATCCCGACATGTCAGCCAACCATGGATCACTACACCATCACTGTCATCATCCTCATCATACCGCTCATTTTTGCTTCCTATTGGCATCACAAACATGTGACATTGAAGGTGGTTCGAGGCTCTGCGGACGAGTCTGGTCATCTTGATATGATCGACGATGAGATACACGATGTTGATCATGAGTCCACTGGCGATAGATATTATAACTTCTGCAACAAGTTTCTGTGGGTTTATGGTCTGGCGATGGCTGCAGAATGGCTTCAGGTGCGTTTTCAGATGGTGAGGACAACACTAGACAGAGCGATATCTAACTTCCAATCGTCGAGTGTAGGCATCTTATCTATACAGCTGTTTGAAGAATACCCATAAACTATCAGAGCCTGTCATCGCGACTTTCTTTGCTACGGGCTTTGTCTCCGCTGGGATTAGCACTCTATTCATAGGATCACTCACCGACAAGTACAGCAAAAAGCTCATGTGCCAATTCTATTGCGTGATCTACTCAGCTTCCTGTCTTACTATGCTTACGGGTAATTTAGTAGTACTATTTGCAGGTAGAGTAATAGCTGGAGTCTGCACTACCTTGCTTTACTCGGTGTTTGAGAATTGGATGACAGCTGAGTATAAGCGACAAGGATTTGGGGACCGTGGGACTGCTTTGAGCACGATATATAGCATGATGGCTGTGACAAATGGCTTTGTTGCTGTTGGAAGTGGCATCGTAGCTCAAGCGGCTGTGAATGCCTTGGGTTCACATACCGCCCCTTTCCTACTCAGTATCGTCTGTCTAAGCTTGGCACTGATGGTTATCACTCGATCCTGGGTAGAGTCTGCCTTTTTGTCCAGTGCACGTTGTAGCAATTGCTGACGCAACTCCAGGCCGAGAATTGTGGCACACCAGGCAGGTCCCTGACAGCCGAAACCTCATGGAAAGCCAGCGCTATCTCTCTTATGAGTATGTAGCTACGACCTCCCGCCGTAGAATGCAGCTGACAATATGAGTAGAAGACCCGAATCTGGTTATTCTCACACTGGCCATGTGCTTCTTCGAGGGCTCTGTCTACGTTATGTTGTACTCTTGGCCCCAGGCAATTATGTCAGCGCGGGCCCATGAAAGGGTATGGGCAAACCCTCCTTTCGGTACCATGTTCGCGGGATTGATGGGTGCAATGTCTCTGGGCTCCTTTTTGTTCCTTCATGCCTCGCGCGAGGCAAACTCGATACAACTCTCATCGCGGACAATTCAGCTTGCGTCATCCATCTCGGCCTCAGCCCTTTTGCTGACAATCTTACTCCGAGACGAACTGAGTCGTTTCTGGGCGCTTTGCCTCTTCGAGATATGTGTCGGACTGTACTATCCGAGCATGGCCTACCTAAAGGGCCGGCTGGTGCAGGAGGAGCGAAGAGGTCGAGTGTACGGACTGATGAGGGTTCCACTCAATTTCTTCACCGTGCTGTGTCTGACTACTGTTAGTGAAAGTATGTTGAACACCCCCCATCCCAAGCTTCACGTTGAAGGTATTGTTGCTCACGATAGAATCTAGGAGATGAAAGCCGTGAGAACAGGTTCATAGTATGCAGCAGCCTTCTCTTGCTTGGCGTTTTGTTACTGTCTCGGTATGCTCCTAAGCAAAGCAGATCTTATTAAGTAGGCAGCTATTATGCATGATGCCTTCACCTAGAGCGAGCGTGTCGATACCATGAATACGATCTAAGACCCATTAAATATTATTCTAAAATGTCTAAATCTATGAGTATCTATCTAGAATTCCTCAACAGTCATACTCTTCTTTTCATCCTGCATCATAGCCGATACTAACCCAGTGATCTCAGAAGCAAATGCTTCAGCCATCCCATGATCAAAGACCTTCTCATCGTACATGACCTTCAATATCGAAGAATCACCAAAGGACTTCGATACCTCCACCACAAGTGCATATGGCTGATACATCCGTACCTTTGACTTGGCCATGACAAGCCATCGATTGCGGATTGTTGCGTCATCCAAGGGAACCGGATCGAATGGCTGGGAAAGAAACAAGACCTTGTTCCCATGAGCCGCGCGTGAAACATCCAGTTTCTGGTAGATATCGTCAAGTCCGACTAGACCATTCTCCGTGACAGCCCAGAAGTCCTCTTGTAATCTCGTAAGCAGATCTGAGACCTTCTCAGTGGGGGTCGTTCCTGTCCAGATCGGCAAGAAGTTGGCTAGAGTTCCGTTGATAGACTGAGGATCAGGAAGTGCGACGTTTCGTCCGCTGAGGAGATAATCGTAGCGAACATTGTGATTCTTGGTCGCCCTAGCCAACCAAAGCGTGAAGGCAGCCTGGAAGATGATACTCGAGGTGACGCCATAGTTCCTCGCCACTTGATCAATACCGCGTGTATCCACCTTCATCTTGAAACTGGCGGTGACCCGAGGTTCACTCACTCCACTGAGATCCTTGCCTCGAAGAAGCTGAGAGGACTGCCCTGCTTTGGTAAACTTTTCCTTCCAGTACTCAAGCGCCCTTGACTTGTCTTGCTCAAAGACATGTTGAGCAAAATCACGGAACTCGACGCGGGGAGGCACAGGCTTGCCTTGTAGAATGTTCTCGAAGTGTTGATCAAAGACACGTAGAAGAGTTCCGTCGTATACAGCGTGATCCATCTTGATGACTAGGTCCCAGGAAGAATCTCCGTGAGTGATGATGGCGTATTTGATGAAGGGGCGGCCGAACTCAAAGCGTGCTTGCCAGAAGTCCTCAAGAAAGTTGGATACCGCCTCATCCGAGTCTAGGGCGACAGTTGTGATGTTGAGCTGCGCATCGCGAAGAACAACTCCTACCCAATCCCCCGGAGAAGCCTCTAGCCAAGTGGTACGTAAGATGTCATTAGCTTCAGTCAGTTGGGTGGTGGCTTTGATCCAGGCATCAGGTTCGATGACACCAGTCATGCGTCGCACGGTCTGAAGCACCCACATCTGGGAGTCTCGACCGCCTTGCTTCAAGAACTCTGCTTGGCCGGGTGGACAAGGATATGCTGTTGAGTCAAAAGTCAGTATTCTGTGGTCTATGCATTAAATCTTTATAGAAGACGACTTACCATACTCAACGTGATCATCCCACATGAGCCCAGTTCCTTCAATGGCCACCTTGACAGTTTCGGGAACGTTAAAGACCACCTTCCTGCCTTCTGCTTCTGCCTCCAGTCTTCGCATCGCAGAAGCCATGTCCTTGAGTTTGGGGGACTGGAGGATATCGAGTACTGTGAGATGATAGCCGATTTTGCGAAGATGGCCGGTGAGACTGATTGCCGAGATAGAATCACCTCCTAAGGCCAAGAAGTTTGCCTCACGCCCAATTTGTTCAGTCGGCAGGCCAAAGATGTCCGCCCAAACCGATTCTAAGGCTATCTCGGATAGAGTCTCTACAGACACGATGGCATGGCCTTGGCTAGGAGACTCAAGCACGCATCGCGCTAAGAAGTCTCGATCGAGGCCATCCAGCATCTTCTTCAATGCCTTGCGGTCAACCTTTCGTGAAGGCAGCTTCGGGAAATCGGCCATGGGAATGACAAACTTGGGGACCATATAAGTAGCCAACGATCCAAGTTTCTCATGTAGACTGCTAAAGGTATCTCGATGGCTTGACGGGTCGAGTACGCCAGTGCTGTCTGCTCCAACAGCAGCATCACCGTTGAAGGTACAGAATGCAACTAGGTGGACCTTATCATGAACTTTGGCAGCAACAGCAATCGCGTTCTTGACAAGACCCGAGTTCCGAATGGCATTCTCAACCTCTCCAAGTTCAATGCGATGACCGTGAATCTTGACCTGGTTGTCCTTGCGGCCAAGACACTCAATCTCGCCATCAGGTAACCATCGTGCCAAGTCACCAGTTCTGTAGATCCGAACTCCAAGCTGAGCACTATCAACATATGCAGCGGCCGTCAGATCAGGACGGTTTACGTAACCATCTGTAACTTGAGGTCCAGCTATGCACAGCTCTCCAACGGCTCCGTAAGGCTGCAGTGTCTCGCCGTTCGGATCAAGAATAAAGGCCATGACGGTATCAAACGGAGCACCAATGTTACCAACGACATGGCTGTCTGAGAGCGACTCGATCCGCTTTGTGGTTACCACCATGGATGTCTCAGTTGGTCCGTAGACGTTCAAGATGCTGCAGTGTGGCGCCCAAGTCTTGATGACGTCCGAGGTCAGCGGCTCACCTCCAACGATCAGTGTCTCAAATCGTGGGACATCTGCTGGGTTGAGTAACTTGGCAACCGTTGGTGTGATGATAGCCTGACGGACATCCATTCGATTGATACAGCCTGTAATGTCGGAGAGTAAGATGTCTGTCGGGGCCATACATAGTGTGCCGCCACTGCTAAATGTGTTGAAGAAATCTTGAACCGATGCGTCGAAGACGTAGTTGGCGAACTGCAAGGTCCTCCACATGCCTTGGTTGCGGCCTTCGACTTGTATCATGCTTGTGACGGCAGCGGCAGCGGTTCTGTGCGGAACCTTGACGCCCTTGGGAAGTCCTGTGCTTCCAGAAGTGTAGATGAGATATGCGAGGTTGTCTGGAGTATGATGGACAATAGGAGTGGAATCTGCATCTTCGCCTCTGTAATTCGTCGAGCTGAGATCTTGGTAGCCTGCCATCACGAGTGTCTTCACCCCAAGTGATTCCTTGACATGGTCACCAAACTCGACATACCCAGGGTGAACAACAATGAGTTTTGCTGACGTGTCAGACACGATATAGGAGTTTCTGTCCGTGGGATTGTCGGGACTTAAAGGAACGTACGCCGCTCCAGCAATCATTGTGCCAAGAATGACGACCATCATATCAACGGACTTGTCAAGCATGATGGGCACAAGATCTCCCGGCTGTACGCCAGCGTCGATGAGTGTATGCGCAAAGCGATTGGCGAGCTGGTCGAGGACTCCATAAGAGATGGTTGACTCGTTGTTAAAGTCAATCGCGATCGCATCAGGGGTTTCTTGTGCAATTCTCTTGAATGCGCTGTAAAGAAACTCTGGCTCTGGAACACGGAGTGTCGTGCCGTTGGAAAGTTGGTTGAAGACCAGATCATATTCGGCAGCACCCATGATGTTGGTAGACGAAAGCATAGACTCAGGCTTCTTGCAGAAAAGCCCTAGCACCTCGACCAACGAGTCCTTGATGAATCCCAAGCGTCGAGGGTCTATGTTACTTGAAAGTCGGAGAATGGTAGAGTCGCTCTGTCCTTGTGACTCTTGGACCTCCACAACCGTCATGCCATGTCCAGACTCCCATTGAGGCCGCGAGCCACGCATCTTGAAGACCTCATGGGACTTTCTTGGCCTCTCGGTCTTGTTCGCGTCAATCAAGATGTTGACGAGAGTGTCGATGTCTTGTGCACCAATGCCGCCCGCTTTGAGCGCTGCGGCGATACCGACTTGAGAATGCTTGAGTAGCTGAGAAAACGAGGCGACTGTCTTCTGAGCGACTTCTCGGAGGGTAGATTCAGGGTCGAGCTTGATCCTCTGTGGCACGGTGCTCATGGTAGGTCCATCTAGATCATTGATTCCAACGACAGGAGCTTCTCTGCCTGAAACAGTGGTTGTGAATGTGATGTCGTTGGTTCCCATCTGCCGAGACAGAACGATGGCCCAGGCGCTGTAGACGACTGAACCGAGAGTCAACCCAACACTTCTGGCGCGTGTAGTGAGACTGTATCCGAGATCGAATTCGAGTTTGCTAGTGTTGTAGAGCTGGTTGCTGTTCAGCTTGAGCACTTCAGCTCCTTGGAGGTACTCAGACCAGAATGAGGTGCTGTTCGCAGAAGGCTCTTGTTGCAAGTATCGGATAAACCGGCTTAGGTTTGGGCGTTGAGGAACCGGACTGCCGGTGTAGACTGCAGCGACATCATCATACAGGAAGGCGTGAGACCAAAAGTCGAACAGCGAGTGGTGCATTGTCACGACCAGAGCCTGGTCTGACGTGAGAGTTGCTTTCCATAGAGGCTTTTCCATATCCCAGTGATGGACTTCACCACTTTGCTGGAAAGCCTCTAGTGTCTGCTGAGACTCAAACCATGGGAGTTCCTCGTTGGTCCTTACTGTCTGCACAAAGGACTGTTTGTATGGAACAAACACGGTCCGCAGGATGTCTCGGGACCTGAACACCTCTTCAAAGCTTCTTCTGAGTCGGGCCAGATCGAGTTGACTAACGTCCCAAGTTCGGGAATAGGTGTATGGATCTGAGGGTGAGTTGACTGACACCAGCATGGACTCTTGGAAGGGTGTAACAGGATAAGCGTCGCTAATATTACGGTTCGCCTGCAACTCTGAAAGCGGCTTCTCGTCCTGGAGGAGTGAGAATGGTGCCGGGTCTTGCCCATCCTCCGCACCAAGAGTCTGAGATCGGGAGGCGACGTCACTGAGAGAGATGTAGGCGAGCAGGTCACCAAGTTCAGTAGCTAGACCGTTTTCACGTAGCTCTGACACAACCCGTATGGCCTCGATGGAGGTTCCGCCAAGGTCCGTAAAGGAATGAGATCGGCGAATGACAGAACTATCAATCTTTAGAGATTCTGCCCATACCGATGCAATCTTTTCTTCAACATCGGTGAGCATGTCCTCCGCATTCGCCTCGTCGCCTAACTCCATGAGCTTGGCAAAGCCAGCAAAACCGAGCTCTTTAGCCTTGCTTCGCAGGAAGTGATAGTTGAGCTTCCCGTTCCCATTTCTGGGTACCGACTCGATAGGGATCCAAAGAGTGGGCGTCATGAAAACTGGCAGGTTGGCACGAAGATGGTTCCTCGCTACATTGACTGCATCTCTGAAAGAAGTACCATCATCAAGGACAACACCAGTGGCCAGGACTGTGCGATCTTCAATCTTGACCGAGAACGTCACAGCTCCCTTGATCGCGTCAATTGACGTCAAAAGCCGATCGACTTCAGCAGGTTCGACCTTTTGCCCATTGATCTTGACTTGCATATCGACACGTCCTTCAATCTCGATCTGCCCATTGGGAAGCCATCGAGCCTTATCACCAGTCCGGTAAAGCTTTCCAGGACCGAATGGATTGGCGATGAAGGCTTTCTCGGTCAGTCCTGGCTCATTGATGTAGCCTTGTGCGAGCTGTGGACCAGAGAGACAGAGTTCACCGAATACGAGTAGTGGTGAGAGCTCAAGGGTACCGTGGCGAAGGATGAAGACGCTCGTCGTGTCAATTGGCGGGTCCAGTATGCGAGGGTTTGGGACATGTCCATCAACTGTGGCCAATGGTCTTCCAAAGTTGAGCTGTGTACACTCGCTTAGCCCATAGGTGTTCCTCAGTGTAAGGTTCTTGACAGAAGACCAAGTGTTCACAAGCTCCTGGGGAGTCTGCTCGCCCACAAGAGTAATACTCTTGAGACTGGGGACGTCCTTGGGCGACAAAAGAGAAAGGGCAGAAGGAGTAATTCCAAGGGCATCGACCGAAAGCCGATTAATGACTCCTGCAAGATCCCGAGTGAGAGCCTCTTTGGGTGCCAGCACTAGAGTTCCGCCGTTGACAAAAGTGCTCAAGATAGTCCGCTGAGCAGCGCTGAAACTTGGGTTATAGAAAAGAAGCCACCGGTTCAGTCCGTTCAGAGAGTGATGCTGCATCCCGCTCGTGGCGGCCTCATGAGTTAGTACTGCACCTTTGGGCTTCCCTGTGCTGCCGGATGTGTAGATGATGTAACAGCGGTCTTGAGGCTTGACATGTACGCCGATGCCGTCAGAGTTGTCAGGTGAGCTCTCGGCATCATTGTTTAGTCGTGTGTAATCGTGTTCAACGTCGACAGTGTTGGGAAGCATGTTCATGTATCTGCGAGTAGAGAGAACCGCTGCTGCATTGCAGTCGCTGACGACTTGCTCGAGGCGATTGACCGAGGATTCTGGGTCAAGGACAGTATAAGCTGCTCCAGCCTTGAGCACCGCCAGGATAGTCACGACCAGGTCCAGGGACCTGTCAGCCAAGATTGGATACACAGCGCTTTTTTGGAGCCTCAGCCTTCTTACGAGTTGATTAGACAAGCTGTTGAGCTGGGAGAAGGTGAGAGTGACTTCTCCCCGAAAGTCAACTGCGACTCGTTGAGGGTATCGAGCTGCAGTCTTCTCAAACAAAGCAGGGATAGTCGTGGGCCGTACCTTACGGGTACTAACTGAACGGGACAGAATAAGGCGCTTTTCAGTCTCCGAGACGAGCTGGATGTTGGATAAAGGGAACTTGTCCATAGCGCTCAAGCCTTGGGCGGCACTGAAGATTGCCGAAACAAAGTGTCTAAACACCAATTCGACCTTCTCCAGTGGGATCTTGGTTGTGCACTTGATCGCAAGTTGTAACACACTGGCGTCGTTGATGCACAACACGACGGGGAACTTCCTCAAGCTTGGCGCGATGCAGGGGGTGTTGGTTGTCTGGCTGTAACTAACGGCTGTTTCGATCAGCATGCCATCTGGGGCCTGCTCTTCGATTCCATTGTATCCGATAAATGCGTGACGACCGGCTTCCGTATGGTAAGCATACAGGGAGTCAGACAGGTCAGAGAACGTTGCGTCTTCCCCAGTGGGAACTCGCAGCCGGACGGGATAAGTTTGATCAAGGCATCCGACGCAAGTATCTGAGCCCACAAAGTTTGCATCTCGACGAACGGTTCCGAAAAGAACCTCTTCTGAGTCGGAGTGAGCGCTCAATACATGAGCCCAGATTGCTTCGAGGAATGTCTGACGCCATGACTTTGAGTCTTCATGAGATTTCTCAAGACTATTGAGCTTGGCCAGCTCTGAGCCCTGGATAACGGCACTGACACCATGTCTGTCCTGGTTAAAACCATCCAGAGCATCAGGTTCAAGACCAAAGATAGACTGAGGAGCAACGTCTGACAGAGTCTTGGACCAGAAGGTTTTGGATGAGTCGATGTCCTTGCGTTGCTGTTCGAGGTATCGTGTGTAAGCGGTAAAGCCAGTACTTTCGATACCCGGAATGCCGTGGATCTGAAGGAGACAGTCGAGTCTGAGCGTATGAAGAGATGTTGTATCGACCAGAGCTCGATGAAAGTGAAGTACGAGGTTGATTTCGTCAGAACGATTGTTGGCTTCGACCGTCAGGAATGCTGAGCCTCGGTGACGCTTTTCAAACCCTTTTTCAGGGCGGCGCCACTGAACAGGCTCAATGCATCGCTGAACCACGACTTTTGGCGTTGGTCCATCGGTAATGTAAGATCGAAGACATATGTCTAGTAGACCTGTTAGCAACAACTCCTACGTCGATGTTCATAAGTTAAAATACTTACGATGATATGCCAAAGATCTCCATGCATCAATTATCTTCTCAGAGCTCAAAGCAGACGTCTTTCCAGAGAAGAGCACCGCTTCAGCCCATTGAACATCCTCTTTGAGAATATCCTTCTGGACTTCCGTCGCAGGGAGGACAGTCTCGACGTCTGAGAAGCCCATGTCTTTCTCGTGCTTGACAAGGGCTTCGACAGGCTTGAGGCTGAGGCCGTCTTGGTAAGGGAGGAAGAAGTCCTCATGCTTCTCAGTGTGATGATAGAGCTTCATGATGAAAGATGATTAAGTTATTAGGGGGGTAAGACGAAAGATGCTGGGAATTTTAATCTAAGTGCTTTTGATCTATGATGAAGATATGCTTGTGATGCTGGATGAGATTGATAGCTGTTCTACAAGATCGTTACGTTATTTATATTAAATATCCTTCACTTCTCTCTGCTTCAGTTCTTTCGTTCGTGTCTTTGGAAAATTCTTTTCACATCCCGATGTGGTGACACAAAGACTCGGGCTCAATTGCCTTCTCTGTTGCAAGTATCTGCAAGTAAGCAGAGCGGCAATGGGGCCATGCCGAACGTTCTCCCGAAGGATTGGATTCCCTGCCTTACAAGGAGTAGAACACATCTCGTCATACGTTTCTTGCTACACGTTACTCAAAACATTTGGGAATAACCTCACAAAACTTGTGCAAGAGGCGCACTATGCCTTTTTTGGAAGTGGCGATGATGCATGTATTGGATGTTGTGACTTGGTAGTATTCGGGTTGAGCAAGGCTTTCGCTTACGGCCCCACGATCTATGTAGTCTCGCTGACGCCACGTGGGTTGCATTAACGACCGAATAAGGCATTGATTGAATCAGCGGCTGCATATTACATCCTTTCAATTACTCGTGTTCTGATTCGTGATTGCGGCTCCATAAGATGTGTCTCACAAGTGGCGATATCATATTCTGCAGCTGAACCGTTGTAGAAAGCAGTGGTGGGCGAAAAGTGAAGGATCAGAATCCTTCGAAACACTAAGGAACTAGTTCGAAGCCTGCATCTCGAAAAATGTTTCCCAAATCGTTAATATACATAAAGCTTACAAGTTTTAAGAATGTGACTGCATCGATTTTATCCCGAAGGATGTCACACTTTAGCGACATGCAGCTAGAGAATGTGCTAGAAGCGGCCCGCTTCCGAGGCGACGCTAATCTTACACAGTGTTTATTGTACTGGGCGGGAAATGTTCCGATGAGCTGACTGAACCAGGGGTTATCGTATGCAGCCCAGGCCAAGACAAGACTACGATACTCAGAAAGCCTGAATTATAGCGGCATCTTGATCTCGCTATGATTGCCGTTATGTTAGATGAATGAAACGTTACATTGTGTCTTACATACTAGTTTTGTATATATAGGGATTTTCCCAGACACTTCTTCAGCCAATACAGCAGTTCCAAATCACGAGAAATCATTTCCAGCTTTGTCACATACTTCGTTAATCTTCTTCACTCAATTTTCAAACATGGCTTCTTGGGACAACCGCGTCGTCACCAACGAGCACTTGCTCCCTTACGTCGACTCCAACACGGCCCCGCCAGACATCAAGGCCGCTCTGCAGACTCTGCCGTTCGAGAGGAACATCTTCAAGGTAAGCCAGGCATCTTCCTTACAAAGCTTGAACATTATAGACTAACTGGGTCTTAAAGCTCCTCGCTAACAGCAATGTGTTCTTCAAACCGTTCATGACACTCCTTTCCTCCAGCTGGAGTGAGAATCGAAAGATTCTCCCATCTGAATGGCAAACCACTGTTCTACGTACGGCAGCCACTCTGGATGCCCCCTACGAGTGGGATGTCAACGAACCTGTCGCACGCGTTCTCGGTCTCACTGAGGAACAGTTTAGTGCTCTTCGCAATCCTAAAGAGCCATTGCCCGAGAGTCTTTTCACCCCGCGCCAGCGATTGATCGCTCGCATTGTTGAAGAGCTTAGCCGTCAACCTCGAGTAAGCGAGAATACTATGGCTGAGGCTTTACAGACTTTCAGTCATGAGGAGATTACTGAGATCTTCTTTCTCAATGGTATTTACGGCTTTTTGGCTCGGTTCATGAATAGCGCCAGGATTGACTTTGATGAACCTATTCCTGGCTTGCTGGATATTCTACGCAAGTACAATGCCTCAGCAATTGAACGAGAGAAGCAGGCCAAGAAGTAGACTTAGGTGACTGGTAGCCTTAGACTCATAGAAGAAATCAATCAATTAATTCATATATCTTTCATAATTTTGCTTTCCTGCGAGTTGTCTCTTATTACTATGTCCAGTAGTAGACTGTCCAGACCAACATTGATTGATGGTGAAAGCTGAGCGTAATCTTGACAAGGCTCCGACCGGCATGGTATTGTTTTTAATGCGTTGCCTTGGTCGGGCTTTCTTGCTAAGCCATTTGTAAATTTTGCACCACATTGATCAGTATAGCATGGTAAGTTTAGCGATAGTTAAGCTTACGATGTCTTAACAAGATACATCAAGCCCACAAACTGAAAGTCCCATATTAACTCAAGCCTTTAGGAGGCAATTCATTCATAATCTCGATAACGATAAGTCTTCTAAAACGAAGAAGTAATGAGTAATTGCGACTCATGATATCGGCTTGAGGCTTCTCGTTGGTTGGTGAAACTTATATATTCCCTACTAAATAGCTATAAAGATTTGACTGCCGTCTTAAACACTGATTAATTAATTGATTAATAGTCAAAGCTTATGATATTCCCACGAGATATATCAATCAATCTGTCTTAAGCATCTCGTTTGTCTTGCAATCATTAGCTATTA
Source organism: Fusarium sp. MPI-SDFR-AT-0072 (assembly GCA_020744335.1). NCBI lineage: Eukaryota > Fungi > Ascomycota > Sordariomycetes > Hypocreales > Nectriaceae > Fusarium > Fusarium sp. MPI-SDFR-AT-0072. The sequence continues at coordinate 6,141,110 of JAHBOG010000001.1, read as the reverse complement.
TCTATATAGTGAGAAGACTGCCTTTTACTAACGGCTTGTCCGACTAATCATGCTTGAGCCCCCAGAAGAATGAAATTTGTAGTAGTTATTCTACGGTTTAGAAATACCAAGCATAGTCATAAACCCCAACTTGGAAGGTGTATAAACTGCTCCGCACAAGGTAGCAAAACACAAGGCATCAATGTAACATAGCACAACCCTTCTTGATTCTTATGACACATGTGTTTTATTAACATGCTTTACAAAAGCCAGCTGAGGGATTAGGTATCGACAAGCCTTATTACCTCTTTCGGTGTTAGACAACATGTACACTGCATGACGCAATCTCACTGTATGTGACAACTCGTAAAAGATTTCCGCTTGCATGAAAGGGTTACATTACTACCTAATCCTACTACCCATCACTTTTTTTGAGACTCACGAGGCGCATATGCAGCTAGATCCTACCAAACTGCAAAACCTGCTTGACCCTTCCCACCTTGTCAGCAGGACCTGCAGTAACAGCCTCCTTCACACGCCTCTCAAACTCATCCCTGCCATCAACATCCCGAGGAACCTGAATAGTCTCCACAGGTGGCGTACGCAGGAGTCCTCGAGAAAGCAGGTCTTGGAACCACAGCAAGAGAGACTCTTGTTCCGCTGCTGTCCGAGACTTCAACTGTTCAGAGAGGCGGAAGTTCCTAAAGGTAACCTCTGACCAGAACAGCAAATGCTGAGATAGGCCAATAGTTCCACTCGCTCCACCCAGAGACCCAAAGTTGACATATGTTCCGCCATGAGACAGTGCATTTGCAAGTCTCTCGCCGGATTCACCAAAAACAGCGTCGATGGCAAGCACGATACGACCCTTGGCAGCAGCATCCGCGAGCTCCGCCGAAGCTTGCGTGCCGTGTTTAGCGAGATCGTCCTCGGTGATTACGATCTCGACGCCCTGGCTCTGCAGATCAGCCTTAAGGGCATCCAAGACACTACCCTCACGATCGCGCACGACGCTGCAGGTACGAACACCCTTGAGGCGAGCAAACTGCGCAACAAGCCTCGCGATAGTTCCAGAACCTGCGTTCTGAATGATCCAATCACCAGGCTTCAAGTCACGCATATCCTCAACAAGGAGGTAAGCCGGCAGAAACGCCATGCGCAAGAGGGATGCGCCAAGCAGATCCTTAGTAGGCGACAGGGGAATAACATCCGTCACGCTAAGAATCGCTTGGCTTCTCCAGGTTCCTAATCCGTGTCGACGCGGAACAACTAAGTCTCCGGGCCGAATGTGGGTCTTCTCCGGGTTGGTCAGAGGACCCACTGCTTCGACGCAAGCCACGCCGTCATAACCCAGGACGGGCTGGTTGTCTAGGGTATGCAGCGGCTTGACTGGGTAGCGACCTGCAAGTACGAGGAGGTCTTGGGGGTTGATTGGGGAGAAAAGGAAAGATACAAGAATCTGATCGACACCGATAGAATCTGGTGGAATTTGTTCTTTTTGGGGAAAATGAAATCCCACAGAGGCTGATTTGCCGTCAGAGGATTGAACCTGCGTAATTGCAGCCATTTTGTGAAGAGATGTGAACAAAAATTAGAATAAAACAAGAGACTACTAATTTGATTGTGAATTGAGTTTTGATTGCGCTTGCTAGTTTCTCGGTCGAAAGACCCAACTTTATATCCCTGGCGCTCATCACTTTAGTCCACAGCCCTCTGGAGAATATCCCCGATGAGAACAACCATCATCGACAGATCTCAAGATGCAAATGCGGCAACTAGTGTTAGCTCACTTGGCTCGCAATCACGCCAGCGCCCTATGCCCCTCCGTCACCTCGCGTATGCACCCGACCCCTGGTCAACGGGAACGAAATCCATTTTCAGGCTAAAATCCTTGCGAATACCACACAGTGTGCTGTAACGTTACGGTACGGGCCGGATTCCGTCATCGCCTCGTTCCTGTTTTCTTTACCCTTTAGGGCCAGACCGTCAGGGTTCTGAATCCCTTCACTTTGCATGTTTTCTATCGTTTTCTATGTAATTTCTAAGCATCGTTTCATGCCCCCCTGAAACAGGTTATTGGTTGCGATAATTACGAATTTAAATATGAAAACTTTTATGCTTCTCCACAGCTTCAGAAATACATAACTCCAGATTACGGCCTAGTGTTGAAGTTTTATCTCATCGTTCAACAGTGTCTTTTAGCGTTGTAACCTTAAAAACTTTAATCTTGTACGAATTCTAATATTCTTCTTCACTATGTCTTGCTCTCAGGAGAAACGGTCCGGCGACAGCTCGGATGAGACTCGCTTGTCACCATCTCCCGGCCCTGACCTTTCAGGCAACGAGGCCCTCAAAGAACCTCAAGTTGAAAAGCCAGCACCAGACCCCTCTCCTCGTAACATTCATGGCGTCAAGGTTAGTAGAAATCATCGCCCCATAACAGACCTCTTGCGAGTTTGCTAACTCTGAGTTATAGTGGTTCCTCGTTGTCTGCGCTCTTCTCTCCGCACTGTTCCTCTACGCCCTAGACAACACTGTCGTCGCCAACGTTCAAGCCAAAGTCGTAGAGACCTATCAACGCGTTGACCTTGTCCCCTGGCTTGGTGTTTCTTTTGCCCTCGCCTCAGCCGCAACCACACTCCCCTGGTCCAAAGCCTATGGCACGTTCTCAGCAAAAAAGCTATTCATCGGCTCAACCACTGTCTTTATGGGTGCGTCTGCACTCTGTGGTGGCGCACCCGACATCGACTCCTTCATCGTCGGTCGTGCCATTGCTGGAGCGGGAGGTTGCGGCATGTACATGGGCCTTTTGACACTCTTGTCAGTCACCACTACGAACGCCGAGAGACCAAAGTATCTCAGCCTTACAGGTTTCATCTGGGGTATTGGTACAGTTCTTGGCCCTGTGGTTGGAGGATCGCTTGGTGATAGTAGTGCAACTTGGCGATGGGCCTTCTATCTGAACCTATTGGTCGGGGTTGTCATTGGTCCAATTTACGTCCTTCTCCTCCCCGACTTCAAGCCTCAGGCGGGTGTCCCCTTGACTAATCGTCTAGCTCAGATCGACTACCTCGGTACGGCTCTTTCAATTGGTTCCGTCCTATGCCTCATCATGGCGATGAACTTTGGCGGAGTCCTTTGGAGTTGGGATGCAGGCAGGAGCATTGGTTTGTTTGTAACAGCTGGTGTCTTGCTCATCCTGTTTGTTCTCCAGCAGATCTTCCAGATTGGAACGACGTTTGAGAACCGACTATTTCCCATGCACTTCTGGAAGAGCCGTACCATGATTTGTCTCTTCTTTACAATGAGTAAGTCATCCATTCCGACAAGTCTCTTGTATTAATTCATTCAAGCTAACGTGTTTGTGTAGTGCTGGCTACCTTTGGCAGCTTCATTGGCATTTTCTACCTGCCACTGTATTACCAGTTCACTCGCGGAATCACGGCTGTAGAGACATCGGTCCACCTGTTGCCCTTTATCCTGTTCCTCGTCGCCTTCAACCTGTTGAATGGTCAATTCATGGGCCGAACAGGATACTACTATCCTTGGTATATTGTAGGCTCTTTGATGGAGCTGATCGGTGGAGTTCTAATGTGTAAGTAACATCCGTTCTCTTCTAATACCTGAACTGCAAGTACTAACTGTGTACCAGATACCGTTGATGAGCATACATCAAACGCCAAAATCTACGGTTATACTATTATCCTCGGCACTGGCGTTGGCTGTTTCTGTCAAGCTGGTTTTGCAGTCGCCCAGATGAAAGTAAAGCCCACCGAGATCCCTTACAGCGTTGGCTTCATGACAGTCGGGCAGATGCTCGGTATCGTATTTGGCACTGGCATGTCTGGCGCTCTGTTCGTCAACTATGGCCAGCAAGCTCTCCAACGCGTCTTCCCCAACGTCTCTCAGACCGAGATTGCCGACGCCCTCGCTGGTGTTGGGAGCGGACTCATCGATTCTGCAAAGCCTGACGTAAAGGCAGAGGCTATCCATGGCATCACGAGAGCAATTCAACTCGCATACGTACCTATTATCGCGGCCGGGTCCATTTGTCTAATTTGCAGCCTTGCGATGAGGAGGGAGAAGGTGTTCCACTAAGAGGGGGTTGGGAGCTGGTGTACGTATCAGGTCTGTTCTCGATTTCTCATCCTGGTAGTTTCTGCCACCAGACTTGATATATAAGTTCTTCAAGATCTGGGGTTGACCAGAAGAGGGTGTCCCTTTGTCAGTGAGATAAAAGGACCTTACTTGACGCGTCTACAAGCTATGTCAGTAATACTAGACTAGTTTTGGGGGATAATTACTGTGCACGGAACAATATATGGGCCAAGCGGAGTCATAACCTATAGAACTACAATAGCTTTGTATCTAGTTCAGAATGCAATAAACTGAATATTAAAGGTTGAAAAATCTACAAATGTGATAAACAGTACCTACAGTGAAACTTTGCGGTTTATAGTTCTCCCCGACCACTTGCCTGCCTTGTCCTCCAATCTATCTACCATCGAAGGCCTCTGTAATAGTCAAATTACAAACATGCTAGAAGATGGGCTCCTGGATGTGGTCAAGACACTTGGTAAGCCGGAGATAAACATGACCTACATAGCAGCTCTTCTCGTACTAGGAGGCATGGAAGTCACTTGGCTATCTGGAGCTCCACGCTTGGTGTGATGCTAAGTCTACCAAGGATACTAAGATGGACGAGGTAGGTAGTAGATATTTCGCTGCAATTGCAAAGCCCAGCTGCGATTTGGTATTAATTGATTAACTAAAACGAAAAAATTGCAAAAAATAGTATTTCGCTTGCCCCGTACTGGAATCGAACCAGTGATCTTATCATTACTAGTGATACGCTTTACCACTGAGCCAACGGGGCTTGTTTAGCAACTTGAATACCATTGGTCATCTGGCGTGCCCAAATACTCTTTCCAATTTATCCCTGCATTGGGTCTATATGTTACGTGCCATGTCCCGTATCTGTAGGGTTGATTCAGCCTGCGACATTGCTTGCTCTGTCTGCCTTTATGCCGGCCAACCAAAGCACCATCTTTCTTGTCAATCACGCTCCCCAGAAGCCAAGTCAGCAGCATCCCCCCACCAGTCAGGCTTTACGTACCAGCATTATTTTCAGGCCTCGTGAAGTACATTTTGCTATATATTGTACAAGCTCATTCCCGCTTCGTTGCAACGCTCCGAGCATTACACGAGGCCAACAGCAACGGGAGAAATATACCTCGGCCGCAGGAAGTACCCAGCTCGAAGAGATACAGATCCACAGTATTGTTAAATTTGTGGAATCTGGACAAAAGACAGAAGGATGTTTTGTAGATATCACACCCAAAAAGCCTCTATATCCTCTATCTGCTGCTGTTAGTGGTCTTGAAGACCAAGCTGACTGGGGTCTCGATGCCTCATCTTTTCCTGATCTAGTAAGCGTTGTGCGGGGTGAATACGGATACTCACAGCGCAACGATTTGTTGAGACAAACCTTATTACCTCGCAGTCTCCGCCTGGGGCGTTCCCCGCTCCCAGTCGCTATTTTTCAGTGCTGTAGCTTAGTCTACGGAGCCAGTACTTATTAGTATCCTTTTCCCCTTTTAGTGCCGATGATTTCTCTTTTACTAATACTCATACTAGCTCTTGCTTCCATGGAAACACGCCATGGATGATACGACTGGCAATGAGTCGCTGGAAATACATGATGCTCAGGAAATGACCTCATTTGTATGCGACACATGCCATCGGCAGTTCTCACGATTTGAGCACCTGAAGCGACACACTCAAACCCATACACATACAAAGACAATCAAATGCAGCTACTGCAGTAGAAGATTCAGTCGCAAGTAAGTACTGTCTCCCACCAAGAACAAACACCCCATTTGAGCCATGTCAATAAGTTATTTGCTGCTAATCGATTTCCAGGGATGCGGCACAACGACATGAACGGTTACATGAACGCCAAGCACCCGAAGGCGTACAGAACTCAACTGCTTCGTCACTGCGCCGAACGTGCATGCCTTGTTCCAAATCACGCATCAAATGCTCGGGAGGGACGCCATGCAGTTACTGCGCTGTAAGGAATTATGCGTGTTCTTACCTGCCTCGGAAACGACGGGAACGTCAAATCATGCTCAATGCCTCTGAAGGGCAGGGCTCTGCAACTGGAAGAGCGGCATCGACCGTGCAGTCACCTGGGATTGTAGCCACGCCTGGGGCCGCACTCGATTGGCTTGAATCGCCGATGCACCAGCAAAACATGACTTCTGTTGCTCAAGTCCAGACGGATTTGGTAGGAAATGATCGATTTAACACTAACGAGGGCGGTCAAAGCTCGTCTGTGGATGACCATCTTGGGCATGAGCCTGGAAGGCCGACAGGTATCGTAGGCGATATCCCGGACACCTATTCATTACCCACAAACTGGCTGCCATTTGACGATGTCCCACTAAACAGCTCACTGTTGCACAGTCTCCAAGACATGCCCCAATTAGCATGTGAAGTCGATGATGCATCCGCAATTGCTCGACAGAACCTCGAGGCGCAAACACCGCATCCAATTCTCCCAGGAATACATGAACAAACCGTACAGCAAGACCATGTTTCTGCCTTGATTGCTTCCATGGCCTCAAAAAAGCCAGCGAAAACACAATGTTCGGGCATCAGTGACAATACTGCGCTTCCCAGCACCCAAGCCACGCATTATTCAGACGGAGCGGGATTTCGGGAAAGTAGAGGAGAGAGGTACATGCGTCAACGACGAGCTGCTTACGCCGAAGGCAAGGGGCCAAGTCCTGGCCACCATATCTACCCATCGTGGCTGAATGATCTAAATGCCAAAGTCGCAGCAGCAAGTAGAAGTAATTGGGCATCTAGTGAGATTCCAGATAGTATCTTTGAGGAACTCATGTCGAGATTGGATTTGCATGAGACCAGCTCCCATATCCTTGCCGACTTTGCCACGCACAAGAACAGTCTACTGACTAAGACTACCTTTCAACTATTTATTAGTCTTTATTTCGAGCACTTTCATCCGGTAAACCCTTTCGTTGACAGATCACACTTATCTATTCCCCTTTGGGGCTGGAGCCTGTGCCTAGCCACCGCTGCAATTGGTTCTAAATATTTTGGTTCTGAAGAAGTCAATCGCTTTGGGGATTGCCTATGCTGTATTCTGCATGAGCTAATGGCAAGAGAAGTATGTCAATCGTCATCTCATCATCTGAGAAGAGTCTAGCTGACTTCGCGTAGCTCGATTTTGTCAAGTCTCAGGAGCCGTTGCCATATATACAAGCCCGGATCCTTGCATCAGTTGGGCTCTGTCAAAGTGGTCAACTGGAGCTGCTCAGATGCGGATACAACGCCTCATCCATGGTAGCACAAGCTTGTCTTCGGCTTCGCCTACTGGGTGAGGATGACAATATCGGCTCTTATCAAGATGATCAGAATATGGAGCAGAAGTGGATCACTTGGCGGTTCCGAGAGACACGAAGAAGGACGGGTCTTTTTGTTTGGGTAAGTAGCCCGCTTGTTTGCGAGTGATGGTACGTTCTAATACGACGTATAGTTAGCCAGTTGCTACTTCGCTCTTGCTTCTGAGCATCACCCGTGCTTGTTCCCCGATCAACCTCAACTGCGGCTTCCATGCCGGGAGGAATTATGGGCGGCCGAGTCCCCACAGGCTTGGTCTACGGCAAGGTCAGCAGGTAGAGATGCCGATCCAATAGCTTTCTCTGCCGAAGAAGCCTCACGACCTACAGTGCCTGAAGTCACACTGGAGCTTTGGCAAGGCTTGAAGTCGCAGCATTCGTCGAATTCCTTTGCAACCATTGTCATAATCCACATGCTGGTCCATCGCAGATGGAACGCTAATGAATATTTGACTGATGCAATTCGCGACATACCACAAGCAAATCCACCACACCTCTATGTACCTGGGAGACAGTACCTTGGTTCAGTGCCCGAATACATCAAGTGGCGCAATCAGTGCTGTGACTGCTTGGATGTGCTGCACTGGGAAGCACTCAGTCTATCAGCCAAGGCAGAAGGACTTGAAGGTCCAGTATTACTGCATCTACATCTAGCCCGCCTCTCACTCCTCACGCCGGTTCAAGACCTTTTTGCGTTTGCTGACCAGAGTACTCTCTCGGGGATGGCACACATGACTCCAAGTAGTCTCTATCGCCACGGTACTTCCAGCTTAGAACCAAGACACACTATCAAGATCTGGGCGACTCAAGATCGATACAAAGCTCGCCTCGCAGTGATACATGCTGGGGCTGTTCTGTGGCATGTGAGGAGATACTCATCAGACTCAATTGTTGAACCATTTGCTCTCTTTCTTGCATCATTGGTGCTCTGGGCTTATGGGCAAACTTCAAACATTCGAAATTTTTACGAGTCTGCATGCACTAGAGCGCAGTCTCCAGTGAGCGACAACGAGGACTCAGTGAGTTCTGCAACCACGACACATGGTTCAGTAGGAAGCCATGCGATGCACAATTATATGTCAAGCAGGCGGCGAATGCCAAGCGCCATGCAATTAGACAGGCCGATGGACGATGAACTTGTTCAGTACTTTATAAGATTTGGTGAGGACCTGCGTCTTCCACTTGAAGGAGTAGATGACCTGTGTACAAACGAAGGCCCGTTACAGATTCTGCAAGAGGTATCTAGTTTACTGATGGAACAGCACAAGCCTTGGGGTATTTCTGAGACTTACGCTAGATTTCTACAAGACCTACAAATGCCGCAGTGGCAAATATGAACGCACCTTGGACTGGTAGAGTAATGGGGTTTTAGACTCGTCAGAAGGGAGCCAGCATGATGACTTCTTAGTTGATCCCTTGATATCTTATGGAACGATTACTGATAGATCCGGATGTCTTCGAGCCGCATGTACAAGTGTTTGCCGTTGGTCATTCGCTAGGCCAGCAAGTACTTCGATAGCTGTCTCAACAAGAAAACAAAATTCACAAGCTACAAGGCTCCTAGCGGCCACCGAGAAGTCCCTGTACAGCTCTAAACCTTACCCATTCTTGTTTCCTGGCTGTTGTCATAGGCATCGACGTGATAGGTCTTGAACTTCCTCGTAGGAAGCTTGGCCTCGAACATCAGGTCAAGTTCCTCGTAGCTGCGACCTCTTGTTTCAGGCAGGCGGAAGAAAGCCCAGACAACACTGAGACACGCAAAAGCGAACCAGAAGAATCCAGTTTTACCTGTGATCTAAGGGTTAGTATTTGAGAGCGCTGAAATGGGGGAGATCGACTAGCCTTTCCAATTCCAAGCAGAAGGATTCATCATGTACGGCTGAATGACATTGGCAACGATTTGTGCCAGGTAGTATGAGGCTCTGGCCAAGACCACGGTCTTGGATCGCAAACGCGTAGACGAGACTTCTGCAGGGATGGCCCATCCAATTGGGCCAACAGTGAGAGAGAACGTAAGTAGCCAGATCAAGCAAAGGATCGACTGAACCCACTTGACGGCCGGATTGGAAGTGTTGGTAGCTAAAGCGCCGATGATGAGCAGCCACATGCTCATAGCACTCATACCTGCGAGATACAGGTTTCGACGGCCGATGTGTCTCATTAAGAACCAGGACGCAATAGTGCCACAGAACGCCATTCCAGTACCGCCAAGATTGAGGTTGTACGAGGTCTCTGAGTCAAGTCCTGCCTGCTGGAAGAAGTACGTGGCAGAATAGGCGAATTGGGCACCGCAGGTAATCTGACCAAGGAACGACACACAAGCAATCTCGGTACGGCGTACATCAGCTGGCTTGAAGCAATCCCAGTAAGAAGTCCCTTCTGCAATGCGTTTCTCGGTCTCGTTTGTATGGATCATCAGCGCAACGAGAGGCTTTGCCTGCGGCTTCTCGTGAGAGGCCATCAGGCGGAGTACACTCTTTTCAGCCTCGTCGTATCGACCCTTACGAACTAGAAACCAAGGGGATTCTGGCATGAAGATACACGCGGCAAAAAGAAATGGGATCCAAAGCCATTGCAGAGCAAAAGGAATCCGCCATGCCCAATCGTTGTCCCACTCAATGAAGCTCTTGAGGACTCCAGCGCCAATGAGCTGGCCTGTTGCGAAGCACATGTTGGTGTAGGCGGTGAGGTATACGCGAAGAGGAAGCGGGCAGAGTTCTGACGCATACGCAGGACCGATCGTGGCAAAGATGCCCCAAGGAAGACTTGGTTGCGAATTAGCCGAGGGACTCAAGAGCATACGTCGTGTAGAGGGGAGGGTGGTTGCTTGGCTTACCCGCAAAGAATCTGTCCCACTGCCTGAAGCTCAACAGACATACCGAAGAATGATACCATGACAAAAGCAGCCATCGACACTACCCCGAGAAGAAATGCAGGCCGATACCCAAAGCGCTGAATGATGAACCCATTTAAGAGGGCGCCAACGATGGCACCAGCTTGCGGACCGCTACCCATGGCACTCTGCCAGCGGGCCGGGATCTGGTAGGTTTTGGTTGCATCCTGATATTCTCCAAATCGACGAGCGTAGGTAGGATAGGCATAGAGCGAGCCGATCAGGATAGTATCGTAGCCTTCCATGATAATAGATAGTGAAACAACGAGGGACCAGGCGACAGCCCATGGGTAAGACTTGAGGGCTTGACGAACAGTGAGAGCATGTTCGTGTGCATTAGCTGCCTGGGCTTCGTCTAAAGTTGCCTCCCAGGAGCCAGTTCGGCCAAGCATGACGTTGGGATCCCCCTTTTCGTCACTTGTATCACGCCTATCTAGGCCTTCGTTGTGCTCGACTGAATGAGAAGAGATAACCTTCTCCATGGCTGGTGCGGTATTTCTGTTTAATGCTGCTAGTGATAAAAAAAATACTAATATAAAGGAGATAGAGATGAGAATGTCTGATCTTGAGTACGGGAGAGTGTCCGAGCTCTGTCTTTTATACTTGCATAACACGAAGGATCGACTCTAAAGATCTGATATCTCCATCAGCCAACAGACTTCAAAGTCGCCTGACAGCCGAAACAGCTCTCCAAGCCCCGTGGGGAAATGCCGCGAGATGACCAGAATGCGGAGAAGCAGGCCGCATTGGTGCCATGCTCTCCAATGTGAGGCATTGGACAAGCGTAATGAGTGTACATTGATCCAGGCTCAAAACTAGATTGGTCTGCAAGGTTCTTCGGTATTTTGTCGTATTATTGACCCTTTAGTTCGTAAAGCTACACCCAATCCGGGTTAAGCCTCGTTGTTGAGTATTTCTGTCGGATATTCCACCCCCACAACGAAAACCCGAGATTGAACTATTCACAGCCACTAAATCAGTGAGACCAATCAAGTTTTGGTATTCGCCATGGATGGGTTAGTTATTATCGCTCATTCCACCCCCACTCGGTATTTCCTAGTATCAGGGTTTCCTGACTCTTCATCCGAAGTGCGAGAAGCAGAAGCAAGAGCAGGAAATCAACGCCAGTATTGAGAGGGGCAAGGAAGGAGAAAATGGTTTGCTAACAAGCGATCTGCATTTCCAACGTGTATAAGAGGTAGTGCAGGGTGATTAAATTGTCTTGATGTAATTCGTCGTCTACTTCATCTCAATCATTACATCCTCACCGTCCTTCCAATGGCAGACAACCCTATTTTCATCTCGTGGCGAACCACTCCGCTGACCATAAACTTGACTCAAAATGAGTTTGGGGCGATTTGTCTTTATGAAATCCTCCCCTTGAATCATTGTCATCAGAAGTCGGCTTCACATTTTTTTGCCTCGTCTGAGTTACCACTCGTTAGTGTCAGGCTGAGCGGCGAAGGCAATACCAACGACAAGACGGCAAAATCACTTGTTGGCGGCTATCTGTCTTCCAGATTGAGATACAAAAGTCACCAACAGAGCCAAGATGGAGATGTGCAGAGACTGGACATCCATAGTGAGGATGAAAGGGCGGGAATCTCGGTGACTGCTCATTTGAGTGTATACAGAGATGTGCCTGTTCTTAGGTCAGCCGTCACAATCACAAATGAATCCAAGTCATCGGATGTTATTGTCACCCAGATTTCATCTTTGACCATCGGCGGCCTTACAACAAGATCGAACGAATGGAACAAAGACTACGTCCTTAGCACGGCAACCAACAGCTGGTTTAGAGAAGCTCAATGGCGCAAACATTACTTGCCCGAAATTGGTATAGACAAGAACGGTATTTGTGAGCTATGTGACGGTCACTCAGGATCGCAGGCAACCTTTAGTCTCCAGAACAGGGGATCCTTCTCGACTGGCTCACACCTACCAATGGGCATATTGGAGTCCAAGTCAAACTCGGATACCTGGGCTTGGCAGATCGAACACAACGGATCCTGGAGATGGGAAATTGGCGACTACAAAGACAGCATCTACATCGCGGCTGGAGGTCCAACCAAGGCAGACCACGATTGGAGGCATACTCTGTATCCCGGAGACAGCTTCACTTCGCCCCCGGTCTCGCTGACTCGGGTTTCTGGATGTTCCCAAGACGCTATTCGTGCACTGAACGACTACAGACGAAGAATCATACGGCCGCATGAGGATAACAAAAGACTTCCAATAATCTTTAACGACTACATGAACTGTCTCATGGGTGATCCGGATGAAGACAAGATCGAAGCTCTACTTGATCCTGTGGCCCAGTCAGGGGCTGAATACTTCGTCATTGATGCGGGTTGGTACGCTGATGATAGTAATTGGTGGGATGACGTTGGCTTGTGGGAACCTTCCAAGAGGCGTTTTCCCTCTGGCTTCAAAACACTGATGGATAAGATTAAGAGTAAAGGTCTCATTCCAGGGCTATGGTTGGAGCCTGAAGTCGTGGGTGTCCGGAGTGTTGTCGGTCAAAGACTACCAGAGCACGCATTCTTTCAAGAAAATGGGCAGCGGGTCGTTGAGAGAGGAAGATTTCAACTCGACTATCGCCATCTGGAGGTGCGAGCCTGGATGACCAAGGTCGTTGATAGACTTGTGCTCCATTACGGCGTTGGTTTCTTCAAGTTCGACTACAACATTGAAGTCATCCAAGGAACCGATGCTCCAGGCTCATCATCCACCGGAGCCAATCAGCTCCTCCACCAGAGATGTTATCTCGACTGGGTCCGGTCGCTCCTCGACAGGTATCCAAACCTTGTAATTGAGAATTGCTCCAGCGGCGCGCAGAGGATGGATTACGCCATGCTATCAGTTCACTCTCTTCAGTCCACCAGCGACCAGCAAGACCCTATCCTGTACGCAGCCATCGCCGCAGCATTGCCAACGTGTGTCCTTCCAGAGCAAAGTGCGAGCTGGGCATATCCTCAGCCGGAATGGAGTGATGAGCTCAATGCCTTTACTGTAGTGAATAGTCTATTGGGGAGAGTCTATCTCAGTGGTAGACTTGACCGCTTGAGCCCTTCGCAGATGGACCTGATCACTGAGGGGATGCATGCCTACAGGACCATTCGTCAGCATCTTGTGACAGCGCATGCTATCTGGCCTCTGGGGCTACCTCGTTGGCATGACGACTGGCTCTCGCTGGGCTTGGAGACTAATAATGGTCTATACCTTGCAGTGTGGCGAAGACGGGGTAGCTGCTCAAAGGAGATACCGTTGCCAAAGTTGGCTGGATCAGGCAAGGTTCAGGTAAATGTCCTGTATCCCAAACGACTACCCACCCACGCCATCTGGAACAAAGGACAAGGTATCATAGAGCTTAAACTTCCTGAGAAGAGATGTGCTCGGGTTCTTCATATTACTAGCTAGATAGAGGCTGCTCATAAGCAACTGGACACCTAATCTATCGAACCTTAGCTTCGCGGCCACGATCACTCCTAAGACCCTAGCCTTCTCTTTCGGCTTAATTACTTCTCTCTTAATTTTGAAAGGTACGTGGACGAGTGCAACCGATGATTTACGTAGACTAAACAATGGCCATCTGGTCGCAGTCGAACGTCGCTCCGCTGCGTCTCTCTTCTTCATCGTGTGTATATACGAGAGAGTACAGACGTGACTCGACTGGCTTGCAGGTAGAGTGCGGGCTCGTGTGGAGATGCTAGAGATAGCACAGGGTACTATATCAATTGGTCTGTAACCCGTTGGGCCTCTTCTTTTACATATCTTATTCTTTTTTAATATTATTTATCTTCTCCCTGCCTACTATAGTTTTTCTTTTATCCAGATTTATATTATGTAATAATCTTTTAAAAATAGCTCGATACGGTAGGTAACTATTAATAAAGTTTAGATAACCCATGTTCAACCGAAGAGTTACACAGCATATTAGCAGCACCAAAGAACAAGGATGCAAATATGTTATTCCGACTAAATAGAGTTTGGCTATCTTATTTACCGAGTGTTCCGGGCGAAAAACAGCCATGCCACCTTGGTTTATTTCACCTTAGCCACTCCGTTACTGCTCTTATATAGTGGCCGTGTTCATGCTACAGGCAGTTACTAACTTGATAACATCCATTGAACTGTTTGCAATACGATGGTTTCCTCCAAACTACTCTTTTCGGCGGTTATTGCCGCGGTGCAAGCCATTGATGTCGATGTCGCGGTCGTAGGCGGCGGTGGATCTGGTGGTTATGCAGCTGTCAAACTGCGAGAGAACTATGGGAAGAAGATCGTAGTCATCGAGAAGCAAAAGCAGTTGGTACGTAGATTACATGACCTCTTAACGGCAGGGCGACTGACATATCTTAGGGTGGCCATGCACAGTCGTGGTACGATCCAGTGACTGGAAAGGCATACAATTATGGTGTCGACGCCTTCACGAACATCACCGTCTCAATTGACTTCTTCAAACAACTGAAAGTTCCTATCGGGCCAGTCCAGTCTGAACAAGTACGAAACCTGTACGTCGACTTTAAAGATGGCAAATCAGTCGACTATACGCCTCCAACCACGAAAGAGGCCGCAGATGGTATGGGAAATTATCGTGAACAGTGGCTTAAATACACAGACATCCTGTTACCTACTAGTGAGCACTTCCCACGAGGTGACAAGGTTCCGTCGGATCTTCTGCTGCCTTGGTATGAGTTCGCGCGCAAGTACAAGGCGGAGGCTGCGAGTCCAAGTATCTGGGATACCGTCGTCGTCGATCTCAACACTGCGTTGATGATCGACGTATGGAAAGCATGGAATCCCAGCGTGGGGTCATTTCAGCCAGTATCGGGTGATAATACGGAGATCTGGCAAAAGGCTGCTAAAATCTTAGGAAAAGATGTCCTCTATGAAAGCGAGGTGGTCTCGGCTAAGCGAAGCAAGAGCGGGGTCAAGCTTCAGATTAGAGATAAGGATGGGCAAGTCACCAACATCAACGCCAAACGACTTCTGATCACTATCGGACCCGAGACGATCAACCCAAAGTACTTTGACCTGAACAGTGAAGAACTGGAAGTCTTCCACTCCGCTGCCGGCAACCGTTATTACACTGGCATCGTATCTCACCCGTCATTGCCTGCGGCTGAGATCACCAATGTTGTTCCAGCTGCCATCAACGAAAACTATCTCGCGTATCCAACCGTCCCCTTCCAAGCCTACTTTCACTATAAAGGAAACTCTTCCACCGGACCTATCCACCGCGCACTAGCTATCGTCCCGAAGGAGACTTCAATTGAGGATGCCAAGGGCCTTATCCGCAAATCACTTCAAAATCTCATTGATGCGGGAACAATCCCTGCTGGGAACTCTACCGATCTCGATTTCAGAACGTTTTCGGATCATGGCCTTTTATACAGACGCTGGTCTGCTGATCAGCTGCGTGGTGGTATCTTTGCAAAGGCGAATGCTCTTCAGGGTCAACGATCGACTTGGTATACTGGGGCTTTCTGGATGAACAATGATTGTGTCATGTTGTGGAACACTACCAACGCCATCCTGAAGGAGATGCTGAAGGATATTTAGATTAACGTCTCTTTATCTACCAAGTTCTTGAGGACTTGAGGCATCTGAGCTCCCTTCTTTTCACTTCTTGACAGCTACGAGTACGGTGCGCCAGAAGTCAATTCCTGCTCTACCTAGTTCAAATATCAATATATTATTACGAGATTCGTAGCATAAAGTGAAAGGAATGAAGAATCACTCGCTCATAGACCGTTGTGTAGCAGAGGTTTGAGGCAAGACGGCTAGTATTACTGAGACTTTGCAACCAACATTAACAACCTCTTAAACCATCACTAAATCAAGGTATTGTAGCTCACATTCAGCAAGACTTTGCTCCCAAAAGACGAGTAATTGATAAATAGGTGAATGGGCGTGGCAGGACTCCTGTGTCTAACGACCTAATTCCAGTCTATATGCTATGAGCTACTACTGTTTTGACCCCAAACCCAATGCAGATTGGTACCAACCTCGAACCCATTATCAGTCTCTTGAGTAACTATTTCAACTAGTGATTTCACCCCGCTCTCGGTCAAACCCAGGCTCCCTTCCTTATCCAACAATAAAAGACCATTAAGGCTTTGTGCCAGGTACTCAAAAGCCACTCTAGTAGTGACTGGGGTCAGATCAGGTCTTCCCACTGTGACGAAGACCGTTTCGTCTACTTGCTGCAAGCCAGCCTCTTGAAGTTGACATGGTAGGAGGACAGGGCACCTTGGGGAGGTCAGCAGACATTGTACGAAAACACCTTTTAGGGATAAGAATCTTGGGCACTTACTTAGGATCAAGTCCGAACTTGAAGGCCACTGCGGACTCGATACTCTTCCACTCATGGAGGGTAGCCGAGTATGGGTTACTAGCATATCCATAAGCTCCTATCTCGGACCAAAACAGATACCCATCCGGGTTGAGCAGCGTCTTTAGGTTCTTCATAGCTTGAAGCCACTCATCTTTCTTCAACGCTGCATAGAGTAACTTCACATGCACTAGATCATATGTTCCCAAACACTCTTTCGGAAAAGGCTCCAGCACGGTGCCATACTGTAGCTTGACATTTGCCGGCAATGAAGCAGGGTCGTGGAACTTTCATTTATCAATGTCGAAGCCGTTTAGCTGTGCTTCCTTGGCAAGCTTTGGAGCGAGCTCTTTCAGAAAGATTCCAGTGCCGGTATCTGCGTCGGCGACTCTGGGGGCTGGCAGGGACTTGAGCTGTTGCCAGATGACTGGAGGGAGATGGTCACACATAATAGCCTTGAAGACACCATGCTGGAAGTCAAGACGCTGCCGCTCTTTCTCGACGGCGCCATGGTTGAGGGTGTAGATCGAGGGCATTTTACACAGCTTGAGCGACCATGGAAGTAGGAGGAATGTTTCATGAATAGTACAGAACGGGTAAACGATTCATGGGGGAGTTATAGATGACTGTCATTTATCCTCATGTGAGGGGGCAGTGACACAAGATTATGCAGTGTATCGATCGTAACAAACACCAATTGTTATCCGTAGCACCAACAGCGTCTTCGGAGTCCGGATGAAAGGTTACGCTTGACAGTCTTTATCCGTCAAAAAGAGGCTCGAAGATCAAGCAACAGCGCATGTTAAGATTAAACAAAGGTTCAATGTTTCCAGTATTGAGCATAGTTGCATGAGTTCTGATATGCAGGAGAAAGTGTACAAGGACTTTGAGGAGAAGTGGATTGTGTTCTGCCAATGGATCATTGATACGTATGGCCGGCAGTGACCAGCAGAACCGGAAATAAACGTAGATATCAAGGTTTCTGTAGATATAGATAGACGCTAGGGGAGTCTATATTTCTAGGTCGTGATGTAGAGCCTCGTCGAGGCCACAGTACTGCTCACCGTGTCCTTGCATACACCACTAAAGGCTCTCCCTCTTGGATTTTGTTTTCTAAGACATTAGGTGAGAAATTTACAATGGACTCCCTTCTATATCTAATCCATCAATGTCTATATGCTGTGCTTTGGCCTCTGCGACTAAACCTTCCACTTAATCCGTGATTTAACATCGTCTGAGCAATAGCCTCATATCTTCTCCTTCAGCATAGCCTGCATAGCACCTCTCATCGCCTCAGCCGGAGCTTTTCTTCCTGTCCACAACTCAAACTGGGCATATGCTTGCTCTTCCAGCACATCAACGCCCCTATACACTTTCCAACCAGGATATCGCTCAGCAACTGTCATCATACCTGTTACTTGCGGTCTGTATGCCATCTCTACCAACACTCCATCTCCAGTTCCTGAGAACACGCCACTGGGAATCTTCTCAGCTCCGAGATCATCGGCAGGCACGCAGGCGACGATCAGCCTGATCTGAGCGTCCTTTTCAGTGGCAGCCTCCTCCAATATTGCAAATGCCCGTGTCTTGAGGTCAGGAAACCTCGACGCTAGATCCTCAGCCTTGCTCAAGGTCCTGTTGACGACAATGAGCTCCCCAAAGCCTAGAGTCTGGACAGCGTAGCATGCCGCTCTAGCAGCACCTCCGGCACCCAGCACCAAAGCTGACGATGAAGCGAAGTCTTGAGCTCCAGACTTCTCAACACATCTCTTGATGCCGATCCAGTCAGTGTTGTCGCCATGAAGCACTCTCTTCCCATTGAGTTCTGAGACAACAATGGTATTAATTGCCCCAATGCTCTCTCCTCTTGGGGAGACTGAGTCTAGAAGCTTGCCAATCTGTAGCTTGTGTGGAAACGTGACAGATGCGCCGCCAAAGTCAGGTCGTTCAATTATGGTCTCGACTGACTCATCAACATTCTCGCTTTCGTGAATCTGGTAGTGATGCTGTAGGTTCAGAGCTTTGAACCCCGCATTATGCAGGCTTGGAGATAGAGAGTGCGAGATGTTATGGCCAAAGATGTAGAATTGCTTCTGACCATCTCCTTGGGCACTTTGCGACACGGTATCAGACATATGACTCATTGTATTTGTTGTAGAGCCGTTGCGGTTAATGAGTCGTTGATGGGATGGAGTAATGTCGTCTGCAATCATGGTGAACGGCTGAACGAGACGCAAAGGAAAGGTGAACGATGTCGAGAGCACTGATATCTCTGATATCAGAACATTAAATCACCCGCTTTCTTGAACTGATAAGTGGGGCGCCCATCGTTGTGATAGACCGCTCATCAAGGTAGTGGGAAAGAACTTTGCCGGCTGCGGCAACATCAACTACTGGGTGCGTTTAGTGCATTCTCCCTCCTCAAACTATCTACCAGCTCGTTTAGAAGTATATTGAGCCTGAAGGTCGATTTCTAGCCACCGTCAAGGGTCAAAATATGTGTAGTATATATCCGTGGTGGATGATCTATACAGGTTCTTGAGGATATAGTTTGTAAAGGAGCCAATTGCCAGAATGTTTAAAAAAAAAAAAAAGCGAACACACACTCTCCTTTCGACTAGAATCCCATGTCAAAGAGTTGTTCAAGATTACTAGGGGCATCATCAAGCATCCCAAGATGCTGCATGAACTCTGGTGGGTTCGCCAGCCTATCTGCTCGTTAGTTACCAAACTGGCACCTATTCTTTATGAACTTACCAATCAGTTGAGTCCAACGTAGCGAGGCTGTCAAAAAGGCCGTCGTCTTCAATGTTTGACACCAAGGCTGGGTCTATTGGGAATGGCATTCCGCCTACTGTTTGTGAATTTGCTACACTCGAGGACTCATTGCGCGGCAATGACGCGTTGACCTTGTTCGACAATAGTGTCGACGGAGTTGGTGGTAGATCGAATTGAGATGGCACTGGTTCCTTGCCAACTGCAGGATGTATTGGGAGAAGCGAATGACTGCTGTTACCGGCAGATATAAGCTGTGATTCGTTCGGGACATCATCTTGAGACAGTGTACCCAAGGATACTTGTAAGGTATCCAAACATCTCGCAACGGCTACTTTGGCGCAATGCAGATCATCACCGATGTTACTAGCAGTACCATGTGCTTCTTGGAGACGCAAAGACCTCGCAACTAATTCTATGCAAGCTTTGACGACAGGCGAGATAGCGCAGCGATCTATGATGCGAACGCGTCTCTCTGTAAGGCTGGCCAAGCATGAGACATTCTCCCAATAGCCGCTTGGGCGTTCGAGGATGGGACTGTTAGAGACCAAAGATTCGGCTGCTACTATTTCAAATATGGTTACTGAAGCTATGCAAAGACCAAGAGCCTGAGGTGTGAAGCTGTCAGCTTTCAGGTGGCCCATAGCGCTGAAGTTCTCTTTGCATAAGCTTATGAGTTCTCCAAAGTTCCCAGCCACCGCAAGGTTCTTCTGGTAGTGGATCAGGTCGTTCAATGATAGAATGACTTGGAGGGATCGGTTGAAAGTACTTATCACATGCCCCGGAACATGCGAGTTTGTATTCTGTTGGTCTCGCTGAGATTGCGGTTCAATGAGGATCTTGAGGTTCCATGGTTCCCATTCCTCGTTTCCATCAGCCAACAAGTCGCTTTGAAGCAAGATATTGGAGGATGTGAGGTATGGAAGAGTATCGAGACGTGCTGCGACCATGGTCTCTAGTATTGTGCAGCCCATAATTGTCCGTTTTATACCATCCCGGATCGACGAATCAGTTGTTACGCCTAGGGATAATAGGCCAAGAGATATCGCTGTGTATATGGCCCGGCCGATCGCAGTCCATGCTAAAGGCCAGTGTTTCTGATCCATTTCAAAGAGGCATATGACAAGCAGAGCTCGAACATGTCCGAGATCAAAGGCAGTTGGGTTCGCGAACAAACTTGTCTCGAGTAGAATTTGTGGCGATTTGAGGCTCTGTGTATCATCAACTTTCCTGCTGGAGGTCTTTGATAGTGTTGTCGACTGATATGAGGCGTATGCTAGGACGGCATGAAGAAACGCCATTTCTCCTGAGGACAGTGAACTAGCAGACGTCGTCGATGGGCCGCTAGACAGTGTGTAAGCAGCGCGCAGCAGTTCATGCTTTTGTGAAATTGGAAACCAGCAATGTGTTGTCTCAAAGTACAGGTCGAGGAGATATGACCAATTGTTCGGAAGCTCGGGGACATTATTCCACATGGCGTCTTGACGTCGTGGTGTCGGTTCGGTCGGGCGGCTGATGGTGGTATGAAGTGTTGTCCTTTCGATAAATTGAGGGGGTGAAGATACCGGAATAGTTAAAGGAGAATAATCAAAGGTTGGTAGGTCTGGTTGTGTTGTACTGGTGTCCATTGGTGTCATAGGAGCCCCTGTCCCATTCCCTGTCGATACCAGGAGCGTAAGACCCTCAACCACCTTTGTATCGAAAATTTGACTCGAGTCGGCACCTTCTTCGTCAAACTCACTCTCTGTAGAAAGAAGGCTTCCCATTTTCTTAGATACCGAGGACTTGTGCCATGTTTCGAGTAGAAGATCGACAGAGATATTGGCGTCATGAAGATCAGATGCAGGACAGAAGGACGATTGTTGGATAACACCCTCTAGAAGTCCACCTATCCACTCTTCACTCCCCTGGATAGACTTGAAAATTAGTCCCAGCAATGTTTCGATGCCTCTCACGTAGCCTGGTCGTAGTCCTCGCTTCTTTGAAGGTCCATAACTGCATGTCCGATTGTTATCGATGCATGACTTGCAAGATGGCCGTTGGCCACCGCATCGATATTTGCGTCTCCTGCACTCATTGCATGCTCGTGTAATTCGATGTCGATTACGTCCATTGGGCCCCTTATCTGAAGTCTCCCTGTCGGTCCTTGCTCGTTTTGAAGCTCTTGGACTGGCTTCTGGTTGACTTCTGCCTTTCGTTTCTGGGGAAGTCGTTGACATTGTGGGGCTTGAGAGCTGAAATTATCTTATCCTCTGAACATTGTTTCGTTTCTCTCAACTACCGAGTGGTTGACCCGGCCAGATTTCATTGATCCTCGAATTCATCAGATTCACTCATCACAATGCTCTTGTTTGATCCTTTCCTGATCCAGTAAGCGTTATGCGGGGTGACTGGGGTCTGGCTGGAGCGGCAGAGATTTCTGCCGCCTCTCTTTGATTGGTTGGGAATGGGCCGCGGCCACTTGCCTACCCTGGGCGAGTATCAATGGTCGGCAATATGATTGAACACACTGAAGGCAAAGGCATGACCGGCCGCTCGGAGAACAGCACCATGGCATCCTATGTACACATGACTCTGGCGACGCGAAAACACACATATTGGATATAGGTCTTATGCTTCGACGGGTCTAATCAGTTCCATCGACTCAAGCATACAAAGAACCATCGTCAGCCCCAGCAGATTACACGTGGAAACCATGGCAGCTTCAACTGCGACAACGCCTTTGGGGCCTTCGAGGATGCCAACTCCCCAAACACCATTCACAAGGACATGTACCCCCGACCATTACCAAACCAGAAACAACTATGCGCCGAGCGCCTCCATCGCGCTTATTGGTATGCGAGGCAGCGGCATGTCAACCCTAGCGGTCATGGCTTCGAGCGCCTTAGGTTTTCGAATTCTTGACGCGGATCAGTACTTTTATAAAGCCACAGGCCTTTCTCGAGCTGTATACAAGGCGACTAATGGCATCTCTCAATATCGACAAGAAGAGTTAAGACTAATGAGATCCATGCTCTTCGACAACCCGACCAGTGCAGTCATTGTGTGCGGCCCTGGTGTTGTTGAAGGTACAGGAAAGGAGTGGCTCGCGGAGTACGCCAAGGACCATCTCATCATCTATGTCCTGCGGGATGCCGAAGAGATCCAAAGGCATTTGAGAGTGTTCGACATAGCGACCATTCGGGATCTCACACGTCGTGCAGCGCCAGCTTACAGGAGACTGTCAAGTTTTGAGTTCTATAACATCTCCGATATGTCACTTTCCAAGCTGGATACAGCAACTTCACGGGGCGATATATCGCCTAGGGCTCTCGCACTTAAGAAGGTTGAAGAAGACTTTCTCCAGTTGATATACAGCATCACACGACGAGACGACTCCTATAGCAAGTACAAAGCAAAGAACAGTCTTTCATCCATACCACTCGAGACCAGAAAGTTTACGTACTCTCTATCTCTACCACTATCGACACTCAGCACGCTTGTCTCCGAGTTTCGCGGACTAGACACTGGAGCAGACGCTCTTGAGCTCACAATACCTGCTTCAAGTCTTGGTAATGATGTTGGCTTCAAAGACACGGCCGCAGATAGAATAAGCAGGCAGTTCTTCGTTGTAAGGAGGAATGTCAGACTTCCAATATTATATCATATCGACATTTACGGAAACGAAAGGAAAATCTCAGAGGATGAGTATCTCGAGCTCCTGCATCATGGGCTGCGCCTTGCTCCTGAGTATCTCTGTGTGGATCTCAACTGCGACACCACCAAGATACAGAATCTTATTGCATTCAAGGGCCAAACGAAAATCATCGCACACTACGTGGTTTCCGATCCAGCGGATGATGGTTGGAACTTGCCAAAACAATGGGCCATGATCGAACGAGCTCAAAGTCTCGGATGTGACATCATACGCATCTGTCAAGAGGCAAGGTCTGTGGAAGACAACTTCGCCGCCCAGCACTTTATCCATCGAGTCAAATCGTCGCCAGATCATACCATCCCATTAATAGCATACAACACTGGCCGTCTTGGACGGATGTCATGCTATCTCAACACCATCCTCAGCCCAGTCACACATCCACTGGTCCGAAGGCTGGCCCCAAACTGCCCATCGAATGCTCTGCTTACAGTTCAAGAAGCACAAAAAGCGGTCTTTTCATCCTTTCTACTCGACGGCCAATATTTCGGCATCTACGGAAATTGCACGTCGAAGAGTCTGTCACCAGCCATGCACAATGCTGCCTTTAAGCTCCTGGGCATGCCACACCGATACAACATCTTTCTTCACGAATCGATGGACCAGCTGTTCGAGCTCACTAAAGACAAAAATTTCGGCGGCGCTAGTATAACTGCACCTTTCAAGACTGCTGTAATACCAAAGGTAGACTTTTTGAGCGAAGAGGCTAAGGCCATTGGAGCTGTCAACACCCTTTTATGTCTGAAGGAGCCTACTATGGACTCTTTACTTGACAGAAATACCGCTGGGCCAACGGTAGCTCTTTTTGGTGAAAATACTGATTGGATTGGTATTCATACCTGTGTACAGAGGAACCTTTCTCCTATAAATGCTGTCAGAAGACGGACGACTGGCCTCATCATTGGTGCTGGAGGCATGGCTCGTGCTGCTGCGTATGCACTCATTCGACTCGGTGTGAAGACTATTCTGATTCATAACCGAACCCGGTCGAGAGCAGAAGAGCTTATCAAGCAGTTCGATAGTCAACAAAAAGGCATAAATAGCAAGATAGAGATGAGTGGTATCCAGATGGAGAGGGAGGATCAAGATCGTCCTTCGTTTAGGATCATCGATTCCAAGCAAGATACGTGGCCGGAAGATATCAATCTGCCCACAATTATTGTATCCTGCATCGCAACGCGAGAGATCAATGGCCAATGCTCAGCGGACACAAGTCTCCCAGATCATTGGCTCTCAAGTCCAACTGGCGGCGTCGCAATCGAGGTAAGCACTGACATCACAATCTTCAGCGGGATCAAGCTCATTTTTATTCACAGCTTTCATATACACCCCTCGACACGCCGCTACTGAAGCAGATAAGGTCTTTATCAGAGAAGGGATGGATACCCGTTGATGGTCTGCAGGTTCTACCAGAACAGGGAATGATGCAGTTTGAGTTATTTACTACGAGGCGGGCACCGGCTAATCTTATGCGGGAAGAGGTGTTAAGAGCATATAAGGAGCGTCTTGACAGAGCAGCGGATTCGTAGGAACTTAGACGAACCAACCGTATTTAGTAAAGCTACATTACTAATATCTGTCTATGAGCATTCTCAATAGGTCTGCTTAAATCACAGCGCCAGGCTACTTTGTCAACATCCCAAGACATATTACAGGCGCAGATAATGGCTGATGAACTGGAGAGACACAGATCTTTTGTTCTTTGCTCAAGAGTCTGCCAACTTTGAGAAGCATAACCATATATTCTCCATACTGGCGAAAATAAGAGAATGGGTATTGATTTCAAATAACACCAATCGTTTTTGTCGCTACACGCAGTAAAGAGCTGGATGAAGAATCTGGATAATGGCTTAACCATTGAACCTCGGGAGTCGCATCTCGGGCCCGATTTTGCCGGAATAGTATTTTGCCGTCTCAACTTCGTCATTCTTGTCTTGAGCAACATCACTCAACGCCGGTAAATACATGAGATCCAGAAATACCTGGATTCAACCAGACCCATCGTCACTACAAATCCATTAAGCCAGTCAATTGCACAAAATGAGTTCTTTCCAGCCTGCCATTTTATCAGCCTCGCTTGGCCGAGCATGGCTCCACGATTTCGCCAACAAGGCGAAACAGGCCTCAGAGCATGGCTTCAAAGGCATTGAGGTCTTCTATGAGGATCTTGAATATGAAGCAAAAAGACTAAGCAGTGTCGAAACTCCCAGCAACGACCAAATTCTCTCTGCAGCATCGCATATCCGAGAGTTGCTAGATGGCCTGAAGCTTACAGTCATCGGTCTTCAGCCATTCTTGTTCTATGAGGGTCTGAAGGACCGCGAGCAACACGCTCGACTCATCGAAAAGATCAAGCTGTGGTTCAAAATCGCCAAGATCTTGGGTACCAACACGATTCAGATTCCTGCAAACTTCCTTCCGGCTGATCAGTTAACCGGCGACATGGATGTTATAGTGGGAGATCTGATCAAACTAGCAGATCTGGGAATCAAGCAAGATCCTCCAATTCGCTTTGCGTACGAGGCTTTGTGTTGGAGTACTCATGTCGACACGTGGGAGAAGTCATGGGAAGTGGCCCAGAAGGTCGACAGACCCAATTTTGGCCTCTGCCTCGACACATTCAACATCGCCGGTCGTGTCTGGGGCGACCCAGCTTCTCCAACTGGCAAGACACCTAACGCCGATGAAGATCTCAAGGAATCTCTGCAGAGACTTGTCAAAGAGGTCACTCTGGATAAGGTATTCTACATCCAGGTCGTCGATGCTGAAAGGATGGAAACTCCACTTGTTAAAGGACACCCATTCCATGTTGATGGAAACCCGGCTAGAATGAATTGGTCGCGAAATGCTAGAGCTTATATGTATGAGACGGATCGAGGCGCTTATCTCCCTGTTGAGGATATTGCCAAGGTGTTGATTCATAATATGGGGTACAAAGGATATGTCTCGATGGAGTTGTTTTCACGAACTATGGCTGAGGAGGGAGAGGATGTACCTAAAAAGCATGCAGAGAGGGGTATAGCAGCTTGGAAGAAGTTTGTTGAGAGGTTGAAGCTGAACGAGCTCTAGATATGCAGGAATAGGAACTAATCACCGACAGCGATGCATACATGTCAGGAAATCTCTGCAATCCGGGAAGGTGTTTTTCAGTCTAGATTGACACGGCTTTTTAAAGTCTGGGGGCAAGAGACGTTTGTACGTAGATTAATTTGTCTAAATCTGTTAGTATATAAAATCTAGAAGTTGATGCCAGGACTCTTCTCAGCCGAGTCGATAAGAACCTTCCACGCTCCCTCCCTATCAAGCTTCTTCACTATCTCTTCACCAGCCCAAAGCCGCCACTGCTCTTCAATCTGATACCCAATAACATGCGTTCCCTCCACCGTAGGCCAACCCTTTTGCTCCGCCATCTTGATCATTCTGGTCCGTCTTGGCTTGAAGCACATGTCAAGCAAAACTCCCTTCTCAGAGCGAGACAGAAACTCTTCCAGGTTGGCTCGAACAGCAAGTTCATCTGGTGTTTGGGGTTCAAAGTCAGGCACCGTACCAACAACGTAGTATGGTGTCTCGAGTTTCTGGGCTTCTCCCTCCTTGACGTGAATGATGGTAGGAACAGGCGAAAGCTTTTGTGAGTCCCGCATAAGATCTCTGACTTCTTGCTCATCGCGATTCAACACATAGATGATTGATGATTGGAAGTACGAGCTGAGCGCATAAACAGCTGCTCGACTAGCTCCTCCAGCACCAACGATCAAAGACGGTTTGTTCAGAACCGGCACTCCGGCCTGATCGCCCTTCTCGAGCAGACAACCCTTGATGCCGCGCCAATCAGTATTGGTCCCGCGTAACTTCTTGGGATCTTCCCAGTCTCGATAGGTGTTGTTACAAGCGCCGATAGTGGCAGCAAGGTCATCTAATACATCGAGACGAGGGATGATGGCGTTTTTGTAAGGCATTGTCACGACTAGACCGGCTGTAGTGTCTTTTCGCGCAAGGTCCATTAAGTCATCGAGAGTGGCGCATTCTGTAGCATAGAATGTCCATGGGAGGCCGAGTGATTGAGCAATATGGTTGTGCATTGGCGGAGCGATCGAGTGACCGACTCCAATGCCAACGAGGTGCAAGGTGCGTTGTTCCTGATTTTCAGAAGCCATCTTGAGAATAACCGTTTTCTCCAATTGAATGCCAATGCTTCTTTTGTTTTCTTGTCTGTAGTCTAGTTTATCTATATCATGATGTTCCTCAGATTTTGGCCGCGGAGTATTCTTCTGCCGCTTTGGGGGAACACCACTTCCACTGAGCTAACCCCTCACAACTCCACTACCGCCTGAACCCGAAGCCCGACTGTCCATGTTTCCGCCACAAGAATTATATACGGGTAAGTTCAAATAAAGACCTCCTTAAGAGCAATAGTCTCTTGTTCAAAACAAACGCATCGGAAACAAGAGACAAAGTATAAGGCCCAGGGAGATAAGGTCAGGCGCGTGATAAGCATCTCAGACTTACCTCAAAACAAGAGCATGGTCCAGAATTACAGCATGGAAGGACCCTTCGATGCCCCCTATTGAGTTTCAGCAGAGTGTAGTATTCATCATATCCTCAGAGTGTTAGCCCCTCTTTATGGACATTCTCTTCAAAACAGCATTGCTCGTCCGATAAACAACGTTCTCAACTATATAATAGTAAAAGTTCTGCCCCCCATTTTCTAACCACTGGTAATTGGCAGTCCATGTGATATTTATCTCATGGGAGATTTGCATCGAAGTAACCCAATCTTGAGTGCTCACTGTCGGTAATTTTTCTCAGGACTATTCCTGTTGTGTAGTCGTCGACCTTGACAGCAAGTAACATGACAGTGGTCCAGTCCGAATCAGGTTCTTCTGCGTCGGGAAGAAACTTGATATGAGCGTTAATATACATACCATCAGGCATCAAGTACCTCAAGTGATGTGCTCCGGGGTTCATCAAACTCGATGTACTTTTAGTGCGTTTCCACTCTAGGTCCCATGCAGGTCCTGTGACACGAAGTGCGCCGCGCTTGACAGACCCAAAAGGAGCTGATTGTTGAGCAAGGTCGCATTCAATAGAGTCAACTGATAAGACATCTTTCCCATGGTCAGCGCCCCATGTCACAGTACTGTTAACAGCCGTCCATGACCAGGATGGTCCTTGATAGCTTGGTCTCGGACACAAGGCTCCAGACCGGTTTTCCCAAAGAAGCGTATCAGGAAAATTCTTTACCCACAAACCAGCTGCGTATGACCCTCCGCGCATAGGACTGAAGATCTGTGCCAGGCCTGAAAGAGCGAGGATCCTGTCAGCCTGTTTCGTGAGGTTTCGTTGGGTGTACCGCTGAACTAACAAATTCCAAACCCACAAGATGAGATGGTCTTCAGGCTTTGGGTAGTTGGAATCGGGATGAGTGCCAAAAAAGGCAATTGCATCGAGACGATGCGTGCCTTTGAAGACTGTATTCTCACTGGACGTCCAAGACCCATTGTAGTTGAACGGATCGCCTTTTTCTCCGTCCAAGGTCCATCCGTCGCAGTTCCTATCGCGCTCTTTGCGGCAAGACCACGTAGTTGTCCATGACCCGATTATCAGCAGTCGGCGAGACGTCAGATATTCTTGTAATATCCAACCCCGCGTGTCCAAGACGTTTTGATCTTCCTCCTTTGCCGCCGATTCGAACGTAGTCTACGGTATACAAATAGCTTGTTGGATCTGCCGGTCTAGCCGGTTGACGAATACGCTATCTGGTGGTACATCGAGCCTGGTTAGACCTATTGTTGACTGCGCCTAAAATAGAACACATGATATTACGTCTCACCGAAGGCCTTTATATGGCTTTACTGCGCTATAGATTTTGGATACATGTGTTGCAATGCAGTGGTAGTTGATCGATGGCAGAGCTCTGTGTATAGCCTCTTTTATCGGCAAGATCATGGCTCTTGCCAGGGTCCGTTCTTTTTACGTTTGCTACTACCACGGATTCTCTTCCTAGCTTCTCTCAGGGGTTTATTGGTGTCAATTAGCCATCTCAATGGAGGGAAACGAGCATTTCATACTTAAACAAGTAGAGGATAACAGGCATTCTCAAAGTCTAAAGTTAGGTTTAACTCTGTCATAAAGGATGGCTTAGCACGTATGATCAAGTGCCGCGAAGAGCTTCTGTAACGACGTATCGCGAATGACATCCGGACTGAATCAGATTCCCGGAACATTTACTGCGCCAGACCGGCCACATCGTTGCGTATTCAGTCAGAACTTGCCCCCGGAGTCGATGAATAGATGAAAGATGATGATCAATTTGACTCTGTCTGTGAATTCATTGATTCACACGTAGTATGCCAGGACCGATACAAACTGGAGAGCGAGACGGGGTTTCACGGCAGTATCATGAGCCTTTCTTCATGAGGCTGTAGTCCTCAACAAACGCCAAACCACCGCTGGCTTGTATAAGATGGGGGAAATGGAAAAGAAAGGAAATGAATACTAAGATTCAACGAAAGAATGAAGTTTGGAATGTATAGCGCCCCCAGCCCAAGAATCGATCGGGCTGTTCCCGATAGAATGGGCTTGTGAAAAGTGCATGTTGGGCGAGCAAGAGGCTTGAGCATATCTTACGTGTGACCCTGACGTGTTCATATATGAGGAGACTATGGTTTTAATACTCAACTTTCCGCACAGTAAAATGGCTTGTTTACTGCCCGAAGCCTAGTGTACACCAGTTGAACCCTCTATCAGCCCAATAGTCGGGTGCAGGGCATCAAGATTGATGTCTAAGGAGAGCCCATTGTTGGAAGTATGCTGATGACATAAGTCAATGTCGTCATATTGGGTACTGCCACTGCTGGGTTTGCATAACCAAACACGTAAGCAAGCCCCTGCTTCAATGTACATCCAAGCCTGCCAGCTGCAGGAACGAAGAACTACAGCCTTTTTCACAGGCTAAGCTGAAGTACCAAGCATTGATTAATGTGTAAAGCATACAATAAGTCTCTCACAGAAAAGAAATGCTATTTGCCAATGACTTGACTTTTTGGATCAAGTTCAACCAAGCTTGCTGGGGGTGGTCTATTTATCAGTTGCCAAACGGGTGGGAAAACAACAGGTACATGTGCATAAGGAGCATAAAAGAGACAGAAAAAACCTGCGCTCCTTTCCCGAATTTTATGGCCTGCTACTACGACAACCATTCTGTCACAATACCTACTTGCTGCCTTATTGAGGCCTTCCAGCTCCTGGGTACCAGGCCAATGAGAATTCACTCGGCTACAGAAGAGCCGCCAATCAGAAGAGGTATACACAGCTGTGCTGTTTGGGTGTCACTTGGGTCGAATAAAGGAGAAATGCACTGTAAAATCGCTTTGCTTTATATATGTCAATGGTAAGAGGTGTTGTCTTTGCTTCATCAGAATCAAGAAACTATCGCAACATTTATAACAGAATTTATTTCTGATTTTAGGTGTACAAACCAAAACCATGTGCGACGACCGATCCTTTCACATGCTTTCAATGAGGCAGCGGCCTCAATTTGACCACACAAATTTCGCCCTACCTTTGCGAGGCGCTAGAAACTACAGGGCGAGCGATTACCAAAGCCCTGTCGCCAATCGATATAGTGAAGCGGTAGGCGAGTGTGCCACACTCGGACCAGACGAATGGCAGGGTTCGTCAACTGAGGCCAATCTTCACCACCGAAATGTTCTTTGGCATCCTGCATCTGCATACCATCACCTGAAACTGGACCTACTGCAGCTCTCGACAGATTTATTCAAACGATGGATGCCTGGAGTAGAGTACAGCGCGCCACCAGAAGACAGGTTGCAACCCCAGGAACGATTCAGGACACCTCGTCGCTATTCAAGCAGGCGACAAGTGAAGGAGGAAGAAGACATTGATGATGACGGGCTTGTTATTCTGTCTTACGCACCCCGCATCAAGGCATTCTTTCATTTTGCTTGTCCCTTTTACATCTACGACCCAGAAAAACACCAACAATGCCTCCTCACCGTCGGCCTAAAGTCAATCGAGGGTGTTATTGAGCACGTCATGAAACACCACTCCCGATCACCGTATTGTTCAAGATGCTATCAGAAGTTCAACTCGCTAATTGATCGCGATGATCACATTTTGAACGGTAGATGCAAAAAGCGCTACCCAGACCCATCGGATGGGGTCAATGAAGACCAAAAGGCCTTGATGATAAGAGCCAATGACCACTACTTGAGTGAAAAGCGGCGTTGGCACCGTATTTGGTCTATCATCTTTCCGGCTACAGAGTGGCCCCGGTCTCCATATCTGGATCGAGGCCGTGGACTCAAGACATCGATGGCACGGGACTTCTGGGATTTATATGGTGTGCAGCTTGTCTCGGAGATTGTCGAGCATCAGAAGCTGCCCAATACTCAAGAGAGTAATGCTCATAGTGTACTCTACGAGCTAGGGCTGCAAGACTTGTTGAACATGGTTATTCAGGAGTAGGACTATCAAACCACCAAGAGCATGGGATAGATATCAGGTTGTGAATTGAGGGCGGTTTCTTGGAGGAGTTCGTGGCTTCACTGGGATCGATCAACATGTTGGGCTGTCGGCATAAACAATAGATAGAACTGTTTGTGACTTGGAATTACCTTGCAAAATAGTGGACATTTAGATTCATGGTTCTCACGACCAAAGGCTAGTTGCGTAGGCATATTAAATAACGGCAGAAACAAGAACTCATTTCCATTAGATTTATCGACAGGTTGCAAAGCTCCCACCTAAACTAAACGGTAAGAAATTGACTACAAAAGTAGCCTGAACACACAAGAACATAACCAACATCTCCCGACAGGCTTAGCAGACAATATTCCTTCATCTAAAGGCAATCAACGCTGATACAAAGAAAACATAAAAAGAAAAAAGAGAAAATGCATATTCCATAGTTGGGATTGAGCCTTGCGGCTCCAGGCTTGTCTTGTCTCTCTTTTGAGTCTTTTAGGGTTTGGAAGCCTCCTGAATAGTGAAATAAAGGGCTTCTTGTGCATAGATGCACACAACTTAAGATCATTACTAGGAACAGCGACGATTCGCAGCGTTCCCGTAGAGAGTGAAATCATTCAAATCATGGTCGTCATGAATTATCGATTCTAAAGGAGCAGTGTAAACTTCAGAATCAACAGTATTGTTCTCAAATGTCCTAAAGTCAGGACTTTGACTTGGTGCACTGTTAGTAGTAAACGTATAATTCCAAAACAAGGAATTTTCTCTCTGACTCGCATTTGGCGTTCCAGAAACGCCAGCATTGGGCAGTTCAGAGTTGTAACCGAAACCTTCAGATTGCGGTTGTAAAGGCTGAGGGGGAAATGCCTGATTAGGATGTATGTAAGTTGGGCTACTGTAGGTTGGTTCTGGTGCTCGCTGCACAGTATCCGGACGGGCTTGCGGAGGGACGGAAGGGCTGCTTCGGGTTTCCGATGGGGCCGATGAAGTGTTATAGATTCTATCCGCAGATCGTCTAACAATCGATTGGATTTCTCTTTGCGGGAGGCCTTGTACAGATTGAAGCTCTTCCTGAATTATCAAGTGCACCTGTGGACGTGGAAGAATAATGTCGACGTATGGCGATGGTGGACAGGGTTTCCCGGGAAAACACCAGTCCCAGATGATGTTCCATCTAAAGCGTTCACTATGCCGCGCATATGATCGAAGCTTTCGTCTTAGACCTTCGAATTCTAGAAGCACCATGACACCGGATTGTTCGATATTGGCTATCTGACATGGGATTTTCTCATTCAAGTGGATTCCGAGCCTAAGCGCAGCACCCAAGCCATGGAAAAGATAGCGGCATCTTGTACAATAGAGAATTATATCCTCTTCTTTCAATGTTTCAAGCCCTAATCTCACCTCGAGTATCAGGTGTTGGCGCTTGATGTGTTGCATGACATCCGATAGACGGGTTAATCGGTAGCCCCTACACTCCTCATATCGGTGCGGGTCTAGTTTGCAAAACGGGCATTCGAATGACAATATTGCCACCTTTCTTCGAGGGTATCTTGGGCCGTCTCGTTCATCTCCCCCGCCATTCTGATCGCGACGGCGACGCTTGTTAGCCCCGCGGCCAGGTTGGAGCGGCTGGTCTAGAGGCAGTCTTTGAACAGATGATTCGCTAGCGACTTGGCGGGGCTCACTGTTCCCCAGGTTCATCTTGGCAAGTTTGTCGGGGAGTACATCTGGACTTAAGGATGGTGCTTCAGTAATTAAATGATAGAAAAACGAGTGGTAAAAGCCAAGTTTTAGCCATTGAGTAAAAGGTGAGATCGGCTTCTGGTGCACTTAAGAATTAAGTGCAGGAGCCGCAAGTCTACTAATACAAAGACGAGGAGAGTGAATATCCTTGAGGCCATGCTTTAGCTAACATTGTTATTCATTCTTTGGGCACTGATTGAGTCAGGTATCAAGGCATTTCCTCAGTTTCCTCCTGTCTAGGTTTTCAATGCATGTAGCTGCATATCTTCCGACACAAATGCGAACGGGCAATTAAACGTTCTCCTGGTTGGAGATAATATGATTGAACTCGAGGCCATTGAATATTGATTGGCGATGGGGCCTCCAAAAACTAGCTTCTGTCTTGCTTTGTCATGGCCAGTTGTTCCCTACAAGGCCCACTAAAAATACCTGCAGTTGCCAGCGCAGCTTTGAGGAGCCACGTCAATGCCTCAGCGAGGCCTCTCGTCAGGCCTCGTCCACAGTTGAGGAGTCCTAGAAAAGCATGCTTGATTCTGATATGCTAACCTTGTATATGATGGCTTTGTTTTAGCGAGGCTGCGATGCACTTTGTAAATGTCATTCGCGATAACTTGCAGTACCAGTTGCGCACCCTTATTTCGCCAATGGCTGTTTGCCGGGACTCAATGTTTTCAACATCTGCCCAATTGTTTAAACCTGGTGTACACGATCGTGCATGGGGCCATCAACTGTGAGGAAAGCGACACAATTGCGGAAGATGTCAGGTTTATATATGCTGTATAATTCGATGCCATTTCCAGCTTTCCGAGAGCTGTACGTGACCTTAATTATGGCTACACAATGACTCTTTGCGTGCCGATCCCCAAAAGGTTTGTTTCGATCGTCGATCGTCTATACACACCGTATGCTAATAATGCCGTTCCTGCAGCCCTTCGCACCAATCGGGTGCCACCAAAGAATGCAATGACCGTATTCAAGACTGGTTGCTGGACCCAGGCCTGGATATCCAGGGTAGGCTGTTGGCCGGTGGCCAACTCAGCGTGCAGCCTCAGCCTTCAAAAGACGCGCCAACGAACCCACCACCCAAGGCACACATTTAGGCGGTCGCCTGTTTCAACCTCATTCCACGTGCTGCGACTTGCAGGTGTTGTTATTGATTGTCCGCCGGCGAATTGTGGCTCATAGGTAAAGATGGTACTAAAAGCAAGTGAGGGAGCTGGTTGGCAGCATGGATCAATGCCCTGGGGTAATATAGGCCTTGGATTTGCTCACGGGTCGGTCGGTTCACAATCCAGAAAGCAGGAAAAGCCGTCACACATGGATTTAGTTTATTTTGTTTGGCGTATTTCTGCTCCCATCTTACCTGGGTATGGATTGCCAGCACATCGCGCGTATTTGTGTGACATACTCCCTCGTGCTCACACACCCAGTTGACCCTGCCAATGAACGCAAGGCGAGCTGAACCAATCACTACGAGCTGGATGGCCAGATTATCGAACTCCAAACCAACGTGTACCCAATTGAGAAGAGTGACACCCATTTTCTACCCTTACCCCTCACAAAACTATGTAGCATCAAGTTATTCTGGTCTCACAGCTCCTGTGGCTGACTGCCTTGCGTGAGCAGCACTTAGACCTCTTTACTTCGCCTTACGCTCAAATGTTTCGCCGGCTCTTTGAAGCCCATACTTTAAAGCTCCGGTGCATCCCAGCATCCCACTCTCAATTTGCAATTTGGCTGATGATATAGCCTCATGCATTGAATACAGGCCCCTCCAAGCGAAGAGTTTCGAAATATTTCTAGACAATGTCTTTAACGCAGGAAGCGTCTATACATGAGTACATAAGGGCAAAAACAGCAACCGAGAATTATGCGACACGCCCAAACTCAAGCTTGCAATTCCATAAACGCGTTTCACAATGCACTTATGGAAGACCTATTTCACCAGCACCGCCAAGATCAGGAACCTCCGATGTTGACTCACAAAATCCGAGTAAGAAAACTCTTTGGATCCGTCAGCGATGCAACACTGATATACATGTCTTTCTTAGTACATACCAAAGATCTATTGGATGAATACCTGACAAGGACTTTGAAAGACAATGCCGACTCATCACAGGCTGCATCATCAAATGGCATGCTCCTCCACCG
Organism: Fusarium sp. MPI-SDFR-AT-0072; assembly: GCA_020744335.1. Taxonomy (NCBI): domain Eukaryota; kingdom Fungi; phylum Ascomycota; class Sordariomycetes; order Hypocreales; family Nectriaceae; genus Fusarium; species Fusarium sp. MPI-SDFR-AT-0072. Next base: position 6,105,621 of record JAHBOG010000001.1, on the reverse strand, counting down.
AGGTAAACTCTCCCGACGGCCAGATACTCCAATCCCAATTACACGAAATCCAGCAACTAGGGGTGGATCATCATTAAATGCTCTACGACTTCCTTCAAACATATCCAACAATCAGCTCCTGAAAGAAGAAGAGAAGCAAAGTCCGATTTTTCCAGCCCGCAGTACAACACCTAACAAAAAGAGGCGCGTGACTGGATTTGCTGAGGGCCTTTACGACGTTGATGAAGATGGCTATCAGAGCCCCAACGAAGATGTCAAGAAATTCGCCTGCCCTTATTTCCGAAAGAATCCAGAGAGCCATCTGGAATGCATCAACCTCAAGATGGTCCGCATCTCTGATGTGAAGCAGCATTTAAAGAGAAGACATACAGCACCTTACCCCTGTCCGAGATGCTCTGAGGGGTTCTTATCTCTGAACCTGCAAGAGGAGCATATACTGCAGCAGAACTGCTCACCAGGATCTGGGGCGAACTGGGATAGTGTGTCGTTGGCTTCGCAAAGATCCCTGCAGGCCCGCTTTGCGAAAGGCCTTTCGCCAGAGGCACAATGGTATGGGATTTGGAAGATTCTGTTTGGGGTACCGCGTACCATGCCCAAGCCGCATTTGGACGGGGTCGTTAAAGAGGTTATTGGGATTCTACGCGGCATTTGTCTGGATGAAGGTCGACAATTGATCTCTGAGTTCATACAGGCAAGAGACCAGCCGCCCGACTACACTGACGAGTTATATAAACTACTTGCACGGCTTCTCGATGGGGTTGAGGCTCGCTTCGAACAAAAGCCTTCTGAAAAGTTCTCCAGCAAAACATCTGTTGTTTCTGAACTAAGCCCCGAGGAGTCTGCTGGAGTGCAGTTGGATACCATTTCCCATTACATTACGGAGGGTCCTGGCAGCCAACCGCTCGTTGCGCCCTATGACACTACAACCTTGTCTTTCGATTTCTCAGCTGCAGCATCAGAGGTTTCTGAAGTTTCCTATCAAGCATCCGAGTTCAGCTTCACTGGAACGCAGCTGCCGCAATCTCAATATTCTTATACTGATCTTCCCATATCGGATTTCCCGTTTTTGGATTGCAGTCAGGAGCAACCTATTCCCATGGATGGAGCTATGTTGTGAAATATGGATAGCCTTTGAGTTAGCCTAATGGACACCAGACAGCTTCTCAAAGATGATGTGTACTAGTCGCCTACATGGGCATGGGAATGGTCCCAAATATGGGCACTGAACGTTTTCTACTCTATGTATATTGATTAGCTCGTGATCCCGCTCGGACTTGACCATCTGGGACCTCATCATGGGCATTCTTTCACGATCCACGGCGATAGTCCGGCCTCAATTAGGGTTATGAAACACCTTCCTAAAATAGTATTGCACCTCGAGCGCAGTCAGGTTATAGCAGAATAAAAATGAGTCACACATAAGTAAGGATAATTCCAGAATGAAGACAATATTGTGTAAGGTTCTCAAAAATCGAATGCCTGAGATCTGCCACGAAGAGACCCCGTGCACCGCTTACCTACACACTTCAACGCTATAGCTGAATCGGGCGACCGCGGTTGGGACGGGCCGATGGGGCCCGTGATGACCCTGCGCCGCATTCCGACCCCGGTGACTTCCAGATACGGTGGTTCAGTTGGTCCGACATAGGTGTCCCTTATCTACACACTACTTCTACCATTACTACATGCCTCCCTTGCGCTCCTGCAGCTGAATCTTATTTGAAATCTTCAAGCAGCACTGCTGTAACTAACTCGCATCAACTCACTGGCAATATGACAGATAAACTGCCAGTAAGTGCTCCTCGAACTCTCTGATTTGTTAGTATATCGGCCATTCGATTAACCAATTCTAGGACCCCCAGGACGTCGTAGACCGACAACTCGCGGTCAATAACATGTCCTTGTGCGACATACAAAGGTTGATGAAGCGGGATCCAGATGGACATGGCATAAGTGCACTGGGCTACGATGGCGTGCTACGTACTTTTGATGCCGAAAGGAATGTCCTTGATGCAATTGGCCTGAACCCAGCCCAGGTTAGAGAATATTATGAGGGTCTGCCGATGCCCTTGAGATTTCTCACCGCCGACGGCCGTAATGTGTCTCGTAGGGATATGTTCCACCCTGATCCGGAGGATATTCCCAGGAAGCCTACAGAGGAGGATAGAGCCAAAACTCAGGCATATAATGAGGAGTTGAAGAAGCGTGGAGTCTCATGCTGTGTTCCGGGCAAGTCAGCAGATGACGGTGAACCGGATCTAGTATAGTTCTTTGTTGCTTTCATCTTCGCGTAACGTTCATTGTTTTAGCCTTTTTCATAATAAAAAAGCAATCAGCTGGGGTTTATTACTAATCCTTGTATTTTAAACATGAAGTGACTATAATGTGCATAAGATATATAAGCTAAAAAAAAGGACAAGGGATAAGTCAACCATAAACCGCAGGAGCACATCTTAAAGATATACAATTCAATTCCTTCCGAGGCACTGATCTAGAAACCTCGGCTAGAATCAGAGGGATTATCCCGCGGATTCCTATAATGGCTAATCATCTTGTTGCCAGGGTGTACAGAGCCAACAGGCATAGAACCAACAGACACCGGATGAACTAGCGGCAAGACGGCATGAGCCACGCTCTCACTTCATCCTCGCATCTTTTTTTTTTTTTGTTACCTCTTGCAACAAGTCAGTTCCCTGGGTGATCGAAGCAATGGAGATCGAGCCTGCACGTCCCAGCGTGACTAGGCAGATTATTATTTTACCCATACTCATTATTGCCTTCCTTGCCATAAGCCGCGCAGCCCCCGATTACAGCCCCTTTCTCATACATCTACATAATACCCTGACCGAGTTCAGCGCTAGAGGTCAACTGACGTTGGAGCTCTTCGCTCCTTTATCCGCTACCCTGGGGCCGTCTCAAACAACAGTGAAATTTCTTACTAGCACGTGTCGGTTTCTATGGGCCTTGGTCGCCGTTGCATTCTTCCAGGTATCAAAAGTGGACGACATTTTGACAGCAGGTAGCCTTTACAAGAAATCTGTGCTGTATTGTATGCTTCTTGGTACGGCCACGTTCCGGTCCAACCTGTTTAGACCTGAACATCTTCTCGCGCTGGTATGCAACCTCTTTGACTTGGTATTACATCAGAAGAGACTGATGGTTCAGTAGCTCAACAACTTGCCAGACGGCTCTTTGATTCTGGCTATAATAGCATCAATTACCTGGCAAAATCATCCCTGATGGTTACAAGCACTGTTTTCCCTCGGTCTTGGGGAAGCCTTGGTGCTCATTAGCTATGTGCTAGGTCGTAATGAGCTTGATGCCGTTGTAGCATATCTTCTATGGACTCTCGCTCAAGTGAGAAGCATGGCTAGGAAAGTTGCAGACATCAGATACTCCCCTGTGAGTCTGACCCAGATACCTTGCTAAGTACGTGACGCTCAACGTTAAACGACTATAGATCCGCCTTGCTCTAGAAAGCAGTGCCAACATTACCATTGCGTTTATCGTTTGTCCACTGGGGGCCATGTTGGTGGTTGGCTCTCTTATCCCAATGTCCGAATCAGCAGCTGGAGGGAACTATAGCCTCTCCTATCTCTCAGCCCCGATGCGGAGACACCTCACCCCATTCCCTGTACTGGACAGATTTCCAATGTTAGGCGTAACTGGATTTGGTTTCATGGATTCAACAGCTTATACTATGTACCTTCCAGGAGCAGGCTTTCTCTGGAGCGACGGCATGATCTGGCTGCAAGCTCTGCCAGAGGAGATGCTCGACTCTCTGAATGATCATGTTGATGAAGATGAGGAACATTGGTCCATCGAAGGTTCACACCGCGTATTCTTCCAGGACAAATTTCTCACGCGCTACCCTTGGGAAGTTCAGAAATATCCTCGCATCAAGACAAGGCCGCAGTGGTCGCGGTGGACTTCTTCGGGCGATTATGTCCGTTTGCATGATCCTGCAACTGCCCGTTATCTTTGTGTTATACCCGGGGAGCGCGTCGTGAGTGAAGCAGGCTTTTTTTGGCATGAACAGCAGCATTGGGCATGATCTCACCAGGATTCAAATAGGGTGAGTTCACTTCACAACTTGACCTGAACTTATGCTAAAGTATCACTGTAGAACCAGCTCTGACACTGCCTCTGGGAACTGTGAGTGGATGGTTCACTATAATAATGCTCGAGATGGCATCGGCCTTTATAACCCCAAGCATGAATGCAATCTAGCAACCATGTATCGCTCCATACCCAGCTCTGAGGCTACTCAAAGCAACGACACCGTGATTCGTGTTCTTGATCTCAAACTTGAGGCAAGCTGCACGATCAATGCTAGTGGATCGAGCTCACGACTATTTCTAATCGAAAATACAGCTGGCACTACACTACCAAAAGCTCCAAAGGGCGGGAAACCCATTATTGACACCGGCGGGGTTTTCCGAGGAGGTATGGAGTATTGGATGGCGCGGTGAGAGCTTTCTCACTTTCGAAGATTTCATAGCCATCTGCAGGAAGAATCAGTTGGCACTGAAATAAATGAGCTTGAGGGCACGCGGCGGCCATTGTATCTTTCAAGACCAGAAATAGCTATATCTAGCTTATATTTGACCCTGGGTATACTTGCCGGACTCGCCAAGCGTCAGTCATCCAACGAAGCCGGTCGATCGATACTGAGCGATTTATGGAAAGGTTTTCGAGTCGCAGGGGGCTTTGTATTGTGGCACTTTTGTGGTTACTATATGCTTGGAATCAAATTGCTGCACTCATCTCGGGCTGCTGGGCTGATAAGTTTGTATTGCTTAGCGGAAAGCCTGTTGTAGAGGCAATAGGACACGGTCCTTGCTAGAAACGTCGAACGTGAACTACTTCTATAATCATACCAGTGCTTCCAAGCTAGTTATGTCATTCTCGAGCTCTTCCTCAGTTTGCTCATTGAAATGAGCATAGAAGCCAAGGAATTCCTCTACATTCTCATAGACATCGCTATACCACTCTTCATCATGAAGTCCATATCTCCATTTCCACTGCTCATTGTCCTCATTGCGGCAGTATAGAGCGTATGAGCCACCCCAACCACGAGGACCACCACCAATCTTGAACGCTATGGCAATTTCCCAATCTTCCCAGAGCCACGTGAGTTGATTGTGTTCCCCTTCTCCTGTATCGTTCCGTGACGGTACACCGACAGCTTCAATCATGGCTTTCATCTTTCCGCGCTGGAGAGGGGTGACGAAGTCGAATTGAGATGCTTCTCTGTGAAATGGAAGACCTGGACCCGTGATGCTACTGACAAGTGTACAGAGGTACTCCAAGTCCGAGGGGGGAAATTCGGCAACCTCGACACCCCTCACTGCAATGCCTGCCTTGACGCCGGCGAAGTATTCTCGTCTTAGCGAGGGGTCCACTGGATCGTCATCCACACCCTCAAGCGAGGCCGACGAGATCAACGAAGAGATAACACTCTCATCAAGGACATCTCGTGGCGCTTCAATGGACTCGGGAACTTCTATGAGCTCTTGGATTGCTTGCATTCGGAGGCTCTGTGCGACCGGTTCTGGACAGTTCGGCGGAGCAGGCTCAGCTTCAACCTTTTCTACTAGAGTACGGAGCAAGAATAAATTGTGCTGCAATACCGTCTCACGGTACCGACGAAGAGCGGCTGCGATCTGCTCGCGTCTCTCTTCATTCATTTTGGGTGGGTTTCTGATCATTCCCTTGATAGCGTCACTGGCTTGGTTCTTATCCCCGAGAGATAAGACAAGGGATAGATACTTTCGTTATCCACTGCCTGGGGTCGCAACGTTGTCATGTGAAAGTGTTGTTGGTGATGTTAATCCCCTACCTAATTTTAGGTCGGTTAAAAGGTACTTTTGCAATGTCAAAAGAACTAAGTCAGATGAAGAAGCGCCCAACGTCAAGTTGCCGACATAGCCGTTTAACCTTGTCACTAACTACAAATAGGGAATTGAGGGGTACGCAAGTTGCAGGGCTCGATGTGACAGAGTTGGTCCAGACTCGAAAGAGGGTCGACCGTAGGGAACTTTGCGCCCTAGTCTCTAACCAATTACCCTCTGACTCTTGACAAATACGTGGAAACCTCAATCTCAGAGCATCACGAACGAACAGATCATTTTGTTGGTTCTAAGCTCAGTGCTATATGCATGTTGGTTGATACAAGTTGAAAGCATTATCCCCCTGCCGCTTCCTGTAAGTCTCTCCGGGCTTAAATCAGGCGGAAATTGAGAATATAAAGGGTTCAAAAATGCCATAGCAAGAGAGAGTTGAATATGATAACAGAGATATCTTTCTTACGTTAACGATAATGTTTGAAACATCTTTAGCCATGCGACGAGCTAGTGATGTTCTCCGTCCGGCTGTATTTGCTGCCCTCAGTTGTGGCCTCCTCCTGTCCGGTCTCGTTTCGGGCCAAGAAACCGATACCATTTCATATTCTCCAGCAACGAGTACAGCCAATGCCCCCAATAGTATCGAATTCTCCTCAGCGGTGCTTTTGGCGTCCTCTATCTCATGGAGCTTGCATCAGCTTTCAACTATTCCTGCACTCCCCTTACCAACCAATATCAGTGCTGTCCCTGAGTATGAGATTGTCAGTAGACTTGCTCCTGCCCTACCGCCTATACAAGCTGGAGTTAGCTTCGGCCCAGTCAATGACATGATTGCCGACATGATCGCCTCAACAAATGTGTCCAGCCCAGACCTGTCAGTGGTTGCATGCCAGTCAACTCTGAGGGTCATGATTGTCGGTGACTCCATGTCTCAAGGTATGATGCCTCATAATACTGCTCACTAGGTCCTCGGAAATTCCCTTCAAAGGGCGTCTCCTAACAGCTCTTCACAATAGGTCGCGAGGGTGACTATACCTGGCGCTATCGAATCTGGGAATTCTTCAAGCAAAATGGTATCGACGTTGAAATGGTCGGACCCTACAAAGGCACGGTATGTATCAGTGAGACAAAATCGAACCCCTGCCCTTGATCCATATGATCATGCTAAGTGCCAACGTTTATCAGGTACAGCCGGATCCACCTGCAGCACCCTCCCCACCCGCTCTCTATGGAAAACCAGTTCCTTCTAGTGCTCCTAAAACATCCGGTGGCTATGCTGCGGACGTGGATGAAGCATTCTTGTCGAACTGCAACCACTTTTCCGCATGGTACGAAGCATCGATAATATTCTCTTGCCCCTTATCAGGCTGACGTACCTCAGAGAAGTTTCATCGGGGGTCGGAATGACCTCGTGAAGAACACAGAGATATATAACAAGCTGCTTCCAGACTATATATCCAAGTGGTCTAGTAAGCAATCCCCCATTCATTTAGTACCACTCGCGGAGAACTACGTAAGTATATCTTATCATAAGCCATTCATTGGTGGTATAAATTTGCTAAAACTTTTGATTTCTCTTTTGTTAGGACTGCCAACCCAGTGGCTGCCCTGCAGGTATGTATCACTACCAATTGTGGTCGAATACAATGTTTCGTTGTTATTTCGCTAACGCCAGTAGGTACTGATGGCTTACACCCAAACGCTCTGGGCGAGTTCCAAATCGCTAGCGTTTTCTCCAAGACATTAGTGAAGGATTTCAATCTAGGCAAGGATCCAATTCATGTTCCTGGCCAGGGAGACTCAACTTTGGCCCGAGCCCTACCACAAACATCCAACTTCCGCGTCTTTTCTTCTCCCCAGGGTGTCACCGCCACCTGGGATCCAGGCAAGTAACACCATCTCTAATCATCTGTTCTTTTATCAACGAAACTCTGTCGTGTAATATGTATCTTCACCAATACTAACTAAACAACTGGTAGTTTATGGTGCTTACAGTTACGATGTTACAGTCTCCATTAATGGTGGCGCCAACACATACTCCCCAACAACCACCTTATCCAACAGATGGGACTCACAGTGGCCTCTTGAAGGCTGGACATACACGGTTTCTGTGCGAGCTCGTTACGGGGACTACTCTGTGGGCCCTTATACATCAAGGCTATCGGCCAAGGCTACTCCGAAACTTTCTGATCCGCCGCAGAACGTCAAGGTAGAGCCTGCTGCTGGTGGGTTCACTGTAACATGGGATCCTCCAACTGGACCGAATACTGGTATGTCTAATTCTGTTAAGAATCCCTCGCCTTAAAATCACCATGGCTAATCAGCACAACTTCCTCTCCAAAACTAGACTCGATTGTCGAATACAATATCTTGTATTGGGATTGGAACCCCGACGACTACGAGATAATTACCGATGCAGCTTTCACTAGCTCACCCGCAGTTATCAGGGGACTTACCCCTGGTCGCAACTATCTGATTGCACCAGTTACTTGGAATGAGAACGGCCAAGGGCTACCTTTTTTCGCCAATAACGCTGTGCCAGGCGCCGGAACACCGCCGGTTCCATCGGATCTTAAGATTCTGTCTACAGACCCCACCAGTGTTCAGTAAGCCTTCCCTAGCGTTGAATTTCTCGCTACTATGGCAAATATTGACATTTTCATAGCATCACTTGGACCGGATCCGACTCTGCTGGAGGTTATCATGTCTGGAACCGGAACGTCAACGCAAAAGGCAGCAAATTTGCAATCGTTGCTAACGTTACCGGTTCGACCTGTCTCGACGGCTTTCTACTCTTCCCGGGCACATGAAACTATGAGTGGGGTATTTCTGCTTACAACGGAAACGAGGAATCTCCACAAGGACCAGCCAAGCTCGCACCATCTATTACTTCAGGCAACAAAGATATTCCTGGTCTAACGTGTCCTGCGGCGCCAGCTTGGTGTCCTGGTGGAGGCGGCGTCTCAGTTCTACCTGGCCAGGGTGGCATACTTCCGCCTACAACAGGTGTTGATACGATCACTACCAACGGCATGACGCTCACTATTACCTCTCTGCCGACTTCCGCGGACGACGATGTGACTTCAACAATGACGACAGTTCCTCCTGGGGTTTCCCTCGAAGATTTCACTGATTTCCCAGTCACCACCAACATCTGGATCACAACGACCGGGCGCGACTCATCTACAACAGTCGTTCCTGTCATTTTGCCTTGTCCTACCTGTGAGCCAGTCATAGTCTGGGACACACCCGAGATTCCACAGGTGAAATTCAGGTGGCCTAAGTTTCCGGAACTGCCCACTTTTCACTTACCATGCATTAAGGTCTTCGGTGTCAAAGTTGCGGGCCAGTGTCCCAAGCCTGAATGGCCGGCGCCTGTAAATGATGATCCTCCTCCACACCCAAGACCCTCTGGTAACCCTCCTGATACCGAGGCTGACCCTTGTGAGTTTGACACCAGTTCGGGCATGTGCGATAACGGCAACTACCCCGTCTATGATGTCAGCTCAAATACCATCAGCTGTGATGTTCCAAGCGATCAACTTGGCTCCGTCACTTCTTGCCAACAGAAAATCGACAGCAAGATAGATGCAGTTAAGAGTTACTTGAAGGGCGAGAGATCGTGTTGTCCGACATCCTCCAAAGCCAAGCGTCAAGACTCTAGAGGGTCTCTTCCCTCACTGCTAAACCACGGCCTAGAATCATTAGGCTTCGGTCTTGACAGACGTGGAAGCGACTTCTGTCCCGCTAAGAACGAAGATCCTAGGAACCCAGGTAAAGACAAATGCCTTGCTACTTACACATGTCCACACGACCTCTTCCCCAACGTCTGCGGTAATGCAAAATCAGCTATCGAAGTTCGAGGGGCGACATCTATTTTGACTCATGTAAAGGGATCAAAGGTCCATGTCACAGAACGCTGGTGAGTAGCTTAGCCCAAGAACCCTGTTTGTTTTCCCTACTCGTTGCTGACGAAGTTTTCTTATTATGACAGGTACAAAGGGCATTACCTTGCCAAGAAAAAAGACAATCCAAAAGGAGGCTGGAAACTTGAGGGATGCCAAGTGGAAGAGTATCCCTTTGGTTCAGGTAATCCCGACCGCTCAAAAGGCGCGGATGCCGTACTTCGGCTCATTCCCGGTGGCCCGTGGGAAGAAAAGTTGAAGAATCAGATCGCTGGCAGCCACCTTAGATCTTGGGTCGAATCAGTGGCGAAAAGGTACAACGATTTCCAGGAGAAAGACACAGGTACAAACCCAAAAATCGACACAGCAAGGATTGTCTATTGTGTTGATTTTGATTCCAGCTTTACCAAGTACCTGCCGGAGGATTTTGTGGATGAGAATTTCTGTGCCGCTAGGTACGGTCCGGAGTTCACCTTGGTCAACGACTTTGTGGTTAATAAAGTCCGGACATGGGATCCTTGGTTCGATGTGCCTGACACCGATCGCAAGAAACCGGAGCTCATGCACTACCTCGACTCTAACGACAAGATGTTGAAGAATCCTACAGACGATGATTATGCAGTCTACGCGCTCGTCCCTCCAACGTAATGCCGTTATCCGTCACCGGGAAAGTATGACTGGGACCAGGATACAAATTCATGGAATTTGGACTCTGGTTATCAAGCCCTAGGGAGGCAGGACAACATCGTGGCAAATGAAAGGTGTACTGACCCACCAGAGAATGTTGGTAATGACGATGGAGCGCTTGCAAAGCGTAACGACAGTCGAATTCAGGCGATGGTCAATGTTCAAGAGCGGACGCATGCTAGGGACTTGGTTGGCAGACAAGGTTCGTCAGGAAGCTTCCTAGATCCGAATGTCTATAAATGGTTGGGTTGTGGCCAGGCGCTAGCAGATCTATTGGCGAGGCTATTGGCATGGCTTGCAGTTGTCCTCTACCCCACCACCCTGAAATGAATAAAGTTTATATGACCGTGGGCCACTAAGAACGGGTGTGAACCTGAACGGACATGTTTTTAGATTCCCCCGCATAACAGCTTTACTTGGCCACGAATTTAGATACCCTCTTCTCGCCCATAAACCTTTGCCTATTAGTGGCAATACAACCTATGGAATTCCCGGAGGTGCTGGGAGGGGCTGGCTAAACAGTGGAAAGTTTTAACGCCAAGTTGTCTTTCTTAGCACATTAGGTTTAAGGCACTAGACTTGCCAAGTTTCGTCAATCTCTTCTCCTCGACACTAAGATCTCACTCCCATATTAAGGCTGACAACGATCAAGGATCTCAAGCCCCGGTACCAGGTTCAGTCAGGCACAAAGACCAACATGTCTCAGACACGATGTCGAGGACCCGATACTTTTACTAAGTGGTTTCTCCTATGTGGCAGAGGCGGCTCGACATGGTATCACCGGGAAATGTAACGGCTAGTCTCGATTTAGTGCAAGCCATGGATATTACCGTGATGGTCAGTGCAAGTGGGACGAGAGGCTCCCGACCGTTTGATTGCCGTTCTCATCCTAGACGCTGGAAGAATTCCTCACCAAACGTTGCCCAACTTGGGCCTAAGCTAAGATGGAGCTCGCGATCTACAATACCCCATGTTTTTCACATATCTAACAAATGTATGGAGAAAACAAGAGTCTTTTCAGGTTCAAATAGCCTCTTTTGGACAACTAAGGTTGACTAAAGGCTATGTATGACTCTCTTTTGTCCTATCGGCCAAGCTTATCATCCCAATCCATCATTCAAAAGGAGTGTGAGAAACGAAAGTAGTTACAGCTAACAAGCGTTTGTACATGACTCTGGTAGTATGTACAAGACACTCTCTTACTCCTTGATGGACTTGTAGCCGCCGCGCTTGCCAACCTTTCCGCCCTTGTATATGTAGATGTTGATGTTGATGGTTACGGGCGCATTGAAGTTAATTTCACCAATGCACATTTGGAACTAGGCAATTGTGAATATAGCGCACAGGGGCTGGGTATATGGTACTTACGCCGCTGTTGTTGTTGCAGCAAATGACCTTTGCATTACAAACCTCCGAGTTAGAGCAGGTTTGAACTGCAGGGTGTTAGGTCAGGAGCAAGGTCAAGGGAGGAACAGGAATCTTACCGGTGTCAGCGCTGGTAGTGCATCGTAGCGAGATAGTCCGGACTCAGAACCGCTCGCTGAGATCTGTGTTATAAAAGATTATAGAAATATTATAATGGCTGTCTTACCACGCTTAGTATATTAAGCGTTATATATCCTATTTATAGTAAGCTATATAGCATGCTATAGAACCCTAGATTTCAAGATCTAGTAATTAAGAACGTTAGGCAGATTCACTGTAGATCGAATAAAAGCTCCAGAAACCTTTTTATTTCTCACTATTTTCTCATAGAACTAAACAAATCCCCTTATAAAGCATGAAAGGAGCGTGGGTGGTTGGGATGAGGTTAGCCCGGCTAGAGCTATCCCCTTACTCGAACCGAAGAAAGAAATAATCCAACTGTCATCCATACCCCTCGTCAATTTGATAACCCCTCCATTCCAATGGAAATACCCTGAATGCCGAAGTCTGTTAATAATACGCCGCCCACTCTAGTTACAGAGGGCTGCCATTATTCATCTCGGGTTCCAGAGAAGGAGTTTAGACATAGATAACCTTCTGGTTACCGAAGGCAGAGCAAGTCTGGGCCTGGGCATTGCCGTTCTACATTATACAGTTAGCGTAGTTCTTCTAAGATCACTTGCTCTTCACATACTCCTTGGACATTTTGGGCGCAGCAAACAATGGTACTCTGGACGTTGCAGCTGTTGATGTTCTTGTTGCACTCGTAGTAGCTGAAAAGGCCTCCCTCACCGTACTCAGGGGAACAGCAGTAAGCAGAACCACCAGTGCAGGTGACGGTCTGGGTGTTGGTGTTGCGGTCACCCCGGTTGCCACCACGGTCACCACCACGACCAGGAGCAGCAAGAGCACCGGTGGCGGCAACGAGAAGAGTGACGATGGAGAACTGCATTTTGGTGGTTAAAAAGTGTTGAGATCTCACAAAGAGAGTATTGAAGAGAATAGTAGATTGAAGTCTGTTTAGCTGAGTTGTAAAGATTGAGTGAGTGATGAGGATAGATGGTTAAAGGGGGATGAAGGCCCCCTTTATATATCCTTTCCTGCCCTATTAGTTCTCACGAGTCTTTGTCATTTTTTCTTAACAACCTAACTACAATCTCGCCACTAGACGCTTTGTTCGGCATCTCAGGTGGAAATTGAAGCTATTGAACTCTTTTGAGGTCCTTACGCCATCATGAACACGTATATGATGCTGCTCAAGAGTGAGTTGGTGTCGCTGAACTCAATAAACGTCCCACCACTCGTCGAATAGCTAGAAAAGATGACTTGAGGATGACTTGAGGCTGACTTGAGGCTGAATCTAGGCGTGGTCTAGGTGGGTCCAGGCCGGTAGACTTTGAGGCCGCAAGCATGGGCTGTTGCCACGTCTGAGGTGAGAAGCGGGCCCGGTAGTCCTGTTTACCCTCCTGGTTAACGCGTTTATCAAGGTATTAAACTATCCCGAGCCCGTCCAGTCTACATTTAGGCTGACCGACAGGCCGACTGACAGGCCGAAGAACTTAAGGTTATCTGTTACATCTTGGCTCACCGTAGGTTCCTACAAGTAGCCGTAAGCACCAATATAATTATTACGATAGCAATTATAGCCCAGTCTTATGCCCTGTCGCATAATGTTTAGGTGCGACTGTTATATCATAATTTGTATAAGCGGGCGGAGGTTGATAATTTGAATCCTTTTGGCAAAGCTGCTCACAAGCGTGCCTTTGGCATGCGCTTAAGGGCAACTGTGAGGCATACGTTTGAGAGTTGGTAGCTGCAACCGCAGGTACAGGGCTTGGTTAGCCTTCTTCCGCAGCAAAGCCACACCGGAGGGGGGGCATCGTGTTACGGCTTGGTTCGCCGTAGGCTTCTATCTCCTGAGAGCCCATGATGCTGCAATTCGTACCTGTCCACCTTTTCTCTGCTATTGCTCGTGTTTGTTCTCAATTAGCTGAACCCCTCCCGGTACTGCGTTGCAACCTTATGGGGTCTCCAGAGATAGTCCAATCTTTTGCCCTGTGGCGTGATGGTTGGGGTGCGACCATGTTATCTGAGCGTCAAATTCAAGCGGAAGGCAGCGAACAGACTTAGCACGGACAATGTTCCGACTGACCAAGATCTGAGGGTAATTACCATATCGTTAAGTCACCACGCATGTGCATCTTAGCTGAAGATGAAGAATAAGGTTGGTCGCCTATTAACGGGCAACTTCCGGAAAATAAGGAACCTTGATTGGAGAAGAGATATAAAGTTATAAATAGTAAAAATATTAAGTGCGTAGCTATTTACATTCTGTTGGGAATGAGGAGTGGTCCTAGCTAGCCACATAATTAATTAAAATTATGTCATATATAGTCATATGTGACGATAGGGAATGCTCAATGTTTCAAGGGGCTGATTTACCTTTTGGGCCGTTGTTGTTAGTCTGCCACCGAGTACCGAATTCGAGGCTAAGGAAAGAGTTCTGCACAAATACCGGCCTCCATCTCGTTTATCCTGTCCACCTTTCAACATTTCGATCACTCTAGATCTCGCCATCCGCTCGTTACAGAAGCACTTTGTCTCCTTCTTCTACCCTCCATTCATCCTTCCACTGCCTCTCTTCACTCCCTTGCGCTAGTGCTAAATATCAATCATGCACGCTTCCACTATCCTCTACGGGCTCGTTTTCCTGCAGGGCGCCATGGCGTCTCCGGTTGGTAACGTAGCTGCTGCTGAAGTTGAACCTCGGGCCACCGAGCCTGAGGGCCTTGAAACTCGAGATATCGAGCGTAGGGCTCCGGCTCTTGGGGACATGCCCTTCCCAACCTTCCCATCCCTCAAAAAAAGTAAGTCGGAAATGAAAATATTTGGGTGTTCAGTCTAACAGGAGATCGCGCCTGAAGAAGGCCAGAGCAGTGGTAGCAAAGATTGCTCGTCGAATGACCAGACAGCGCTCTGCTCTTCGGGAAGCGCATACTGCTGTAGCCCTGATGGAAACGGTGGTAGGTAATCCGAATCCCCTTTTTACCACTCGAGGAGTCTTAAATATCCTACAGGTACCAAGTGTGCTATCTCAGACTCTTGTAACACCGATTCAAAGATCATTTGCTGCAACAATAACAGTGGGGTAAGTGGCAGCCTCCCATCCCCAATTCAAGGCTTACAAATTACCTAGTATCAAATGTGCATTGGTGAGATCGACTTCAACATGCCCGTCACCATCAATATCAACATCAACGGAGGCGGGAAGGGCAAGAAGGGCGGGAAGTAGAAGCCTTGTTCGTGTTGTCCGGAAGACGATGTCTTAGTATCAAAACGGGTCTGTCGGTGCAACTGACATAGGGCTAGGCTGCCTGCTACTTTCGCTTCTTACCTTCTTTTATCTTATTGAAGACGCTGGAGGGTGGAGTCGTTCCTTTCAAATTTCTGTAGTTATGCAGTAAATAAATACCGCCCTCTTATACCTTGTTTATAAAGCACACTGCCACGATCATGCACGACCAGGTTATCGGATCTGTAGGCGATGACGGAGGCCAACGGATCTCGGCTTGAAGCAAGCTAGCGGAACCCGTTATCCAAACCTCTAAAGCTGAAATGTGAGCCTCACCTCGAATCGCGGCGTTGCTGGTGACTTGAACGAGAGGTCAGAAGTCCGGCGAGTGACAACCCAACTGCCTCCTTGTAACTGTGACAGTAGCCCCGGCAGACCGGGTAGGGATTCGTGGGGTTGGTGCGCCATTGCTGTGTCTCGGGAAGCTCCATCCGCACCGTTCCTTCTGGTGTTCTCAGCTGCCGAGTACCCAATCGGATCGTGGGTTCTGAGATCTACCAAGAATTGATTGGAAAGTTTCCTGCCACTGGGCGGCTCCATGGTATTGGGAGGAAACCAAGGTCTAAACAGGCTTCCCACGAGTCGCAGAGACGAATTTCATAATAGACTTGTTATATGGGAGAATTGGAGTGGTCATAGATGGCAGGCTCAAGTTGGAACAGCCTCACGACTTAAGGCCGAAGTAGGCAGGCCTGGGGACCCCGATCCCGCATCTCTCAAACTGACAGTACCCAGGCGTGGCGGCGAATATTTGATAGGTCCAAAGTCGACCGCAGAAACGGGGCCTAGCGGCCCTCATTGATTGTTTATTTTCCGGCAGCATTAATGGTGGGCTGGGCCTTCACACCCTTGTATCGGACCATCGGCAGCGACCCTCGGACCGCTGATTCGAGACCTGAGCAGTTACATTTGGGGCGGCCGCTAAGGGTCTGAGGGCCTACACGCACCTGAGATAGTGGACCTGGGGATTGTCAATGCGTAGATGGATCAGCGCTAGTCTCAGATTGATCATCACGTCCAGACTCAAATAAATATGTATTAGTGACGCTTACTTTGCAATCAAGCTGTAATTATTTCCAAAAGGAGCAGAATTCTGTAAAGAATAAGCTATTCCTAAATGTCTGGTTCATTTGAGAAAAATGCCAAGAAGTGTCGTTGCGGGGGATCTAAAAATATCTTGAGTGTAGGTTCAACAATGACGTTGACGGTAGTGGAAAGGAACACCCGCTTTTAGTACGGTGATCATTTCGGGTATGATCAGGGCCCAAATTGAAAAAACGGCCAGTAATTCCTCGCCACAGATTTGGTGGCGGGGTTGATGCGACAAGGTTTATGCTACTGCAAGCCATGCCAATAGCTCTTTGATAGAGTCAATAATTTTGTAGCTGACAGTTCCAGAACCAATGACTTTCGAAATATATATGGGATAGTGGAAATTGATGATGGAGAGAGGACCGGTGAATTTGATTTCGTCATCGTCGGATCATCAGTTTTTGTGTCTCTAGTTGGATATCAATGCGAAGTTACGGTGGCGAAGAAAATATTTCCGAGGAAGGGGAATTAAAACGTCGCGTAGACTTGGGCGTTTGCATTTATTATTGTAACACCAGCCTCGTACAACGAAATGGGCTTACAAGGTGAGTGGCGTATTGCCGGATGATCGACCCAGTAACCCGTGTCGTACCGTACGTAGTGAGACGTGGCGATGATCCGATGGTAGCAAATATCCATTGACGACCCTGAATGCATTGCATTACCATGCATACCCAATATTTGTTCGTAACGCCTCGTCGGGACCGTTTCGGCAGGGGACTAAACACCAAGGCTCAACACTCGAAGACCTTGGATCAAATAGAAAACATCAAGACGATACTTGCAATGAATTAAGCGAGGGGGAGAAATAATTCTCAGCTAGACTTCAGAGCTTCAACTCAGGATCCAAAACTTCGTGATCATACCCCTGTAACTTGAACCACCGACATCCGGTGCTGCTTTACCCCGCAACATGGCTTCGATATCTCGCTTGAGTGAGACCATATTTTTACTAATTAGAACTGTGGTATCATCGCATCTTGCATATGGTGAAAACCTAGACGATGAGGAGGTTGGTCGACTAGCCCCGGAAATGCATATGTCCAGAGCTGAAATGTACACCGAGAGCCTTCGGGCCCATGGCAGTGAAAAAATCCCTGTAACTGAAGTCCTAGAGCCTCATTTTGTGAGTTAACCACCGCTTGAATACGGAGGTCTGGATGAGGCCATATCCAGTTTACGTTGATTGAGGCCCAGGAGAGAGAGTATACCCTCGGCCTGACCTCTTGAAAGAGAAAGGGCCGGAGCTTCTCGGCCGGGAGTAGGCCCATCCGCCTAACACTTCCCATTCGGAAATATATGGATACCTATTATGGCCTGCACATGCCAATTGTTTCCCATCTTCAGCCTTCAGGTGAGGCTGGTCTAAAATCTCACTATGATCGGATTGTTGAGGCGAGTGTGCTTGAATAGGAGTCTACAAGGCGCGATGGTACCCAATGTGACAGGACTAAAGCGAAGATCTCGTTTAATTTATATAAAGGGTGTGGTTCAGTAAACGGGGTGGTTTGATGCATGTGATTGTCATTAGTCAGTAAGATCATCGGAGAATGTCGGTTGAATCGTGACTTGTTGAATCGTGGTGCAGGTATTGAGCTCCAGCTTGATGCAGAGGACATAAGAAACAAGGTCAGTAAGAACACAAGAGCCATGTCTCACAACTGTGAATGGATAATGCAAATCCAGCTATGGCGCTGTTGCAGATATCGAAACGTTCTGGGCGTAGTGTGTATTTACTTGTACAGCCGGGGGTCTTAATCTGTCATATCTCTGTCTGCTACCCTAGATACGACCAACGAGTGCTAATCGCAAAGCCGCATTCTGTCCTTTAAATAATTAAACAACATGCCGTGAGAGAGGATATTATATTTTCGTTTTTACTATATATAAGAATTTATGTAAACTTATAGAATTATAGCTTTTTCATTGCCATCCTAGCATTTTACAAGGGGTTAAGTAAAACCCTGATGATGTTTTCAGCACTGGAATTATCTTCCTCAAGTAATCATGACTCAGTATAAAAATTCAACCTGATTTATTTTTCAAGTTAGCTTAATCTCCAGATACAAGTCCAAACGGACCAGTATATAATACCCCCATCTTCAATTAATCCAGTTTAACAACCGTATATTCTGTCCAGACATTGCCCTTAGTAGCCCTACTATATGGACAAACCTTCCTAGTCTTCTCAACAATAGACTCCAACTGCTCCTGCTCTAGCCCCCTGACCATAATCTTCATATCCACACGAAGCTGCATATCAAGCTCCTTCATGTCACCGACAAGATGCACCGTCGACTCAACAATACTGTCCTCGGGCGCAGTGGGCATGGTGATGCCGTCCTTGGCGGCCACGGCGTTCATGGCGGACTGGAAGCAGGCGCCGTAGCCAGCGGCGAACAGCTCCTCGGGGTTAGTCTTGCCTGCGTCGCCGGGGCCGCCGAGGGCTTTGGACATGGTGAGGTCGACGTTGAGAGACTCTGCTTCGACGTGGCCCTTGCGGGCTCCGACGACTTTGGCGTGGGCGGAGTAGAGGATGGGCATATCTTTGGTCTTCCAAGCTGTTGATGAGGTGCTTTCGAAGCGGCGGGCTATGATTGGGGATCTGAGGAGGGTTGATGGGTTGGGGCGCAGGGCTGCGCGGCAGATGGATTGGGAGATGCGACGAGACATGACGATTGATTTGGATGGTTTCAGTTGTTTGTGAGTTGTTTGAATTATGAAGAGTTCATTGTGTGGTGTTGACTTTGGTTTTATGACGTTAAAAGTCATGAGCATTTGAGTCCAGTCAACCACGTCACCATTAGCCCTTGAGTCGTGTCTCTGTAGCAACCGGCTACGTCATTGATCTGGGCCGTAGTAATGTAAGTCAATAAGTCGTTATGAATTTATGAAATGAAAACTATATAACTACAATACCATAACGATACTTGAAAAGATAAAAAGAAGCAAGGATAGAGACAAGACATGCCCCTGTCAGACGAGGTCAGCGCATGTGAAAAGGCTGCTACATCTCAACAAGATTGGCAGCCAGGTCTACTCGCATTTGATTGGTCACCCAATTCAGAATTGTGGACCACGTAAGCCAAACGTGCCTCCACCAAGGAGAGGCTCGCGACAAAAATGATACGCTATCTTGATCAAGTCCGAAAGCCGAGTTGAATGACTAAATCGGTTCAACCCAGTTACAGAGTCGGAATCACAAGACAATCGCTTTTGCTTCTAGAACAATCAGAGACTTGTTAAGCTTATTGCGGCTGTGGGTGGTTGTCGCGTCGCGGAGGCGTCGATTGCAAACTCAGCCACAAAAGAACAATGTTTAGTGCCGTGACCTCAAGAGGAACAATATCTAGCGTCGCGGCGGCTTGAAGCAAACGAATGCTGAGTTCACGTGAAAATGGAAGAATTGATTGACATATAATAGACCTTGTAAACTCTTGCCGTGATGGTCTCCGTAAAGTGCACCGAGTCATCCAATTCAAAGACTCTATGTGATTGCAAGCATTTTCAATATGAGTACCAAACTTCCCTTCCAACAGTCGATGGGTACAATGTATAGCCACGCGCAGTGGCCGAGTCTCGTCGCTGCTGGAGTCGTGGTCTTCACTTCCATCCTCTTGGTCGCTTTGAGGTTCTGGAGCTCAAGTCAAACACCCAAGGTCAAGATTTTGCTTCAAGATGAGATCAAAAGTGCGAGACAGCGGGCATTGGAGTATTGCTTCAATCCTCGGGCTGTAATGGCAAAGGGCTACGCAAAAGTACGACAGCGACCGACTGTCGCGAATTAGGCTACATGCTGACGACTGTGACTAAATAGTTCAAAAACGAGGTCTTTGGCCTTGATACACAGGATGGTAAGATGCGTGACTGATGTTTGACTAACTTAGCTGACATGTGGAATGAAAAGGAGTCAAGCTAGTAATCCCGCCCAGCTTTCTTGATGAACTCAAGAGTCACCCCGCGCTCAGTTTCAAAGTCTCAATTGACAATGTCCGCCCGTCCTTCCCAAGCACTCTTCCGATATTTACTGACTCTTGAAGGACATGCAAATCGAGTATACGCATTTCGGCGGTCCGGCGGAATATGTGATTCACGCTATCAAGGCCAATCTGACTGGGTCGCTTTGTGAGTATCTCTCTGCTGTCAGCTTCGAGACGAAAACATTGACTCATGGCACCAGCCGCCTTCACACCACTGCTGCATCGAATGGTTCAGAAGAATATGCCAAATATCCTCGGGAAATACAAAGGTTTGTCCCATCACATACTCAGCTGAAACCTTACTAAAAAGTGTCAAGACTGGACTCCTGTTAAGGTTCACGACAGGGTCCTCCGCCTCATCGCCACCAACAACGCCCGCGTCTTCCAAGGCACAGCCGCCAGCCTCGACGAAGAATGGCTCGAAGCTTCCACCGGCTACGTCCTAGCCTGCTTCGACTGCATCCGCGCTCTTAAACAATGGCACCCATGGCTCCGCCCCCTCGTTTACAGATTCATCCCGGAACGCGCAGCCATTAAGGATCAATGGACCAAGGGCCGCAAACGAGTCACGGCTTCTATGCGTGAGAGGCAAGACAAAGGTGGTAATCTGGAGGATCCGCCTACTATGCTGGATCATTTGAGTAATGGGAGGAATGAACATATCGCGGATGATGTTGAGCTGCAATTACTGCATCAGATGACGTTGATTGCTGTTGGGACTGTTACGACATTTTCGTCGACGACGCAGGCTATTTATGATCTTGTGGCGCATCCGGAGTATATACCTATCCTTCGGGAGGAGGTTGAGTCTGTGCCTAGGGATCAGAATGGCAACTTCACCAAAGACTCAACGGTGGCTATGGATAAGCTTGACAGCTTTCTCAAAGAGAGTCAACGCTTCAACTCACCTGATCTCAGTATGTCTAATCTCAAGAACTGCAAGCTTCACGAGTTGCTAACAGGCCATAGCAACCTTCCAACGCGCAGCTATCGCAGACATTAAACTCCCAGACGGCACATTCGTCCCCAAAGGCACCAAACTAGAAATCAACACTTGCTCAATTCACAAGGACCACGAGCTGTATGAGAACTCTGAGCAGTTCGATGGTCTTCGCTTTCATAAATGGAGAAAAGCTCCTGGTAAGGAAAAGAAGTATATGTACTCCGGCAGTGGAACAGATGATCTGTCTTGGGGCTTTGGTCGACATGCGTGTCCGGGGAGATATCTGAGTGCTATCAACATCAAGCTCATCATGGCGGAGCTGTTGATGAATTATGATATCAAGCTGCCCCATGGAGTCAGTCGACCTAAGAATATTGAGTTTGAAGTGCTGGTAAGTCTGAACGCTTGTGCCAATACTTAGATCTTATGCTGACTTGTGATAGTGCTCTCCGGAACCGGACTTTGAGATCCTTCTTAAGGACCGGGATCATTAGATGACACGGAGTATGTCTAGTCTGTATGGCGGAAACAAACGAGAGCCAGAGGAATTCGATAAATTAGCTCTGTAGTGACCCCAGCTATTACATCGACTGTTCAAATTATGGTGGCTCAGATAACAATGCCAAGTTCAAGCACTAGGGCTGTCACACGTTGAGCCGCACTCACGCCTGGTGACAACGCCAAGCTGTAGCAAACAGCGCCGTGCGGGTGATCGCCCAACAGCTCGGAAAATTCCACATCTTTAGTATGGAGTCAGCCTTCTAATGTTCCATGCATGGGCTTAGTCAAACACCCAAAACTCTTAGGAAAAGGCAGCTTGGGCATAGATGAAGCGGTATAAAACTTGATTATACACCGAATTCTTTTCATAGGTACTAGCAGACGTCGTGGTTAATATCAATCAGTAATATCTATATACTTTTAATCCGTCGTTGTAGACTAATCTCTCTGTTTCTCAGCCTTTCTATCATGCTGTTTGTTCACATGCTCAACATCCAGATCCTTCCCAACAGCTAGTAAATCCCTCCTGATGATGGCACGAATATGGAAAGCCGCGCAGATAAACCACACAATAACCAAGACAACCGTCAAAGCTGACCCAAAAATCTTGATTCCTCTCGATGATAGAGTGTTTCCAACATTAATAGTCGCAAGAGCGAGACCAACGTTGGGGAAGACAAGTGCCCACCAGGACAGGCTAAACTCCATTCTTCGAGCGGCTCGAAGGACGGATAGCGCGGATAGAGCTGAGAACCAGATCGCCATGAGCCAGATGAAGAGTCCTGCTGCGACTGACATGCCAGACCAGAGTTCGCCGGCGGGAATGCTGGGGGTGCTGAGGAAGTCGTCGGGAAGAGCCGCCTTGGCCTGTGTACCAAGTGCAATCAGGCCACCGCACGTAAAGGCTTAACAGTTAGCACGAAAATAAGAATAAGTGGTGGGGGTCGAGTTACCTGTTGGTCCAACGGCGATAAACATGCCAGGCCTCTTGGAAGCATCTGGCAACTTATGCTGAATCAGCCTCGACAGATAAACAGCATAAATGAACAGCGCAAGCATCCATCCAAGTCCTTGCCCCATCAAACCCGCAACAATAATCTGCACCGCACTCCACTGCGGTTGACTCCCCGCTATCTTGGCCGCCAACATCCCCGTCACCAAAAACGGATACGCAGGCAATATCCATCCAGGCAACGCCTCCGAAATATCAAGTCTCTCCGTCTCAAAGATAATATGATACTGCGTCACCGCCACAATCATCTCACAAGCATAATAAATCCAGAATATCACTCTCATAGCTGTAGTGAACCACGGTCCCGTCTCTGGACCACCGTAGGATTGTGCGCCCGTGAGAATTAGGGCGATAGACACCCAGAAAGCACCGAAGAAGAATGATTCAGATGGATGGTGCAGACTTGTTGAGAAGGCGCGGGGTTTCATGGTGAAGCGCGCAATGATGAGGGCTGTGAAGGTTAGGAAGAGGATGATGTTGAGGATGAAGAAGATTTTGCCGATGGTTTTGAGACCGGTGAATGTGTAGGGCTGTTCGTTGAGGAGATTGGCGAGGCCGCCTGTTGACATTGTGCAGGGGAACCAACTCCATGTTATTCTGACGACACGGTCTTTTAGACGTAGAGGTCGAGGTGCGTTTTTGGGAAAGGCTTTGTCGCGTGCTGAAGACCCAGATTCGAGGTCGACAGGGCGACCACTCAGGGTTCGTGTGTAATCCCCTGCATGATAGTCTGGGCTGGTTGGTTGCGACATGTTGATCGCGACAATTTTCGTATAGAGAATATGCTCACGCGATAAGATCTAGAATGGTTTGGCATCTTTTCTTTATGTATTTTACTCCAAGATAATATCTTCCTTGATTTTTTAATTCTTGGCTTCGTGACGCAGGCCAAGATGTCGTCACTTGGATAATTAGACCCAGTTTAATCCATCAGAGTTTTGGACTAAAACTCCACTAGAACTCCACTAAAGATTAAGTTATTTGGCGAGCCAAGGCTAAGACCCGGCAATCGGCACGACGCGTTACAGATGCCGACGAGTCATTCTGACTCCTATGCATTTGTATTTCTAATTAATTACTTAGCCTGATGTTACTGCCTTGATTAAGTTAGAGCCTTTCCAAGTCGACGCTCTTCAGTGTTTTGGTAGCATATATTCCAAGTACGCATTCTATCAGCAATAACAAAATACGCATAAGTCACTTTCTAATCTTATACCTAAAGGAATACAATTGCCTTTTCCACAACAACCAGAGACTCAATACCCTCGTCTGTTACTTCCGCCAAAGCCTTACTATAGTTTGCCCTGAAACTTGACTCCTCCTCAACTCCAGTCTCATTGGCTGCCTCTGAATTAGTGAAAAGGGCGGGTAATAGGCAGATCTTAACCTCTTGACCTAAAAGTGCAATGTCTCCGGCTTGAGATTTAACGACCTCCATTTTCTCCGCGTTGAATAGTGTACCGGGCCTAAAGAAGAGATACTTAAGCCGTTTTACAGACAGCATAAGCTCAATCTTGAATTTCAACGCATGATGCAAAGTACTTGTCATGTCGCTAATCGTCTCCGTTTTTGGTTCGTTACGAGATAAACGATGGGTTATGACCCGACTTTCCGGGGGCAGAAAGCAGCTTAGATTTTGCAGCATCAAGCTGGAAAGCCACTCGGACCTTTCGGAAATAATCCCGTTCTTAACGTCCTTGTCTGATAACAGGGACTTTATGGAAATAACATCGAGTTGCTGGAGCGCGTTCCATCCACCTGGTCTTGTTAGCTCGGTCTCTGGACAACAATCAAGATTTAGTGTGAAGAGAACGGTATGCTTACTTTGAGTTTCTATATGCTTTCTGTACTGGTCTAAGAGTGGTGAGTCAGCAGCCAAGAAGGCTGGAAACACCTTTTCGAGAACTAGTTCGAAGATACCCGCCGCCAACAGAGAGGCCAAAATGAATTTCTTCGGGATCTGTACCGTCTCACAGTGGCCGAGAAGAGAGCCGAGATCGCGCCCGCCTATGCGCCCAGCCCAATTGTTTGCCAAGTGAGAAAAACCCGTTCGTTGTTCAGGGAGGGTGTCGTCCAAACTCAGATGACAAATCGTTGAAGATGTATCGCGGATGTTTGAGTGGAGGGTTTCATAATCTGCCCGGAGAGAGGTATTGAGAAATCCAAGCCTGTCTGCTTCCAGTTCTTCGTAGTTCTTCATAAGAAGTCGTTCTCGGTCAAGCTTATCTTTCAAACTAGATATAACCTCTCGAAGCCGAATTTCCTCCTCATGATTACCCTGGGCTGAGCTAGCAAGGCGTCTACAATGTTCCAGGTCGTGGTTTCTTCTTTCGAGCTCGGATATTCGGTTTTCCAAAGTGACAGAATAGCTCTTCTGTTTGAGGAGATCTGCCTCTGACTGCCTTAATCTGACCTCCGTGGAGGAGTTCGACTCTGCTTGCGAGATAACAGTGATAGTATCTTCCTGGGAGTCGGGGATAGTAGGGGCGAGCTGAAGTTCAATATCTAAGAGTTCCGGCGAGGCAATTGTGCTTAGTTCAGATTCGTCCTCGCTTTTAACCTTATCTGTGTTATTGTCTCCTGCGAGCTCATCTTCACTAAGATCGTTGTTGGAGGCCATCCTTGTTGGCCCCAAAGAGGACTTTGCTTTGGTCTATAGATATATTAGTTTAGGTCTACCTTTCCTCAGATCCAGTGTCTAGCCTTTTGTCTTGGACGTTCTGGTACCACGTTTGAGTTGCCAGCCTGTGGAGTCGACAATTCATTGGGTTCTCTGGAGCTGCTGATTGAATAAATTGAACGAGGTGCTGAGAGAGTACCCGATCGCGCAGCTAGACCCAAAGATCTGCTTCGTGTGCGACGCGCTTCTTGGGCAGGGTTCATGCTGGTGATCATTTTGTGGAAAATCTCCTGCTCCTCGCCTACAAGAGGCAATAGACCTGCTGTACCTAGCTCAAATAGATCATTGAACTTTTTGCATGTTCCATAATTTCGCCATTCCTTGTATAACTTTTGTCGGATGCGCTCTTTCGAGAAGTGCTTTCCCGTCGCCTTTTCGAGATAACCGGGAGCCGTGACCTCGAACTTTACACAGTATTGCACGCACCAGTTCAGGTATGCTAGAAGTTGAAGTCGATCGGTGGTGCTCCAGAAGATGCGCTCTGTCGGCTTGGACCTGGTAGACCGCCTGGATTTTCGATTATTCTTTCTTGCCATGATGCAGTTGCTTGGGGAGAAGTTGGAGGCTTTCGGAGCCGCTCGAGCGAACAATAAATTTCAAGGCGGAATTCTGATCTTGGTTCGACCCCTGTCGCCTCCTATGCAGGCTGCGCACAGGTGAAACTTGAATTGTCCAATTGTGTTGGCTCAACTGTGCCGTACTGCATATTCATCGAACCAACAACACGTTACTATTGGCCAACATGAGATCTACGCGCTCCCATAACTGCTACGTTTCTGCCTTGCTGCCTAGAGAGATGGTTCGCTGTCGAATCGTGGGGCTCAGCTGCAGCAACAAGGAGATTAAATACGAGGCTTCCTGGCCTACTATGCGCGAGTTGTTCACTTGGCTATCCACGCTTAGATCATGTCGTTCTCAAGGTCATCGACTGTGACTCTAGGTCGAGAAAATGCGCCCAATCACCAACATCAACTTGAGGAGGACCATATTAGACCGGAAC
Source organism: Fusarium sp. MPI-SDFR-AT-0072 (assembly GCA_020744335.1). Classification (NCBI taxonomy): domain Eukaryota; kingdom Fungi; phylum Ascomycota; class Sordariomycetes; order Hypocreales; family Nectriaceae; genus Fusarium; species Fusarium sp. MPI-SDFR-AT-0072. Next base: position 6,079,198 of record JAHBOG010000001.1, on the reverse strand, counting down.
CAATCAACCTTGACCTGCTAGATGAGGACCGTGGAGATCCCTTCCCAAAACGCCTCATCATTGCGGTGGACTTTGGTACCACTTACTCAGCAGTTTCCTACGTCGACGTGCCCCAAGGATGTCCATCCGATTCCGTCGACTCGAGGTCCATTCGTTCGATCGGAAACTACCCCGAGAACTACAACTACCACTATAATGATCCAATGGGTATGGAGGTTCCCACCGAGGTGATATATCCCTTGGACCGCCACTTTCGCGACCACTTTAATCTTGATAATCCCGAGGAGCATTTGGAAAACGGTGATAGCGTTGAGGTGCCTGTACTTGATGAAGACGGCGATATCTCCATGCTCTCGGACGTGTCAGAGGAATTTCGATGGGGTTACCGAGTACATGAAGTCTGGAACCGTCCATCTACACACTCCAACACCACCAACCAGCCTTTGTCTCGATTCAAGCTCTTACTTGACAACAGTGAGATGACCGAGTCGGTAAGGCGAGATGTAAGAAAGACTATCAATACACTCAAGACAAAACATGTAATCCAAGGGCCCCTTCACGTCATAGCTGATTTTCTTACCTACCTTTTGGAGCATACTCGGTCCCAGTTGCGTCGTCAGGGCTTCGATGACAGTTACGAGAAAGAAATGATACTTTGTGTTCCTGCTATCTGGACGCAGAAAGCATGCCGAGACATGCAGGCATGCCTAGCAGTAGCTATGAAACGAGCGAACTTCACAAGAGCTGATTTACAGAACAAGAGCATTGACAACCTCTTTATCGTATCGGAGCCTGAGGCAGCTGCTGCACACATGCTTTCCACTTCGGCGGAAATAAAGGTACAAAATTCTCCATTGACACTTATCACGATACGCTGCTAATATAATTGACCAGGCTGGCGATTGCTTTGTTCTACTAGATGCAGGTATGACTTGACCCCTTTTGCGCCTTTCCATCTAACAACATGACTAAGGTGGCGGAACTGTCGATGCGAACACATATCGAGTCAGCAGGGAGGAGCCATTGAGGCTAGAGACCGAGATAGTGGCTCCTGGAGGTATGTTGTGTGATAGCGATACGTGGTATCTATAGCTAATTGTTGCTTGAAAAGGTGGTCTGCATGGATCTAGTTATCTGAATGAAGGTTTCCGGGACTATCTCGAAGATCTCCTTGCTGAGGAAACGTATCTCAACGATGGCATCGAGACCATTCATGGAATCATTGAGAGAATAACATTCGAAGAATTCGAAAAGAGGATCAAGCGGGGCTATGACTATAACCAGCAAACATCAAGGAAGGAGATATATATTAAAGGGCTTCGTGATAATCCTGTCAAGGGTTTCAGAAATGAATGCATTTACATTCCGAGGTACGTTCAGTTCAAAAACTTAATAAAAAACTAATTTCTTAACCTGATGGCGATAGACTCAAGATTCGAGAGATCTTTTTCAAACATCTAGATGCTATAGTTGAGATTGTGAAGAGCCAGCTCGAAGAAGCAAGGGGGAAAGGATACACCGTTGGGGTAAGTTACATTTGGTCAAACAGGTCGTTCACTCTGACATAGGATGTTGCAGAAAGTTGTTCTCATTGGAGGATTTGGAACCTCAATCTCACTCAGCCAGAGATTACAAGATTTCTTGGAGGAATACGGTCGGGAACATAATTGTCGCATCACATTGATGGAGCCTCAGCAAGGGTTTGTTTCCTCACCGCAAGTATTTTTACGCCGCTGACTAAGCTCCGATATACAGAATTTCTATCATTAATGCGGTAGCATCAGGAGCTGTCCTCAGAGCTCTAAACAAGGCGAATGGGCCGGAGAGAATAGCTCGTTCAAGTTATGGCATATTGCGGACTGAGCCTTTCGGACAGTATCCTGAGCACGCAGGTTTAAAGCCGTCCTATGACCGTCATGATGGAATGCCGTACATTAAGCAAACGATCGATTGGGTTTTGAAGCTAGTAAGTCTTTATCTAGAGACTTTTCATCCGGTAGAGAACTAACTTGAACACAGGGAGAAAGAGTTCCATCAGTATGGCAGTGTGAGCCCTTCACCTGCAGTCATACATTCGACGTCTGGCCTGTCCGCCCCTTTATCTGTAAAGAGATACTCTACGTGTCAGACCGTGCGACAAGATCGCACTATAGGAGAACTCATCCCAATAACGAAGGTCAGCTTGAGAATCCTGATGGAAGACATATCTAACTGTATCTTGAAAGGTGCCGAATATGTTGGCGAAATTGAGGTAGACTTCTCTTCTCTTCGAGATCAGTTAGTCCCAATCGATCCCGTTGTTAATAGGAATCAACAAAAGGTTGGGAAAAGACATTATAGGATCGACTTTACGATGGCCATCAAGGTTGTAGATCGCGACTTGGAATGTAAGTTCTGACAAATGAGAATCCATCTCCCTGGCACTTTGATTATATGTGTTCTCAGCTGACATATTGTAGGTTTTGCTATCCACGACCAGAAAGTAGTCAAGAAATGCCGCATAAACATCGCTTCTGGTTTCAGACCCGGAGTTAAATAGGCATAGGTAGTTAGGAGATTGTTTCCATGGAGGCTTATGGATTTGCGTAAGGAGGGGCGAGTGATCGGCGTCGAGAACTGGGTTGTTGTGAGATGCTGCATAAGGGAATAACATCAAGATAACATAATAACTCCCCGCTTTGAGAACCATGTTATCATAAGCGGGTAAGTCTACACAGCAACATTAACGTCCGAAATTCAATTGCCTTAGTGTATAGTAGATGGCGTCCTGGAACGAGACGAGGTTTTAGAAGATCAGAGAGAGGACCCCAGAACGCAGCTCAAGGATCTACGTCTTGTCAATGGAGCCTGACCTGCCTGCGGGTGTGGTAGTTTCAAAAGACTATAAAGATGCAGGTAATTAGGTACAGTGGTTATTATTGCGGAGATAGCTTTAGCTATCAAGATCTAAGGTTCTGCTTTGCTGCGAATGGAGATGCATATGAACAGAAAGGTTTGCCAGAAAATATAATTGGATTATTAAAATCGCTTCTCTTATAAACAGTAGTTGACCTAAGCTCCATTATTTATAGCCAATGACGGCATATAAATACTCTAAATGCGGGAATCTCATTATCATTACCGCAGCGGCGCAGTTCAACTCCGAATCCCAGCTGAAAAAAATCCCCGGATTACATGAACGCGTCGCTCGCTGTATATCCCTTTCTATCATAGCCTCATTAATCAAATGTTCATTTATTTTCATGGTCGTCAGAAAGCTCTCCAGGTCTGTTAAAATTAGTTATCTGTCTTGCACCTCCGCTTTCTCAATATATCGCATACCTCCGTGGATCCCGAGAAATCAAGAATACCCATGAGCACTATCCGATCTCAATAACGCTATCCCCGTCGCCATCATAAGCGCAAAAACCACACAGACGGCGACGATGATTATCACTGCATATTTCGTCCAGTCGTCCCCCTCGAGATGTCGCATGTCTTTGGTCCATTCTGGCATGTCAATCGAACCACCCTGGACCAGCCACGCAATGGCGAAAATGGCGATGACGATGACGGTGAAAATGAGTTGTCTGGCATTACGAACAGCCTCTAAGAACGGTTGAACTCTAGATTCTGTCTTCGCCATGGCTGTTATACTAGGTTTGTTGTAAGTGGGAAAAAAGACGTTAAGGCTAGATGAAAGGTGGAAAAGTGGCATCATTGACAGGTTGGATTAGAGTGAGGCGTCTCCCCGCATATTATAGGTACTTTTATTAGATCACAAGACATTCAGCTGATGGACTGCTATTCGCGCGTTGGATTGTTTATGGCGAATCATGTTGGGTTTCGGATGCTTCGGAGCGCTATTCAGCCACCTGGAAACGTATGTTTGACCCCACCTCACTCAGAAACAAGGCAGTCATTCAATCTTGCTGACATGGATTTGGGTGCCTGAACAAAGGCGTTAGCCTTGTCAGATATCTTATTCCCCGAGAGTCCGTTAGTACATGGCACCGTTCGCACGCGATCTGCATGTCAATCAGATCGGCATATCCTCGCGTATCAGTCTCTGGCCCCAAGACTCACCTTACATTCGCCAAACGAGATGTGATATGAATGCTTTACTTTCGCCTCTCTACATCTGCACAAGTTCAATTTTACTGTCGATTAGCTTGCAATTCTGCGCCGAAACCCTGTAACCCTCGTCGGCATTTCATCCTGCAAGGGAAGGATGACTCGAAGCCGGGGCCGCCAATTGCAGATCACAGCACTGGTCTTGACATCAGCCGGTCTGGATGGATGTAATGTCAAGTCTGTGAAGTGATTGACCTTCTTCGATTAATTCCAACAACACTGTCCACTCCATTCAGAAAAGGTGACCCATAGAGAGACCCCGAGAGCCCTGAGCTAAAGTTCTGTATCGCCACTTGAGTCCAAAATGGCCTTGACAGCGGTTATCCCAACAACTTACAACCGAGGAGCGAATTCATGAAGCATAACTTGCAGCGAAATATGGCGCTAAACATTTAATTACCATCCTTGACATTTTCGTGCCATCTTACTGTTAATTTGAGCGCTCTGCATTGATAAACAAGTCTGTTCCTAATTTCTCAAGGACCTTGTTCTTTGACTTGGTCAATCGGAGACATTTCATCATTGTAAAGCACTTCGATTTCATTCAGCTGCTTGAGAAGACGTTCAATTAAGCAATTGATCATTTTACTCCAGAGTTAATGACGTTAGATGTTACTGATCATTTATAAACTAAGCGAGAGCTACCTAAACCAGGTTAATCAGAGGCTTGACAAGTCGAAGCTAGCCAGAACAAGATAGTCTCTCCAGAACGGTCTCGATCCTTGATTAACATGCAAGCCATGCACTCCATGAGTTGAGGTGATTGGGTACCAGTGAGGAACGCCATGACAAGATCATATCAGCTTAGAATGCCCTAGCCGTATGCATTACCAAAAAGAACCCGCATGAACAGATGGGCTTCTTCATCCTTCTTCGGAATCCAACTCTCCTCTTTGACCTTGTGCCTTATGTGGAGGTTGTGCAACCAGCCATGGTCGAGATACGATGAAATAAAGACTAGGGATGCTCTTATTCGTTTATGGACGCATCACATCGCAGCCCACTTGACCAAAATGAAACAACTAAAAGCAACACATCCACAATTAGCCTGGTGTACCCCGCATTCTGGATTAGCTTCCCCATAAACTGCGGGACTACGGTATTAAGATGCCTCGGCATGTTGACCGCTCGCTTAAAGTGCGACAGGTATAAAAAGGCTGCCAAGGAAGTAACTCACCATGAAGGCCTCGTTAAGAATACGAACAGCATCACAACCCCGAGGCCATTACACAGAAAAATGACTGAGATTCACGGCACCTGTGACCCCAGATTTCACGGGGTTCGCGATCTTCTCGAGAAGTACATCGAGTCCGGTGAAGAGATTGGTGCGTCAATCACCATTGATATCGATGGCAAAGAAGTGGTGGATATCTGGGGCGGATACGCAGACGAGAAGCGAACCAAGCCATGGGAAGAGAACACTATTGTTAATGTCTTCTCCTGCACAAAGACAATCACCAGTCTTGCAGTTCTTATCCTCGTCGACAGGGGATTGATCGATGTCAATGAGCGCGTCTCACACTACTGGCCCGAATTTGAGCAAAATGGCAAACAAGATGTTCTGGTCAGGCATTTGCTGGGGCATACATCTGGTGTCTCAGGCTGGGAAGAACCGCTGTCGACTGAAGACATGTATGATGTTGAGAAGACGACTGCGATGTTGGCGCGGCAAGCTCCGTGGTGGACTCCCGGAACGGCTTCTGGATATCAAGCTTTGTGCTCGGGGCATCTGCTTGGAGAACTCATCAAGCGCGTTTCTGGGAAATCGCTGCGCGAGTTTGTGGATGCTGAGATCGCAGGTGTTTTGGATGCCGACTTTCAGATTGGCGCGGCGGAGCAAACCTGGGATCGAATTTCGCCAATCATTCCTCCGGACTTTACAGGAATCACACCAGAGTTTGAAGAAGGATCTGTCCAAGCCAAGACGTTGCTCAACCCACCACTTGACCCCAATTCTGTGAACACCGGGCCTTGGAGACAAGCTGAACTAGGCGCTGTGAACGGCCATGCCAACTCCCGGTCACTGGCCCGTATACTCTCCGCAATCACCTTAGGAGGCTCAACCCGAGGCAAGAAGCTTCTGTCAGAGGAGACGATCAAGTTGATCTTTCAAGAACAGTTTGCTGGAAAGGACTTGGTCCTTGGACTGCCATTCAGATTTGGCATTGGGTATGGATTGACGCCTTCTCCTGCACTTCCTTGGATACCGGAGGGTAATGTCTGTTTCTGGGGTGGTTGGGGCGGCTCGACGATTATCTTGGACTTGGATAAGCGTATGACGATTGCGTATGCCATGAATAAGATGGGTGGTGGACTTGTTAGCAGTGATCGGGCTGAGGCTTATGGCAGGGCCATTTATCAAGCTTTTGAGAAGTAATAAATTGCATCGTCTGTATCGCTACACCCGATGCATCATGCATTGATATAGCTATGATTCTGCTATTTCAGCCAGCGGAGAAGCAAACGAGAAAGTACTATTATTATATTCGAAGTTTAGACCTTGCTTAGCCGCTATGCTAACTTATTTATGCCTCTAACAGCGAGTCAATTGTATCCGTGATCCCGCATCGCAAAAACTGCGGTTGCCCTCCTTCGTCCACTCCTTGCAGCAGCTATAGGTACTTTGTAAGCTGCTGCATATCCTCCAGAGTCTCCAGCTCCCAGCACCGCTGGCTCACGGCTTCAGGTCATGCATCGAAACGCTCATGCATCCATCAATGAACTTCTTCTGCAGCTTTGCGTCGCTCAGAGGGTTTTCGCGACAGCCAACTGCATGCTCGGTATGGTTCGTGAACACCTCTCCGTTTTCAAGGGCGACAATGACCTTTGCCGAGTCTGCTGCGATGCTTGTTTCGATATTCGCTGTGATGCGATCGCGAATGGCAATGACGGCGGGATCGAGTACAACATTGTCTTCGTACTCTGACGGCGTGGCTCTGCCGAGGAGAAGGCCACATGCGCCGCTATGGTAGACGCTGAACTTTGCCTCCAGGCCATCTTTTGGAGTCTTCTTCCCGATGAGTTCTAGGACAAGGGGATGGACTTGTGCCGTGACAGATTTGATCTGCGCTGGACAGTGTCCCTCCCTGATCAGTACCGCGTGTAATTGTATGCAAGCGTCGATGACAGGGTGGATGACAATGCCGCACGGGAAAGGCTTGAAGCTATTCCGCAGAATCTCCCAGCGACCGGTGTTTGGACCAGCTAAGCCATCCTCATTCGCAGTCCCGAGCCAACGATCCAAGGCTTGGAGCACATCTGGCTTGTTGGCGCCGACGACTGTAGCCCAGCCACGTTTCGCTTCCAGTGCATCTTGACTGCTAGTGTAGCCTCCTTCAGCCATGACAGCAGCTAGCAGGCCGTTTTGAGCAGCGCGGCCGGCGTGGAAGGATTTGCAGTGTGAACCGAACATCTCTCGAAGGCCGGTGACTTGGGTTGCTGCGAGACCAATTGCATGGGTGGTCTTTGTTGGAGATAGCCCTAGGATTTTGGAGACTGCAACAGCCGCGCCAATCGAGCCTACAGTAGAGGTAATATGCCTTGAGGGTTGTAAGTCGGTAAAACAGACCTACAGATGCATGCACACTTACCAGCCAAGATCGTAGTGTTCCGGCCAGACAGCGAGTCCAGCCTTGCATTCAGCTTCTACACCAGCCACGAGAGCGGTAATGAACTGCTTCCCTGAGATGGCCCCTTTCCACTCGGCAACAGAAAGGAGAGCACTCGCAACTGGACCTGTCGGATGGATGATGGTGTCGAGGTGCGTATCGTCGTAATCATGGACGTGCGATGCTATACCATTGATCAACGCCGCATGCTGACCATCTAAACGCGAAGCTCCCTGATGTCCCAGGAGAGACGCTGTAGGTCGACCGAAGAAGGGAGACAGTGTTTGGTGCTGCCGGCAATCCAGCCTATGTTAGCTGCCTATGTCAGAATGTTGAGTTGGTAGGTGTTGAGCTTACGGCGATCTTTGTAGCTTCATACTGACTCCCTGCTATGGTGCAGCCAGCCCAGTTGTAGAAGCTTCGAATAGCTGCACGGATTACATCTTCCGGAAGGTCCAAGTATTGGAGGTTGTGCGACCAGCTGGCGAGGCGTCGAGTAGCCATTGCAGCGATACAGATGATGATTCTGACCAACGTATTCGAGTAACAGATGAATTTGTATCGCAGAAATGTTCCTGATTGCAAATAGGCAGGATTGGAACTCTCAATGCTTATATCGACTTAATAGTCGTGGCTCGCTGGCTGTTCCGACGGTATCGGCTCTTCCGTCGGCTGACCCGATTGACTGACACGACCGCCGATTTGTTATGGCCATTATATCACTGGACTCTGTGCAGACACCCAAGTTGTAATTAGTCTGCCAGAGATTGTATTAGGCCCTTGTTTAGATAAAAGGCGAGCCATTGCCCCAGATCCCCAGATTCTGACAATCATGTCTCCATTGTCTACTTTATCGCCACACTTTAGTTTCTCATCTTCAAGTCAACACAACTTGCCAGAATCTACCATCCAGGAGAAAGATGGGTTTCTTTGGGCTTCGAGGGAGCAAACTCCAGATTGCCCAGATCTGGGCCGTCATTTTGCCGTGTTATCTCTTGTAAGTCAAGCCAGACTCATGGATGCACACACGAGTGAGTTTGCAAGAACATGGAAACAGCTGACTGTCTCTACTTCAATATACAGATTCGGCTATAACAACTCTATCGCTGGAGGCTTTCTCAGTCTTCCGTCGTGGGTAGAAACCTTTCCTGCCCTCGACACTGTGCATACCAAAGGAGCCACCAAAAACCATAACTCGACCCTTCAGGTATGCTCTTAGGCTCCCTCCGTTTTGTGACCGTTTTACTGATTGTAATTTTGAAAAGAGAACGGTCGTGGCAATGTACCCCCTGGGCTGTCTCTCCGGCTGCCTCAGTTGCATCTGGCTGGGCGACAAGCTCGGCAGGAAGAAAACTATCATTTTCGGCGCTGTGATCAACACGATAGGTGCAACTCTCCAGGCCTCCTTCTACTCACTACCGCAGCTCATAGTCGGTCGACTGGTTTCTGGATACGGTTTTGGACATATTACGGCCACAGCTCCCAACTGGCAGGCGGAGTGTTCTGGCGCCGCTCATCGGGGTGCGGCGGTGATGCTTGAAGGCTTGTTCATCTCTCTGGGCTTGGCCATCGGAGGCTGGACGAATCTGGGCATGTCCTTCCATCACGGCTCTGTTACTTTTCGATTCCCGATGGCCATATCGGGCGTGTTTTCGGTCATCATTATCCTTACTACACCGCTGTTACCGGAATCTCCTCGCTGGCTGACCAAGAAGGGACGAGTCGATCGTGCAAGAGAAGTTCTGGCCGATTTGACCGAGACTGATGCCAATTCTGTCGAGGTGCGCGAAGCAATCCGCGAAATCGAGACATCCTTGGCCCTCGCAGGTGAGGCCAAGCTCAAGGATATATTCACCAACGGCCCCCTCCGCCTCTTCCACCGCATGTGCCTCGCCTGCACGGCGCAATTCTTCCAGCAAATGAGCGGCATCAACGCCCTTGCCTTCTACCAAGCCAAGATCTTCGAAGACTACCTAAACCAAACGCCGAGGGCGGCAAAGATCATCGCTGCTTCTGTCTTCACCTGGCAGACCATTTGCTCGCCCATCGGCGTCCTGACTGTGGACAGGTTCGGGCGTCGCAAGCTGATGATGGTCTCATCTCTGGGGATGGGCGTTTGTATGGCTGTTGTTGCGGGTGGGTGGTCGCAGCTGGGCAATGCGACGTCGGTGGGAGTTGCGGCGGCTTTCATCTTCCTTTTCTCGCTTTCCTTTCCTACTGGGTTTCTCGGACTCACATTTCTGTATGCTGCGGAGATCTCACCCCTCAGCCATCGAGTGCCCATCACGGCCATGTCAACTGGTAGATTCACCCATTCTCAACTAGACAGGGGTCTTTCGCTAACTAGCATGAGCCATCGCCTAGTTGTTCAACTTTGTAAGCTTGAATACCTGCATGTTGTCTATCTGTGATAAGCCAAGGACTAACTACGAATGCCCATAGGTTGTCGCCGAAATCACTCCTATTGGACTAGCTACCCTCAAGTACAGGTACTACATCATCTACGCCGCCATCAACATCTGTCTCACTTTCCCCAGTAAGGGCACGCCCTTATCTCTTAGACGGAGGCAGAAATTTCTGATTGTTCATCTCAGGCCTGTACTTCTTGTTCCCTGAGACCAGCGGCCTTCACTTGGAGGAGGTCGACGCCATTTTCTTGGACAGTAGGAATATCTTAGAAACGGTCTCCATTGCCAGACGGAGTCAACCAGTTCATCAGAGGAGCAATATTGACAAGGGGAGGGGAGAGAAACGGGAAGTGGCACAGATCGAGAAGGGGATGCCAGCACCTTAAGACATGGAAGAGGTCAATCACGATGCTTGTAAGATTCCAATTAAAACACTTCCTGCTAGGCTTTGTATCTGAAGCCTGTCATACATAAATAGCCCTTATGTATAGCCAATCTCTCCGACTTGACTCAACTGCGTGTTCGCCACCTAGATCGCAGTGACTGGTAGGCAATTGTGACTCACCCTGCCTATTCCAACACCCATGCAATATTCCGAGCAATCGTGTATGTGTATTGTGAAGTGTAATTGAACTATTCACAAGACCTTAGGTTCTCTGATATGTAATTCGTGCTTACCCTTTGTTAGACCAACCGCCCAGGCGCTGTCTGCCGAGTCGCATTAGGTGCGCTTACAGAAGTACAGCGCCACCACTTTAGAGGCGGGGTAAATTCTTCGAACCCCCGGGCAGCTTAGACCTCTCAACCTCCTTCACCAATAGGTATTGCACCACTAATGTCCCATTCACAAGTTGAATCTACAAGCGCGAAACCTGCTCGTCGTCGTCCTCGAGGTCTTGCTGCTTGTCATCGGTGCAAGAGCCGCAAGCAGCGCTGCGATAATGAGTTTCCAGGGTGCTCGAATTGCCTCGCTGCGGGAGAGAAGTGCTCGTAGGTAATGATGGTATGGCCAGGCACTTGTCGCCATGGCGTTTAGACAAGCTTCCCCTTGAGATGCCATTCTATAGAACATCATTATTTCAGGAAATTAAATGAAAAGATGATCCAATTTCGGGACTATAGTTACTGTTAGGTATATGTATCTGACGTCGATCGATGGAATTTTCAATTCCACCCCAGTGACCATACCATATCCACTATTAAAAGTATCCAAACAACCCAGCGGCCATCACAACAAGCAAAGGAGGAAACACCCAATGCTGTGTCTCCCCACCCCCAATAATAATCCGGCTCACAAATCCATCAGTGATAGGCATAGCCAGCGCTGCACTCAAAGCCTTGGCCATCAATATCTCATCTCCAGTTGCCCAGATAAACGAGATCAACACTCCGACAGTGATGTTGCGAATGCCCCAGATTCTCATTAGGGCGAGACTAAACTTCGTGGCTAAAGGTTCAGTTGGGATCGGGAATTCAAGGCGCCGAAGATGGTCGTTGGGGCGGAGGGTAGCGTTGAGACCGAGGCCGACTATCATGAGGCCTAGGCCGAGGCCGCCATTGAAGATGATTGGGTGGGACATTTTGATGATGGGGGTTGTGTGGTCTTGTTTATGTGATGATGTATACTAAGTTTGGAGCTGTAGGGTAGGATTGAGACTCAGTCTTGATTGTGATGGAAACATATAAGTGTAATAAGATAGAAACACTTTCAGGCTGGCATCAACCAGTACTTATATAGCATTTGAATTCACTTCTCTTCCTACCAATTTCCATTGCTCGCTGATTTATAAGTCAGTTCCAGTTCATGTAGGCTTGCGGCTGTGCCGGTCATCAATCCCTGAAGTCAGATCTTAGCCTCGATAAAAGTTGCTTGCTGTGGGGCAAATGCGCCTTCAGCAGTTGATCGACCAATGATCTCGCAGCGCAGTTTCTCCAAATTCCGTGCTGATAAATTTCCGGATTTTCGCGTTTCGGCTTCGGCTCTAGAGGACGACTGGTTATACTTAACTCCACGTCTACACGTAATGAGCTACAATTGACATGCTTGCCATGGTATTTTACGATATAGTTTCTCGTTTGTTTGCAATGACATGTAATGCATTGAAGTGACTTTATATGTCTTTCCAGATATTGCAGTATTTAAAATGGGACTTATATTGAATACATGATATGTGAGTCCGCCTTGTGACCTGGCCTCCAACTTGCGTCTCAGGCACCACTTTGATGGTAATGTATGTAATCTTGTTGCGTCCCATATATTGATACAGCCTCTAGGAGCCAGAGATGCTGACGATGGTGGGCTTTCCAGATCTGTATTCAACACTGTGAGTGCCAGCATTCTGCCAAACCCCGAGAGTATAATTGTCGCCTGACTCGTCGTAGAAGACGTAGTTGTAGGTATCCTTGGCGACAATTGTCAATTTGTAGGTGAAAGGTGACCACCATTCTGCCTTGTCAAGCTTGTACCAGGTGATTCCGGTCTCGTCCTGGACGTCCTCAGAGGGAACTCCCTCACTGCCGACAGTCCAGTGCACCTTGACGTTCTTGAAGCTTGGGCCGGAGGCAGAGGGCTCATCCGCAGAATCGGCGGGCTTGTCGTTGATGTCGTAGTCAGAGGCCTTGACGCGATAGTCAGCGCCGTTGTTGCTTGACAGCTGATTCCAGCCTTGTTCGGCGTCAGAGGGGACTTGTGTTTCGGCCATTTTTAAGAGTTTAATAAGTATGCGTAAGGTAACTTGGAAGTGAAATGATGGGTGAGAAGATGATTGACTTGAGATGATTTTGAACAGTACTAAATGCCGGAATACAATCCCTATTTATAATTTTAGTAGTCTGAGTATTTGCGAAGGCTTGTCCGCCCCAGTTTTCAATCTCGCCATCTTTTCCTAGAAAACGATCTCCAATGACCGTTCACTAGCAGAAACGTTGCTCAACATCGGAGCTGCGCCGACGTGGTGTTGCCAAGCCATAAGCAAAGCACAAAAAATGAGACCTGCATACAATGGATACTGCAGCAGTCAATTTCAGATAATATTCAAGCTACAGTTTGCCAATAGCGCCGGAGGTTAATGTGGGTACACGGGGTTGTCACATACTCTGAGTCAAAGCGGTCAACGGCCTTTAGCCAACCGGACAAGGTCCGTATCTACGAATGCAGTCATCAACAATTCCAACATGTCGGTCATCGCCGATTCTAGGGTTTCAGCTCATGAAATATGAATGGGCGTTTTGAGACAAAGCTGAGTACTGCAGCAAATGCGCTTTTATCGTAATTAGGCTGGTCCTTAACAACAGCTAAACTGCAACCTTCAGGTAGCCACTTTTGGCTGCAATCATATACATAAGCTAGCCACAAGCTTGGCAAACCATATTCGAGACCACCAATGTTTCGGATGTGGTCTTGGTTGTGATAGCCAAGCCCTATCACGGAGATATTCTCCGGTATTCAGGTAGCCACTTTTGACTGCAATCACATACAGCTAGCCACATGCTTGAGAGATCATGTTCGAGAACACAAATGTTTCAAATGTCGTCTTGCTTTGTGATACTGAACTGCTACCACATCTGTTCTGCGGCATGTGGCTGGCAAGCCAGCACACTGTTGTTCATCCATTTGGAGAATAGTTCTAATAGTAGCAACAGAGACTTCGCAGGCGCCGATATGGAAGAAGTGGTAGCACACTCTGGAGAAATTCTTATCGCTTCGCAACTGGGGAAGAGCGGTGAAAAGTCTCCGTAGCTCCCCATTTTGAAATGTACTTCTACCTAAACCTGTTTTGCTTCTATATATACTTGTAGCTTTACCCAAAACAGATCGAATCACTATAGCCCCAGCAGACATCCAACAATATCTTTTCAAACATGACTGCGACCACCCAAGAACAGATCACTCAAGCAGCCCCTACTGTTGTCAACAACCAAGGTAGCGGGAATGTCGAAACCGCGATGGCTATCGCCGCAGGCCCATATGGTCAATTCCATGAGCCAATTCATGAGTCCTTAACCCTGTCTGCCCTAATCAGCAGCGGCCTTGATGTTGAAAAGGGCACAACGATCAAGAACGTTAGCAACAGTGAATGGGAGTACGTTCGCGGTGCCGTGTGGAACGATGACCCAGACTGCCAGCTTTTCAGTGACAAATCCCAAGAGAATCATGAGTATGATCTCGTGGGTGGTTGGTGGGTAAAATATTACTTCCAGGGAAAAAAAGACTGGGAGCCTGGCAATCTTAGCGGTGACAGGTATCATAATCCTACTGGCCGTTCACATTTCGGCGATTTGCAATTTCTACATTGCATGGCGTCAGTCGTTGGTGAGAAGCCAGACGAAACGAAAGAGAAGGTGATGGCGTGGATGGAAGTCATGTACAAGCTTGCTAATGGGGAAGATGGCATCACTCCCGCCACAAAGATCGGCGACACTAAACTCAGGGGCCTCTTCAAAGTTACGCCATCGCTCCCGCAGAAGTTCAGACCGTTATCCTATCTGCTGGCGAAGGACACATCTTTCCAAGGAGTTGATATCCGTCGCCGAGCTCTTGGTAGCATGCTCCATGTAATCCAGGACTCGTATGCACTTGGCCATACCCGCCGCAAGCTCTTGAACAAGGAGAGCAAGATATCAGACAGTACGTATTTTCTCAGCCGATCCGAAAACCGCCACAGCCCGCTGACAATAGCATTGCAGGTCCTTTGAGATTCCAAAAGGGAGTGGCAGACCGCTGGGGCGCTATCGAGAACTTTCACACCTACTTTGGGCAGAATGGTTCCCAGCATGAGCATTATGATCATGCGGACGACGAGATTCCGGATCCTAACAACCTTGACAATCTTGATCAGTGGAACGATCTCATTGGGTGTCGCGATGCCGTCGAAAAGTGCAAGGCTCTTGCATTGTTGAAGCGAGCGGGCAAGACATGGGATGAGGACAAGGGTGTGAGGGAGTTTCTTGACACGGAGGTTTTTGTGCTGGCTGAAGACGCCACCCCTGCCAACAATCATGTAGACTCGTAGGCTGAGGCTATGATCGTTCTTTGACTTGATTTCTCGGAGAAACCTATCATACTCGCGTGGTGGAGTTGGCTGAAGTGCGGTATCGATCCTACGAGTACGGAATTTGACTTAGTCTTTTCAAGTTGGCTCGTTTTTGGTGACATGAGAGTTATTATAGATAGTAATTTGAGACATGGCTGAATTTTACAAGCTCCCGTTGGTGCACTTGTGCGTTGCCACCAGCTGATGACCCCTGTACTCAGCCAGCCTCATAGGGTCTCCTCAATCACCCAATAGGGCCGTTTCTCAGTGGCGAAGTTGCTTCAGAACACGGCATTCCGAATCACATTCCTCCGTATACACTGCAGGGGGGGGGGGGGCTGAAAATCCTCCTTACCATGTCTAGGCGTAGGATGAACACCCAGGAGATCCCTTGCGGAAGTCTGACCACACGCCGAAGCGAATCATCACATATTTCCCCTGGGGCTGATTCATATAATAGTTCTTGCTCTACCACTTTCCTACACTCCAGTCGTCTCCTATTTTTCTAATTCATCATTTTTGGTTACGGGAATCGCTCAACCATTTATTATGGCTGGTATTACTATAAACGGCAACACCATCAATCCAGCCGTGGTAGCTGGTGTTCCGCAGACCGCTAAGGGAACAAACTTCATCTTGATTCAGAGTAAAGAGCAAGATCTCTCTTTAGAACAGAAGCTTGAGCTGGAGGATGATTTCCATGTGGACATTCAGGAATATGTGGCAAAGAGAACATATCTATGCCGCTACGAAAAAGAAGATCTCGAGGTCTTACGCAAACTCGATTACATCAAGGGTGTTACAATGTCAGTATCCATTCATCGGTCATCGCAAAAGGTCATTCTTGCTCACTGGAAGTAGCTACCTTCGGGAGTTTAAGAGCACCAATTCTTTGAAGAGCTCTGTTAAGAATGAGGACCATCAAACAGAGTACAAGGTTGATTGCGTACTTCACGACAAACCCAACACCGATGTTGAAGAAATGGCAAAGTATATTGCACAAGCAGCCCAGGTCGATCTGAAGGAGCTAGAAATTACCCCAACCACCATCAGGCTCACTGTGCACCAGGATAGGCTTCCAGAGCTTGTCAAACTCGACAGTGTGAACAGAATCGAAGAAGTGCATCCCGTGGAATTACTCAACCACGACGCAAGAGAGACCCTAAATATTGACGAGATGATTCTATCTACTCCATACGAAGGGAAGGGTCAGACTATCTGTGTAGCAGACTCTGGCTTTGACCAGGGAAAGGTGATGGACGATATAAGCATTAAGGTTCATCCTGCTTTCCCGGATCGTGTCGAGCTTCTGGAGTCATTCTGGTCTCCAGATGACTATACCGACAAGATAGGCCATGGCACTCATGTATGTGCGTCGATTTGTGGCACTGGTGTTTACAAAGACGGGAACATCAGCATACGAGGGACGGCTCCAGGTGCAAAGCTCATAGTGCAAAACATGACTAAATGGGATACTGAGCGGAAGAGGTGGGGCATAGAAGTGCCTGGTGACCTATTCACAAACCTCTTTGAAAAGCCATACGACCTCGGGGTGCGCATCCATAGCAACTCCTGGAGCACTTCATGGAAAAAGGACCAAGGACAGGCCGATTATGAACAGAAAGCAACGAGACTCGACCAGTTTGTCTATGAACATCAGGACTTTATTGTTCTAGTTGCGGCTGGCAATCATGGCAAAGAGGCAACCAAGAACACGGGCCATATTGGTGCAGCTAGTGCGGCCAAGAACTGCATCACTGTTGGGGCAACAGGGTCAAAACGACTCAACAACGGCGAGCGTTGGCGACTGAACGTGGACGAAGGTCATCGTGGTATTGAACAGACAGCACAATTCAGCAGCCGAGGACCTACGAAGCCTGACAAAGACGGGCTGGGGGGTCGGATCAAGCCAGACGTCGTAGCCCCAGGTGTTGCTATCCTCTCAGCAGCATCAAGAGCTTTGGCTTCAGACAGCGTCGCGAGGACGAGATACGGAAAGTCCTTCGACCCAGATTGGCTCTTCATGTCGGGTACAAGCATGTCAACACCACTCGTTGCCGGTTGCGTCGCTCTTCTGCGTGAAGCACTCCAGGAACATGGGAAGCAGCACCCCAGCGCAGCATTGGTCAAGGCTCTACTGGTTAACGGAGCAGAGAACTTCTCGCAGGCCATTGCTCCTGGTCTCGGCTATGACTACGAACAAGGATTCGGGCGCGTTGACGTGCAACGGTCCATCGCTACAGTTCGAGAACTTGCGTTCATCGACGGGGGCAACAATTTGGAAAACACCAGATTTGATGTGCCTGCTTTGTGCCAGATCACCGAGGTAGAGAGGCAGTGGGAGAGCGCCGAGATCCCAGTCCCGAGGGGCCGTAACAGAATTGTTGTCACTCTCGCATACCCTGATGTAGCGGGTAGTCTACTACAACATGACCTGAATCTCATTGTTCAGTCGGCCGGAACTGAACGCCATGGAAATATGGGCAAAGGTGATGGATTCGATCATACTAGTAAGCTGTCTCTACTTGCCATTCATTAAAGCATATGCTGACAATGATTCAGATAATGTCGAGAAGGTTATTTGGGATAACGTTCCAGGATCGACCTTCAAGGTAACTGTAAAGGTTTACAACAACACGAAACCAAGAGAGACTGCACCTTTCGCGGTAACGTGGGATATTCGTCCTATGGCGAAGCTGTAGAATGGATCTACAATAGTCTCAAGGGCTGCGTAATAGGTTTAGGTTGTCAGCTTCTAGTTCTGTTCGAGAGGGGTTAGCTAATGATCAATTATAAAACAAAAAGCTTAAAAAGGCCATTATACTGTAATTGCAGGCATGCTGCTCTTAGATTCTAGCTCTCGGTCTACTACTATTGCCAGCCTTTCCTTTAACCCCATTCTTTCCAAACCAAACCTGCCTCGGTATTTTCAATGCGTAATAGTTGCTCTAGGTGATAGAGTTTCGGCATAGGCAGCCGGTAAATGGTACATTAAGCAGGGGGTTTGTTGATCAATTTCCCAGACTGGCATTTGTTGCATGAAACCTTGGTGGCCCATGTCCAAAGTCTAATATTCCGGACTATCCGTGAAGTGATAGACGCTCGACACCTATATAATTAATACTTCTTCTACAAAGCGAGAGAATCATCTATCAATTTACCTTTTCTCCACGCTATTGCTACTCCATGCTTAATGACCCGCTGAATAAAGCAACTCAGTATGAAGCATACTCTCCCCACCTCGTTGTTTGCCTCCTTGTTCTTAGCAGCGTCTGCTTCTAGTCACGCAACTTCGCACTGCCCTCCAATTTCTGGCGATATCTTGTTTCGCAATGAGTTTCAACTCTACCCATCTTTCTATCGGTGGGATGATAAACGTTGCGTCCTATACCTCAGGCATGTTGCCCCATGACATTTAGTAAGCAGTTCTGGGTTAACCGTTTTGCATCACAGCGCGATTTACAACGCGAGTATCGTCGTTTGGGACCCCTACAACTCATCCATCCAGCGAATTGTTTCCATCCCTGGAATAAGCCACAGCGGCTTGGAAGCTTCTGACAAAAGACTCTCCGGGACTGTTATCGACTCCACTAATGACGTTCTGTCTGCTGTTGTGCAGGCTGACGAATTCTTCCTAAGTGGGGGAAACGACGTGAGCGGCGATAACTTTGTCGTCAAGGTCGATCTAAACACTTTTGCAATCAAGAAGATTAACCTGACGACTACAACCAAGGGCCAGTACGGGGCGTTTATTGACGTTGATGATGACCGTTCTGGAGACCTTTATGTTAATGGCGGTTATCCGTCCAGTATCCTTCACGTTGACCGCAGAGATCGAGTCTCCCCTTTCTACGTCCGCGAACCAACCACTGCTCCACGCCCATTTGGGTTTGGAGGAGTGGTGCGCGTCGGCGATAATCTCATCGTCAGCGACAATGCCAATCATCAGCTCGTCAGGTTTTCTCTTCACAGTGGTAATAGCTCACCGGTTGTTATCCCACAGACAAACTATCACAACTTTTCAGTTGGAGGTTCCCTAAGCCTACCTCATAGGTACGGCGGAAAGGTTTTGCTGATGGCAGAAGACATCCTTGCTAAGAATACAATTGGGGTCTCTGTGTTCAGCTCCACGGATGGCTGGAAAAAAGCAAAGTTCGTGGGCTTCATAGAGAGCATTGATAGGAAGTTGGAACCTGCCTCAGTGGCTATTAGTCAGACTACTGCGCGGGAGATTGGCGATCGCATTTATTCGAGCGTGTTGTTCTACGACAACAAGATTAACCCTTCGATGGCGGGCAACCGAACTGACTTTGCGCTGCGGGATATCACCGATTCAGTTGACTCCCTGCTACAGGCAAATGGATTCAACATGTAGCGGTGTGACCATACTTGGATAGTGGGTAGGCAAGGGCTAGACCTCGAATATAATAGTATTACTCTCTAGTTTGCTTCCCCACTGGCCAACATTGATTGGACTTAGTTGACTTGGTCCTACTCGGTTGCAAAGCCTATCTTTATATATGAAAACTTTGTCGGCTAGCACGGCCCGCAAAGAGCCGACGCGGCACCTCAATCCTGTTGTTAAACCATGACCAGCTGTTCCGGGCTACGTGATGTTGTTCTATCATTTTTCTTTCTCTCGTCGTCACTTTGTATTCGGCTCCTGGGTGCCTGGCCATGTAATCTTGGGTAAATCCAATATCACCATAGTTATCCGAGACCATTGATGCCAGTTATCTCCATCTTGTCATTTGACTCATCACATTCTGATAGCTACCTGCGCCGTAGGGCGATCTCATAACAAACTATTTATATATCTTTCACTATAATAAACTAACAAGTCTTCATTTGGGTCCATCTAGTTGTTAACTGCAAGTCTGGCCCGGAGCAACATTCATCGGGATTTCTAAACAGGTAGGGGAGAGCTCTATCAGGTCCAGTCACTAAACAACGTAATGCGTTGCCGGAACCTCGGTGGTTCGACGTCGTCCGCGGAGTCTTGAAGCTTAAATAGATGCACCAGTCATCGTTTAATACGAGCAGTAAAAAGAGTTCAGCAAGGTGTAGCATATAAACAACTAACAACTCAAACATGTGAATCCTCATTGCTGATTGAGGTATATATATCACTCCAGTCACTTTGATCACTACTCGCATCATCTCTTTTAAGAATTGCACAACTCTTCCATTCACGTCCACGAGATTCAAACTCTGCCTTCCTCTCTTCCTTCCTCTTCATCTCCGACCAACCATGCGCTTCACTTCTCTCTTTGCCGCCGTTATTTCGGCATCTCTAGCTTCCGTTGCCTCGGCGTGCCAGCCGGATGGCACTATTGGAAACACACTGCCGGCTTCTAACTTGAACTGCTGCAGTGGTTGTGCTTGGAACAGCTACATCCGGAATAATGTGGGTTTGCCAGAATCTAACGAATATTTATCGACATAAAGAAGCCAGAGCTAAAACTCTTACTAGGCAGTTATTTATTATTGTCCTTCCATTTCTGGAAACACATGCAACATCATTCCTTATCACAAGGCCTAGGTGAATAAAGTTTGATTTTCTGGGATTAGGCCTTTGAGAAATGGCGTTATGAAAATGTCAGGACTGGTATAAGTGAGAAAGTAGTTTGTATTAGCATAAGGATAGAACTAAAAATTCCAATCATTATATATGAATACTGATAGTGCCATACAGCCAGTAAGTAAGAAAAGGAAGAAACCCATGCAGTATTGATCACCGCCTCCCTCGAATGTCTAGCATATTTCAGCCTGTCAGGTAGTAGTCTGACGGCCTTTAACTGGCTGATTAATCTCACCACTACCTCCGGCTATGAAGAAAACTATTTGATATAAAGTTTAGTCTTTTCTAGCTAGGTCTGCTGCAAATCGGTCTGCGATGCCGATACCGCTGGGCTTAGGTCAAGAGGTCGAATCTCCAAAGCCATGGGTAGCTGGTCGAATTGACTGATGACCGGAATAATCTTTCCACACAGCACTTCCAATGAGGTGTTGGAAGAAGGCGAGTACAGAATAGGCGTTATTGTCACATTTACAGCGCCCTTGATATCAGCTTCGACAGAATCACCAATCATGTACGCGCAATGTTATTTCACCTCCAGCTTTTCCAAAGCATACTGGAAGATCCTGACATCAGGCTTAGGATGGCCAACTTCTTGTGGTGTGATGATGCATTCAACAAGATCAAAGACACCAATGGCTTTAACTTTTTCTATTTGGCTTTCGGTCGGGCCATTCGTGATAATAGCAGTGCGATAACCATTCTCTAGAAGTCTAGTCAGGGTCTGGATGCTTCCCGGCATAGCGCTTCGATTCTTTCTGTATGCTGTTTTGTACACACCCCGAAAATGCTCGATACATTGGGAGTCCGGTTCTTCAAGATCTAGACTCCTGAAAAAGAGCTTTACTTTCTCCGCATCTTGGTCTTCGTGTGCCACCTCATTTCGGAGATATTTGTCGTAAACATGGTTAAGGGCTTCGCTGTACTTCTCGGCAAGCACCTTCAACGGGATATCGTGAAGAAGCAGGGATATAAGTCGTACGGCGGACATGGAAGAGTAAAGAGAGTGTTTGTAATGGAATAATGTGTTGTCAAGATCGAAGAATACCATGGTGGGAGGAGGCTGAGACTCCATCGTGGTGATAGTATCTGAATAACCTTTGCGATCTGATGAGTCCCCTCGAGGAGCGGATATGACCAGGTTGTGTGGTGATCCAAACGGTCGTGTTATGGATTGGGTCGATTCATCTAGACCCATCGATTAGCAGCCTACATTCAATGCTAGACTTCACCCCACTCCCCAATGGCAAATCCCACCTTGGGTCCGCAGCAGGGATATTTTAATTTGGGAAACCTCCAGCCGCAACAGCAGAAGCTCCGGGCGCCACAGATGGGCAACAATATGGGAATTTCAATCCAGGTTTCAATGTTCCACCTACACCAGACGAAGGCTCGGTTCTCATCAGGAGCAAACCGCGTCGGTGTCTCAACAAGGGAGAGCAGAAACAGAAGAAGGTCAAGACGGATGACAGCTCGAATTTCCAGCCATCGGGCATGTACAAATAGATAGCTATAACACCTCTTCATCAGATACAGTCTATTCCTTGAAAAGGTTTGAATACTATAACCCTAACCCTAAAACGAAGATTTCGTAATTATCACATCGCATTGCCTGGTCATCTTGAACCTTTCAAAAAATCTCAACCGTATAACGAGTCTCCTTGGAAAATAGCGGCCCGGGATCGGAGCCAAAAAATCAAGGTCTGGAATCTAGCTTTTAGCTTATTGTCAGATTCCAACAAGAGAAAATGTCTATTGTGGGTGAATTACACTACCCTGACTTTCCCTCTTGTGCAGCTGTTCAAATATTGTGGCTGGCTGAAAAATGAGGGGTTGTTGAAACAGTCAAAACCGGGCTGGCTGAGCGGACTCCTCCTAAATTTATCATACTACTCCTATTGGTCTGTAGGAAAGATGGCGATGATCATCAGTCGTCTAGACCAGACTATTGACCTGCCCGTATTCACTTGCGCCGGGAGCCAAGATTCTGCATAGAGGCAAACCCTCGCAAGAGCGGCTACATAGTGTCGTTCGTGTGGAAAGATGCTAAGACCTTGATTGTGATATATGTGATGGAATGTGATATATGCGACAGTCTTTGTGTAGCTCATGAGGCGGTTAGCGTTGGGCATGCCTGCAGAGCACTACTCGGCCTACCGAATCATCTATAACAGCTCATCTTCTAATCGTATTCAATCCAAGGAGCCAGACAAAGCAGCTCACTGATATTCCATCTCAATATAAAACAACTTTTCAAG
Source organism: Fusarium sp. MPI-SDFR-AT-0072 (assembly GCA_020744335.1). Lineage (NCBI taxonomy): Eukaryota > Fungi > Ascomycota > Sordariomycetes > Hypocreales > Nectriaceae > Fusarium > Fusarium sp. MPI-SDFR-AT-0072. The sequence goes on along the minus strand of JAHBOG010000001.1, from coordinate 6,056,200 downwards.
CACATCTTTCTCTCAAGCGTTTCGCACTACAGCTAGACACAATGGCAACTGGAAGATCTGGATTACCTCAGCTGACGAAGGAGGAGAAAAAGAGACAGGTCCGTCTCCTCGAGCTTTGCATGGAACAAGTGGGATTCTTCAGAGGGAAGAAGATCCCAGTTTACACTCCCGGAGATCTTGAGTACGAGAAATCTGTCGCAAACGCGAACCTCCTCTACCGCTTCGACAGACCAGGATGTGTCATCCAACCTGAGCATGAATCCCATGTTCGCATCATCGTTCAGCGAGCTAAGAGGGTAGGCTTACCTATACGAATCAAGAATGGAGGCCACTCATACGCCGGGTTCTCTTCTATCAATAACGGCATCTCGATTGATCTGGTTAATATGAAACGCGTCGACCTCGACATTGACAACATGACCATCACGATGGATGCAGGCGCACTTTGGGCTCATGCTTATCACGAACTAATTAACGACCATCATGATAAATTGGTTATCAATGGAGGGCGTTGTCCTAGTGTCGGAGTCAGCGGTTTCACTCTGGGCGGAGGTCTCGCGCCCTTTACTCGAAGCTTCGGTTTGGGAAGTGACACACTTCTTGAGGCTCGTATTGTCACTCCAGACCATGGAATCATCGAAGTCAGCCCCGATGACAATGAACCCGAAAAGAAGAGACTCTTCTGGGCCCTTTGTGGTGCTGGCGGCAATAATTTCGGGGTAGTCACCCAGCTCAAGATGAAGGTTCAAAAACTGCACCACGATTATGTGGTTGCTGGAGTTTATACCTGGGCACCGTCTCATTGCCCTGAGTCTCAGACGGCTTTTATAGAAGCGATGACAAAGTTCTATACTGCTGGCTGGACCAACAACATGACGATCGACAGCAGTTGGCTGATGGACCTCAAAGATGCCCGCGAAGATCCTTCTGTTCGATTTTTGGTCTACTATAATGGACTAGAGAAAGACTTTGACGAAGAGGTCGACGACCGTCTCGGGGATTGCGGGAAGGTTGGTAAGGGAGACAAATCACTAGCAGAACAGCTAAAGGATCGAACACTGCAGGAGAATTCAACCCTTTTTCTTCACGAGACTCTTGTAGCTCAGTGGTCAGAAGAAACCCAGAAAGCTTTGCCTTCAAATGCGATGTTCAGGATCTACACTTCTTTTTCTTTTACAAAGACAAGCGTCAAAGATAATATTTCCGAGATAATTAAGACTCTGGAAGAAAGTTGGTAGCTTTCAAAAGAGAGTTCAAAGGCGAAGAAGGCTCAATCAGAGTCTCTTGGATTCATTCTGGCGGCAAATCCAGCGAAAAGGGCCCCCACGACTCTGCTTATCCTTGGCGTGGATGCCTCTATCACACATATATCATGATTGAGTGGAAGGATAAGTGGTTAGAGACGAGGATGAGACAAATCCTTGCAGGTTTTAATGAGGCTTTGAGAAAATATTCTATGGATGGGCTTGGTGTGTATGTCAACTTCCCGGATGCAACACTCGACAAAGACACATACGAAAAGGCATACTATGGTGTTAATCGAGAGGAATTGCAGAGCATCAAGGCATACTGGGATAAGAAAAATATCTTTCAGTGGCCTCATGGAGTCCAGGTTGGACTCCACGTTGACCCTCAGGGCACGGCAATGGAATTTGCAGCTCCGCCTCCACCTCCCAGCAGTGAACCTGCTGTCAAGGGGTTTATCAATCCAGGAGAAGCTGCTGGTGTCTCTGCATTCAAAGCTTGGCATACCTTTGACCCGGCCAGCGGTAGCCCTTTAGTTGGTCTAGGTAGCTGAACTGGTGTGAAATTTCTCGGGAAGACACTATATGGACATTATCTCAGATAATACTATTATCTTTAAGGCGAAAGGATATAAATTGTATTAATAATTCCTAACTAGAAGTACCTTGGAATAAAATATTAAAATAATTTAAACTAAGTATCGAGAGCCTGTCAAACCTTCTATACTTATAGGGAGACAGCCAAGCGCCAGCCAACATACGAGAGACCTCGGCATTAGGTCTGGAGACAGTGCCTCACTACTTTGAACCGAGTGAAGCCGGAGGTACACTTTGTCCATAGTCAATGTTATAGGCGGTGCGGTCTGGTTCCGCCGGCACCCAGAAGATCTTCCCAGTGAGTCCATAGTAGATCCTTTCGTGCACAGAGTGCAGTCCCCCGAGCCTCTATCATGGGGCGCCTATCGTTTCCCATACCGTCCCAGAAGCCCCAGAGTCAGTATCCAGAAGCGATGGATTGGCAGCCAAGACCCTCCCTCGAAAACCAAGACCTGGTCACCCTTCGGCAATTTCGGCCCGTATGCTTCGAGTATTGCTGCTAGATTCACCCTGCCGGTCGCAGATCCCAGATTGCCAATTGACGAGTATTTGTGTGACTCAACAGCAAGTCCAGGTTTGGGTGGTTTCATGAATATGGGCACCTTAACGCTGTGAAGGTATTTGCGGCGGTTGCGGAGCTTGAGCCCACCGGATATACCTTTTGTTCTGACTGTCGACGGCATTGATGGCCTGGAATCGCTCACTTCTCGACTCACGGAGGAGTGTTCAAGGGGTGGCAACGCCGATCAGAGCAACAAGGGCTAGTGCCACTACTACCCAGGTACCGATCACGCCAGCAAAGTCCGTTTGATCTGGCATTGTGTCCGACTTTCTATAGGCCGAGGCCTGATCAACGGATGAGGAATCGAGAGGAAATGTGCAGGGTTGAAAACTGTGGGCAGTATCCGTCGGTAAATAGCAACAACTCCCAGCCACTTTCTCTTGCATTGGGTTTCCAGGTCTGTGACAGCCTGGCCGTTAGCTATTAGACCCCGGTTAAGAAGGAAATCTTCATGCCGCAAGAGCTGAGATTTTTCTTGTAATATTTGCAATAAGATGTCCCGTAAGCGGATAACTTTAGGAAAATGCTCAAATACAACTTAAGCAAAAGAATTAATATATAACATCTAAATACACCTTGATGTATCCTGCCTTTGGACCTTTGCCCCACCCAAAGACATGCCCCTATTAGGCGATACCCAAATCCTACTTTACATGTAACAGCATCTCGCCTATTTGGCTACGTTTTGCACAAGGATACAAGTGAGATTATCGAATTTCTTCACCAATGGATTCCTGGGTGCAAACTCAGCGAGATCGGCACTGTGAGCGTTGAAGAAGAGACTCGCCAGAAATGGAAATCCAAGAACTGCATATTATGGGGTGATCCACGCCCTGGAAGCGTTTTTATTGATGAGAAGGGTGATGCATGGTTGAGTGGATTCGCGAGGAGTTGCTGTGATGATGAGGAAGCGATGGCGATGGAGACGAAGGAGAGGGATGAACATGGTTTGGCTGAAATCATCGAGCTATTGAAGTGAGACAATGACATAGACTCCTTGGAAAGTCGAAAAGGTATTGCCGGGAGTTTAGAGTTTTAGTGACGTTACCACTTCTCTTCGTTTCCAAGTCAAGTACGTTCTGCGCGCCATAGTGGCAAACCAGATTTGTCCTTCCAAGCCCGCAGGTTATGTAGAAGCTTCATGTCGTATAGTTTAAGTGTCATAACGTTGACACTATTGAGAAAAGGATACTCTATGACTAGCACATAATCTTACAGGCATTTGCATATTCAGTGATAGCAGTTCTCCTTTCATTACTAATATCCTATCAGACACATAACTATGCTCCTATCCCATCATTTTCATCCATGGAACACAGCCTTAGTTACAACCTGCTCGTATCATCAACCATTATCATTCCCAAGGCCCTTTACTTCTCATTTGTCTCATGCTGAGCATCTTCCTCATGTGCAGCACCAATCTTGGCCTCAACATCTCCCTTCTCAGCCTTGGTAGTGAGATGAGTAGCGACGTGAGTCTTCCAAGCTGGAGTACCGATATACTTAATACCATTAGGATCCTCAAACATATCCGCGGTCTCTTCAAGAGTCTTTCCAGCTGTCTCGGGGAACATGAAGAAAACGTGGATGAACATGGCAACGTTGAAGACACCAAAGATGATGTAGCTCTTCCAGGTGATGTTCTCAAACGCAACGGGTGTAAAGAGCCCGAGAGCAGTGTTAAAAGCCCAGTTAGATGAGGTAGCAAACGCGACGCCCTTGCCTCGAAGACGAAGAGGGAAGAGTTCAGGGGGATATGTCCATGAGGCTGGACCCCAGGTCGGTGCGTAAGAGGCGACGAAGAGATATGTGCAGGCAATAAGTCCCTTTGCAGCACTTCCACCAACACTCATGGAGACTTGAGGAGAGTCACGCTCATCCTTGGGAATCTCGGTGCCGTGGGCAGCCAAGATACCGGCGTTGGCGAACATCCATGTACACATGAGAGTAGCACCGATGAGGAATGTAGGACGACGTCCCCATTTATCCATCCAGAGAAGGGCGGGGATTGTCATCAAGACGTTGATGATGTACTGGATAGATGAAGCGAGAAGGTTGGCGTTGCCCTTGTATCCTGCCATCGAGAAGACGTACGAGATATAGTACACTAAACACTGTAAGCATCAATTCTGTAAGTAGGTGAAGAAGACTTACTCATGACGTTCATGCCAGTAAGTTGAGACCAGATCTGAGTAAAGATACCAATGACAGTTCTGTTGATCATGTTGGGCTTAAACAGATCAAGGTACGTAACATCAGCAATCGACGCCTCAAAAGCACACATATCCTTGATATCCTGCAACTCCAGCGCCACAAACGGATGATCAGGATCTCCATGTCCATGCACAAGCGTAAGTACACCATGGCACTCATCCCAACGATCCTTCCTCGCCAGCCAACGAGGAGACTCCGGCAGCAACATCATCATGAAGAAGAGGAACACGCCCGGAACCATCTGAAGACCCCACGGAACACGGAACGCAGCGGTGGAGTAGTCGGATGAGTGACGGCCGCCGATCATGGCGCACCCGTAGGAGATGTAGTACATTATGAGGATGCCCCATGTTATGGCCCATTGCTGCATGCCGATGAAGCGGCCGCGCTTGGAGGGCGGTGAGATCTCGGCGATGTAGACGGGGACTTGGGCGGATTCGATGCCGACTGCGAAGCCGTTTATGATGCGGCCGACGACGAGCATGCCGATGTTCTGAGAGGCGCAGGAGATGATAGACCCGATGATCCTACCGATGTTAGCATGTAACCTTTGTACTAACGTGTTAATAACTTACCAGATGATACAACCAACCATGATAGAATACTTCCTTCCGAGACGATCACTGATAATTCCCGATACCAAAGCACCCAGCCACGAACCAGCAGCCATACTCGCCGTTATACCACCCTGGTTCAGTGAGGTAGGTCCACTGCAATCCTCATCGTCGTCAAATGGCGGTCCCTTGGGACCCTGGTTAAAGTAACATTTATAAGAGTTCTCGCCCAATTGAGCAGAGATGGAGGAAATGTCGAAGCCGAAGAGTGCACCGCCTACGACGGAGACACCGGCGATCACGTAGATGTTGCCAATAGGCATGTTGGTAGAAGTGTAGTCAAACCAGTCTGTAAGTGATTGAGCTGTAAGACGAACGGTGCAACTGGGGCGGGATGTGTTTTATAGCTGTTATGTTCACTGGAGATGGTTACACTTGTTTGAGACGATGGCCTCGGGTTAATGTGTCCCGTTAATGTGGACGCTGAAGGATTCTGCTTCGTCCCACGGTTACATACATTTGAGCTCCTGATGCTGGAGATCCTTGCTGTTGGGAGCTTCTCCACTGGGCACGGGGATAACGTTCTGGGGTTGATGGGGGTGGGTAGAACATGGAATTGTTTGTGATATGACGTATTGTCAAATCCTTCGAGCTTTCAGGTGTCAGTCAATTGTTGTAACACGACTTTAAAGTACGCTTATAAGGGTCTCAATTCATGCTCTTTAACTTTCTACAGCTTTGGTTGCTGGAGTTCATTACACTCAGATACAGTAGATAAAGTCAAAGCCTAACTCTATCCCCATATTCTCCATCTCCATATGAAAAACCATCATCCCCAAAGATCACCACTTTCAGTGGATCTTTCATCCGTGACGTTACATCTTTATCACCGAGCATTTGGCCGTTCTGTTCACTCTCTATTCGGCAATACGCTGCCGCAGAACATTAACTGGCTAGTGGTGTCATTGTCGATCATGTCACTTGAATCAAGAAAATATCCCGTAAGGCATGCATTTTAAACCCGTATATTACTTAAAACCGGTAAGCTCACGGCGCTTATTACTTAAAAATGCGGGCTGATCATTTCGGATCCGAGAAAGAAAATGGTGTGTTCCCCCGGATCTCCACTGTGGGAATAGGTCCGAATACAAAGGCGACAAGCGCTGCAATGAGACTCAAGAGTTTGGGGGGAACTGCCCTGGTTGTTTGGGGGAGAATGGACTGAGTGCTGGAGTCACATGTTCGGTGTGTTTTGACAGGCGAGGGTTGGTGATACCACGGGTCCTGTCATGGGATGAATCGAGAGATGCGAGGATGGCATTATTTCAATTCTGGCTAAATTGAACCTGATGCTTTTGTTGCCCTTCTTTCATCCAGGGTATTGTCTTGTGCTTTTGGAAGAGTTTGATGGTCATGTGCATTCAGTGGGCTGGTCCAAATTGCTGGGAACTGATTAGCATCACATCACCACCGCCTGTAATTGTCAGCAAGCCATTGAACAGTCAATACAATCTTAGCTCTGTCGATTTCTGTAGCCCTCAATTCTAGAGGATCAAAATCCCTCCATTTTTGTATCAATTGGCTTTCTCTACCTGGATAAATGTGAGCGAATCCAGGCCTTGAAGACTGGTCAACCTACACCTCTTAGGCGCGCTTCGATCGCGTCGCGTTTCTTGAGTGAGACATGAGCTGAAGGCCATTCCCTTACGTATTCTTGTACCATTATCCGAATACTCCATCGAATATTCTTGTTTCCAATGTCTCTGTGTACTTGCGTCAAATTCCTAGTCGTGGAATGGCCCTCCAGTATCTGAAAGCCTCAGCAGCTTCATTTTGTTGTTCGGGCGCCCTGTCCGCATATAACGCTTGGGAATGAGACGCGAGTTCTCGCGGGTCTCCAACCATCAATTACAGAGTAGAACTTCGAGTGGTTCTATTTCTCACAGAGTGCTCTCAGTAATTAATGACGATGTAGTCAATAGACCCAAGACAGTTGCGCTTGGCGTGCCGTGCCGCATGTCGCGCACTGCCGGAGCTACTAAAGCACATGCCGACGCTTCCTCTTTCAAGCATGGTCTTGGTTGAGCCTCATCATCACAAACGCTGCCTCTCACTGACTACCACGTTATCTCAATCATGGATATCAATTTCGTCATTATAATCATAAATGCTATTGGTATTAATCTCATAGAGGAGCACTCATCGCTCGTTCTCATGCATGCAATGCAATGCTCCAACGCCAAACTCCTCGTATGCTTCGAAAAAGCTCAATCAAAATCTCACGATCATGCTCACGCTCGCTATGCCCCAAACTCCTCAATCACACTCCTCCCCTCCACAAAGTCATTATCAACCCCCGTATATGGAATCTTCAACCCAAAGCCCTCAGGTCCACCAACCTTCATCCCCTTATCCGTCTTCCACAGCGGATGCGCCGGCAACGCAACAACATTAACGCGCAGTCCGTACCTCAGATCCTGAGATCCAATGCCTTCACCGTCTTGACCCAGAATCGAGATGAGATCGGGAACGGTGCATACGACCTTTTGTGAAGCTTCTGAGCCGTCGGAGTCGCAGAGGGCTGCGTAGAGATATTCGTTCTGGAAGGGGATCACCATGTGGCGGTCGCTGGGGACGTCTTGTTTGTGGGATTCGCGCTCGTCTTCGCTGAGGGGCGCGATCACGACGGAGCCCATTGTGTAGCCGCCGCCGATGTAGCGACGGACATCGACGATCTTGCCGGTGAAGAGAAGTTTTCCAGCGCAGACGTCAAACTGACCAGTTAGCGGGTACTCAATTAAACAGCAGCACCCAGTTGAATAGTAATACTCAATTGAGTAAAGGGTAAACTTACAATTGCGTCAACGTAGCTGGTCTTTTTGCGACGAGCATTGTGCACTGCGCGGCCGAGATACCACGCTTGAGATACGGTGTTGGGAACGCCGTGGGACTTGATCACGGAGCCGGGGAGGGGATTGGCGCAGACTGCACATCCGAGACCAAGTTCGATTACCGTTGTTCTGAGAAGACTCTCAAGACGGATTGGGTTATCGGTGCTCTGTTGTTGTTAGTGAATTGTGAAGAGATTGGTGAGCGGTGATGCTTACCATGACTACGCTGGTGTTTCCACGAGCGTCGGAGAGAACGCAGGGTGTGAGGGAGTGGCCGTATACACTGAACGTAGCTATGAAAGTTAGATGAGGTCAATTGAGTGAGCGTTGGGAAACGTACCGTGATACATCGTTGGATAAGCCCGGCCCATGGCATCGCCATCGACGACAGGGACATCGAAATGAACAGCTGGCGGGAAAGCGCTCATACCATTTCCACCACCACTGTCTTTATTAGCAGTGTTCTCTCAAACAGGAGCGTGAACTTGACTTACATCTCATCAATGTACATGCCGTCAAAGGTCTTGTTTCCAACAACCTTATTCACAGCATTGATACCAGTCACAATCTCGTTCCCGCCCGCGATACGCTCATTAATCACACTCGGACTCCCATACCACGAACCAAAGCAAATCATAGCATCGTCCTTGAGCGCTTTCGGTGAGATTACTCTCAATCTCCCCTTGGGATTATTTCGCAGCGCGTCTAAGCCCTTGAGGTACTCGTGATGTGTCGGTCCTCCACCGCCTGTGCCGAGAACACCGCATCCTGTCGCGATCATCTCTAGATCAACTTCAGAAAGATACCACGTTCCATTCTGAACATCAGGACGATAGGCGTCGAGATCAACGTGGAGAGAGGGCTTGTACGTTGGTGTGAGAGCATCAGGAACGCTGACCTTCTCACCCTCATCGTCCTCTGTCTCCTGCACGCTTATCACGGGTGGTGAGGGCGGCGGCGTGAGTTCCTCAGGAATAGCGAGATGTCCCACCGCACGAACCTGCAATCGCATAGCGCCGTTGGACATGTACTGGAGCGGTGTCTTTGTGATCTCTACAATCTTGACGTCGTTCTTCGCTGCGCCCTTGGAGATGGCCATGTCGATTGCTTTCGCGCACGCAGCGTCCACGATGGTCTTTTCAGAGCGTCCCTCGGGGATTTCCACGACGTCGATCTCGCCGGAGACTTTGGCGATTGCTGCGCCGACCGCGTTGGCGGCGCCTTGGTGGATGGGCACTATGCACTTGTCCACGCCGGCGAGGTCTTCGGTTACGAGAAGGGCGCCTCCGCCGACGAGGAGGACGTGTACGGGGGCGGAGGATACTTTCATTTGCTCGACGACGCTCTCGAGCATTTTCTTGAGCTCTTTACGACCGCTTTCGATGATGTGCGCGGGGACATCTTTGACGAGGTCGGGGTCTCCAAGTTTCGCTTTACCCAGCGCGACGACAATATCACTCGCCGTTAATGTCTTGCCTCCAAAGACTCTGGCCTCTTGCTGGAGTAAATGCCCGACAGATCCAGGACCAACAGTGACGTTTTGTGTAGTAGGGTCGACTTGGACTTTGCTTCCACCGCCGAGACCGATTGATACAACCTCTGGCATAGAGAACGCAGTGCGCACACCGCCGACTTCTACGAAACCTGGTGCTTGTCGTGGAAACCCCGATGGAAGAAGTGCGCAGACATCGGTAGTAGTCCCACCGATATCCACAACCAAAACCTGCGGCTCCTCATCATCCGCGACATTCTCACGCTTATGGTCCAGTCCAGCGAGATACGCAGCACCAGTCATACTATTCGTAGGCCCGCTCGCAAAAGTCTTGATGGGGAACTCAGCTGCCGTGTCGGCATCGATAAGCGTGCCGTCGTTCTGCGACAAAAAGAGAGGACATGTGAGTTGCAGCCGATGCATGGCGCGCTTGAAACCCTTCTTCACGCGGTGTCCTGTTCGCAGGATCGAGGCGTTGAGGATGGTGGCATTTTCTCGTTCTAGGAAGCCTGTTGGGCCGATGTCGTGAGAGCATACGACCTGAAGGGATGGTGCTTCTTGGAGAAGAATTCGTCTACATTCTTCTTCGTGTTTGCCGTCGTGGTCGAGGGGTGAGAATACACCGACCAAAGCTATGACGTTGATTCCCTTTGCGACAACATCACGCGCAGTCTGTCTAATCTGCTCATGATTCAACGGTTCAATTTCTCGTCCGTCAATCTCAAGGCCTCCATCGAGGTAATAAACTCCTCCGTCGAGAATACTCCTCAATCCAACAGGGAAATCCGAAAACGGCGGTAATTGTCTAGTAAACGGCCCGCACAGCCTCACGACAGCGACGCGATCTAATCTTCGCGCATCAGCCTCCACGAGCGCATTGATAAAGTGCGTTGTGCCGATGGTAACGCTGAGAACACCGCTCTGATCAACACCTGAATCGCGAAGCACTGCTCTTATGGCAGCCTCAATACCACTTGTGATGTCTCGCGTGGTAGAGGCCTTGTGGGAGGCGAGGACGCCACGGCCAGGGGTTGATGTGGCAGCAGCTCGGATGTCGAGAATGGCCGCGTCCGTGTTGGTACCTCCGACGTCTACTCCGATTCGGTACAGGGACATGTTGGCGGTAGAGAAGTGTGCTGTTGGTTGGGAGGATGATACCCTGGAGGTGCCTGAAAGCATATTACGGTGGGGGCGGCGTGAAGAGAGAGATATCACCAGATCTTTATAAGTGAGAGGTCATCCATAGTGCGTAGTTCTACTGCATTTTATTTTTCAAGAGCTGAGATTTTCATTAGTGAGTGAGAAAAATAACTCCTCTCCAATGTTTTCCTCGCTGAGACTGGATCATGCGAGAGGGGGGGCGGCGAGACGGATGGAGCAAGTTGGCCGACGCCAGAAAGAAAAGAGGAGACATTGAACAACTTCCCCGAACTGCAGCGGAACCTCTTCTCCTTTCAGCATCGAATCTCCCTGAACTGCCGATCTCCTTATCATTGGACAATGTCGTGCGTCTCTTGGCCGACGCCTCAACCCGGGGGTACGTATCTCTCCTCTAATCCCGAATTCCATTCTGTGGCTCAACTGGGACAATCACAAGATAAGGCTGAGGATTAAACTTTTTAGCAGATCGAACGCCAGTCACGCCAATGACCTCCCCCCCCCGGGGGACCCTTATAGTTTCTGTCTTCCCCTAAATCTTTACCACAGTGACAACAGCCGCCCCTTAAGCTACTGCACACCCTATCGATCCGGAGGCTTCGGGAAAATCTGAAGCTATTCGCATTTTCCGTCTCAACAATGGCCGTTGCGAATCTTCTTAAGCGCATTGAACTACCGCGTGGTTCGCGCTTCATCGTACGCAACTATTTAACCTCCTTAACACGCGTAACCCCCCCTAATTTGCGACTCCGCAGAATGAAGATGTCAGACCTGTTGGGACTGAGCGACGAACATGGACGTTTCTAACGTTCCACAACTTCTGTACGTTCTTTTCACTCGTTTTGTGATTTTATTTTTTGCCAAGATGGGAAGAGTAATCACACTGCATAAGCGCATCTAACCAACGGGCATCTGACAGGGCTGTTGATCAACTGCAACATTGCGACGTATCTGACTGGCAGCGCGCTGATTCCCCTGGGTTTGACGTGGTGGCAGGCCATCATCGCCATCATCCTCGGAAACATCCTCGCGACTGCTGCGCTGATTCTTGCTTCGCTTGCTGGAGCTTATTACCACGGTACGTCATCCACTCACGAATCCTTCATTGATGGGTCAATTGGCTTACGGATTGCAGTGGGCTTCCCTGTCTTTAGTCGAGCGGTATGGGGAATCTGGGGATCGCAGTTCGTCATCTGGAACCGCATCTTTCTCTCCCTCGGTATGTCGCACTCTACCCCAAGATATCGTGGGTTATACTAATGTATCAAAGTCTGGTATGGCTTCCAGTCCTGGGTCGGCGGGCAGTGCACGTATCTCATGCTTCTATCATGGGATCCCAACCTCGAGAAACACATCCCCAACACGATCCCCGCGTCGACCGGCATGACATCCGCGCAATTCGTCTCCTACTTCATCTTCTGCATCGTCACGCTCCCGTTCCTATGGATCCGACCGCACCGAATACAAAAGTTCTTCTACTTTGCTAGCTCTGTCACGCTGGTCTTCTTCCTGGTTCTTCTGATCTGGGCGCTGGCGACCATGGGATCGGATGGCTTTGGAGATACGCTTGCGGATAGTACGCCTCTTCCGGTCACTGGCGGTCCGCAGAGTGTTACGTGGCTTACCATCTCGGGAATCATGTCGACGATTGGTGGTATTGCGGCGGGTATTCTTAATCAGAACGATTATGCGCGTCTGTCGAAGAAGCCTGGGGATGCTATCTGGGGCCAGACTGTTGCGTTTCCACTTTACAGTATTGGAGCGTCTGTTATTGGCATTCTCGTCACTGCCGCTACGCAGAAGAGAATGGGCGAGGCTATCTGGAATCCCCCTACCCTCCTCGCCGCTCTTCTAGCCAAGGATCCAACCGCAGGTACTCGCGCAGCTATCTTCTTCGCCGGTCTCGCCCTATCCATTTCTCAGCTCGGCAGCAATCTTCCCGGCAATGCCCTCGCAGGCGGTATCGATCTTGCATCCGTGTTTCCCAAGTACATCAACATTCGACGAGGTGCTTATCTCATGGCCCTTCTCAGCCCCATCGTCAACCCGTGGCGTCTCGTCAACACAGCTACCGTCTTCCTCACTGTGCTCTCGGGCTATAGTGTCTTCTTGGCGCCCATGACGGGTCTCATGGTGGCTCACTATAACCTGGTGGCGAAGGCCAAGGTCAATGTTGACGATCTTTTTGTGGGTAACAAGGATAGCATTTACTGGTACAACTTTGGTATCAATTGGCGTGCTTTTGTCGCGGTAAGTTGCACATGGTTTTGTTGCACGAAAAAATTAGCTGACTTGTTTGTTTAGTGGATTGTTGGTGTAGCGCCTACAATGCCGGGCTTCATCGCTGCTGTCAATGTCAATGCCAAAGTCTCAGATGGCGCAAAGAACCTCTACCAGCTCAACTATCTTTTTGGGTTCGTTGTCAGTGCTGCAGTTTACTACGGACTTCACATTGTAGTCCCTGATAAGAGGTTCGACGCTTTCATCAAGGATGGTACTACTGCCAAGGAGGTCCAAGCTGTTTATGATGAGCGCTGGGATATGACTTACTCCGAGAGTGAGCCTGGTTCAACTGAAGAGCACTCTTTTCAGCGAAACAAGGGACCTAACTCCCTGACCACGTCTGTTTAATTACGAGGTTCATGTTGGCAATGTTTCTTTTCAAGATTGCAAGCCTGTCATCTGCTACTCTATCTACACTGAGACCTTTTTAATTATCATTTACCATATAAAACATAGCGGGGATTCTGGATAAAAATTCATCACTTTATCTTCTGATTATAGCAACGTTACCTCGGTAGACCCTGATTGAGATCTTCATGCCCTCCACTTGTTTAATTGTCGCATCTTGAAATCGCGTCATGACAGGCTAAAACGCGAACATGTTCCGAGGCTACGGCACTTGAACACGCTCTTCTTTTAGCTCCCGTGCCCTCTGTAATTTCACACTAATCTCTCTTTCCGAGACACTAGTACGTAAGTAGAAGATCCGACATCTCGCGAGCCCCCTAAAAAGAACTCACTCGGCCAACTCCGTCTTTTCTCCCTTGTCGGCCAACTTATCTTTCCCGGTGCCCCCCCCCTTCCATCACGCGATTTTCGCCGACATCTCTTCGCCTCTTTCTCTCCCTCCTTCGCTCCCGCAGCCTGGCTCTTTTTACACACTCTCCCTCAAACGCGCGCGTGGAGCGTATTACCGTTAACGGGTACCTGGCCCGCCTCCTCCGAAAAGGCAATCATACCAAGATCAGATGGATCACTCTCAGGCTGAGGCTAGCGATCGGGAACGGGCAACTTCTTCCTCGTCTACTGCTACGCCCCGCAAGTTCAGCATTCGCAGTAACTTTGGTAAAGCCCGCCAGCCACGGAGCCGCAAGAACAGACCCTGCGACGCCTGTCGTCGCCGGAAGACTGCTTGTGTCATCACCTCTGAACCCCCTTGTGAGGCGCCCCCCCCCCCCCCTCCCCAGATTCCCACCCACTACCAGTCCAGTGGTTCACACAAACTCCACTTGACGTGACACTTCCCGCTAGTCGATCTGTGAATTGCTTATACTGACCGTTGCATCAATCTGTAATACAGGCCTTTTCTGTAAAAGCAGAGGCTTGGTATGCCAGTCCCTCTCTGATACTGACCCTCTAGCCCACCGGCCTACATCCGGCCCTGGGCCCGAGTCCTCCAGAAGCCACGATGCACTAAGCCCGGCGTCTGCATCTGCTTCTGTATCTGCATCTGGCACATCGGCCATCTCACCGTCGGCGCCATCTGAAGCTACTCGGCACAAATCCGAGTCCGCAGCCGTTGTACACAACGGTCTCGTGCGCCATCCCGTGCCAGTTCCTGGAGAAGGTTCTCTGGATCGAAGCATCAGCCTAGATCCACCGCGCCTGGAGCCTAATCAAGAAGTCGCCTACGCTCTTGAAGATGTCCCAGGCCGTACGGCGCACGCGATGGCGTTAGGCTCAGAGCAGGACCCTTACTTCCTCGACGCCTTTAGATCCGTGCTTCTCAGCGAGCGCGAGGGCATTGACGCCAACTTTGTGCAGGTCTACCATGGCGGGCCTGATGTGGATGATTACCCGATGCACTTCCTCCTGCTGCTTGATGAGTTCCCCGATCACAAGAACGAGGCTAGGCAGGTGGCTTCCGATGCGATAGAGCGCATCGTCTGGCCCCACGGCCCGGCCCTCGTCCGTCTTTATTTCCGGCACGTTCACGTAGGATTCCCCGTCATCCACAAGACTCGCTTCCTTCGGCAATACGCGACCGCCAAGCTCGACATACCCTCGTCGCTACGGGGCGCCGTTTACGCCTTGGCGTGTGTGTTCTGGAAGCAGGATGCAACGCTTGCGGGAATACCTTGTCCATTCCAGCAGCATGAACTCACCAACAATGCCCAAGAAGCGTTGAGACGAGAACTCGATGCACCTAATCTCTCAAGACTAATGTCAGCTCTGCTGCTGATGCACATGGTACCCCCGGAGATTGACAGCGTTGAGACACCGTACGTATGGGTGATGGCCTGTCAAGCCACAGCAACAGCGCAGATGCTCGGTCTTCACCAAGACCCTGACAAGTGGAACATAGCACCCTGGGAGAAGAGGTTACGCAAAAAGCTCTGGTGGGCAGTCTTTTACACAGACTGCTGGTCAGCTGTAAGCCACGGTAATCCCCCGCATATAAGCTACGAGTCCTTCACGACTCCACCCCCGGACATGGATGATCTGCGGTCTGGCGAGGATATCCCTGACGATCTTCGCTATATGATCGATCCTGAGGATGCCACGTTCCGCGTGTCTGACGGTGCACGCTTCCTTGAAATGATCACTGTGTCTCGGGAGATGCGTGCCATCCTTGACTGCAGCTAGTAAGTAACATAACCATCGGCGTATTGATGTCAGTGACTTACATGATCCAGCGGTGTACGATCAACTCAGCAGACGCGTACTCAACTGATACCTATCCGAGACACCCTCAAGGAATGGCCGAGTCTCATCCCGAGCTGTTTGGCCGTGAGACCCTACGCCCACAACGGTATGTGACATGCATCTTTAGAATTCGCCGATGTCTAACACAAACTAGGACCCCTTCACATATCCTTCTTCGCTACGCAGGTGTTGCTCTTCCGAGGTCTAATGTTTCCAGCCACAAGAGCCGCAAAGGTCACGCCAGGATCTAATCTTCAGCGATGGCTCTCTACCGCGCTAGCAGAGTTCGAGCTCTTCACGACATTCATGGCGTACATCACCGAGGAGGAACTAACGAGCTTCTGGGGAAGATGTAAGTTTGCCGATCAGGATGTCACTGTGAAACAGTAACTAATGCAGTGCAGTTGCCCGAACGCAACTTATCTTGTGCGGAAACTTTCTGATCTATCTCTTCTTGCTAGCGAGTGATCCACGAGATATCGAAGCTGCTTATCGGTTGTTGGAGAAGTTTCATCAGTCATTGCAGAGACTTGGCGCTACGGAGGATGTAGCTGCAAAGGTCTTCTTGCGACCTGTTATTCTGAGGATTGATTCGTTCTTCATGCAAGCTACAGAGCTGATCAAGCATGGAAGAACGGTTGTTCTTGAACCACCTGTCATGACAGTACCAAGGGGTGAATCTTAAAAGTTGGAGAGTACAATTGGATATTAGAGTGCAGTCTTTTCTATCATAATGAATAATGACCAACTGAATCCTAAATTACCATTTTTTTCCCGATGTTGCACCACAGTGATTTCGACATGGATACACGGCGATCTAATTAACTGTCAAAAGTGGCTTTTCAATAAAACTCGGCGAAATTTCTTGGTTTCTCAAACTATCGAAATTTCATGCAAGCCCATGGCATAGAATCTGCACCATCGGCCAACAGTGAGTGCATCATGCAGAACAGAATTTGGTGGCTGATATCCGATCGGCGAGTCGGGGGGTTGGCTAGCCTCGGCACTACTCCACCTTTAGCGTTCGCCGATGCTATCAACTAGGATCTTGTGATATGTTTTTCTTCGTTTCTAGGTGATGATCAAGTTCCCCGAATTATCTTACATCAGATTGTAACTTTGCATGCGAACTTGGAAACTTGGAAAGTGTTATTGGCGAAATACCGACATTTGATGGTGCGGGGTTGCGAGTTGGTGATATCCTCGGCTTACCGACCTTGCAGCGGGAGTTGAACTGATACGACATGATCCTTGTATTGAGAAGCAAGACTCGTCTGATTAGACGATACCTGGTATAGGGAACCATATGCGTGATCAAGCTTTCAACCACTTCAACACCTCAGCGGTGAACTGCTCAAAACCATCCACAAACGAAACATGACCAGCATTCTTGATAATCACCAAATCAATCTTGTTGCTCTTACCCGCCGCCTCAAACCCCTCTTGGATCTTATCTCTCATCTCCTTCATAGTCTCCGGTAGATTCGCATCCTTCTCGCCAACGATACAAATCGCATCATCAACACTCGAACCAATCTTAGCAAACCGCGGCCGAAGATCGAAAGTCTCGCTTCTCAGTGCGTTACAACATGCTTCGAAACCATCGATCGTAGTTCCGGACATAACATTTCGCATACGCTGTGTTTCCTGAGGGTTGTTCTCGAGCCACTCTTTGCCGAACCATCGCTCTAGAGTGCTTTGGATGGTTGAGTCGAGATTGCCTGCTTCTCGGGCTGCGGCGACGCGAGGACCAAAGGCATCTTCTGTGCCGGCGTTTATGGGCGATGAAGAGATGGTGTCGCAGATGGCGAGCTTGCTTACGACGTTGGGATACTTGGTGGTGAAGTAGACGCCTGCAGACGCACCCATCGAGACACCGATCCATGAGTAGACCTTGTTGATCTCGAGCTTCTTCAGAAGATGATGAACGTCTTCAGCCATAGAGTCAAACGTAGGGCTTAAATCCTTAGGTGCGGATGATCCGCCATGGCCGGGTTGATCATAGCGTAGAGTGCGATAACCATTGCTGTTGAGGACTTTGACAACGTGATCCCACACTGAAAGAGGTGCAGTGAGGGAGTTTGACAAGATGATGAGGGGTCCTTCTTTTGGTGAGGAGTCCAAAGCGTAGGCCAACGTTCTGGAATCGGGGAGTGTCAAAGAACTAGCCATTCTCAAATGATTCCTCGCGATAAAATAATGTTTAGGGTAAATGAACGATGGATTGATGAGACGACGAAACATGTCAAATGTCTATCGCTATACTCACGGAGAGGTTGTCATGTTGGTCCAACCTTGAAGCGTAGGGTAACCAGCGGTCTTTAGTTTCTCCATCCCCAAACTCAAAAGGTAACATTCCATTAGCGGCTTATTCCCACGCCATCTACGTATTCCATCGGAAGCATGCTTCCGTCCCGCGGGAAAAGGAACCCCAGATCCGGGAAGCGTCGATTCGATGAGTCCTTTTCCTCCCCGTGTAACTATAACCATGTCTGAATCTGCAAATGCAAAGCGTCGTCTGCGGCGCATCCCTGACGAATCCCGTAAGAGAAATGCCCAAAGCTGTGATCGTTGTCGAAAGGTGAGTTAAGATGTTGTAATTGCAGGTGAGGTATTGACTTGGATTGGCGTAGAGGAGGTGCAAATGTGTACCTGATCCTTCGGGCGCAGGCTGTGTGAATTGTCTTGAACATAACGTCACTTGCTCGTATACAGCGCCACGAAAGACGCGCTTCTACGGGAGTGTGGATGATTTGAGTGACAGGTCTGTCTCACTTCTGTGTATGTTGTGTAACGTTGTTGACATCATTAGGTATCGATGTCTCGAAGCAATTGTCAGAGGCGCTTTTCCGAATGAAACTCTTGATCATGTTAGTGATCTTGCACAATTGGGTCAGAAGATGGGGTATAAGATGCCCGACGTCTCTGATCCCAATAGAACACACATGAGAGTCGAGGATCTGGTGCAGAACCCTTCTAGTAAAGAACGGACTCCGAGTACGGGGCCGGATATCATCACGGCGGATTCGAGGGCCGATACATCGCCGAGGAGTTCAAAGTCACATAGTGAGGAGCCGCAATCGTCGCTTGTTAAAGATAACTCTGGTCATGAGCACTATATCGGACCTTCAGGGACTCTCAACTTCTGGAATCAACTCCGGAATCTCGTTGACTCTAATAATAGCCCTTATCCATCACCTGGCCGTGAAGGAGCTACAAAATTCACACAGGATAACACAAGTCGACTTTTGGAAGCTGATGGCCAAGACGAAGATGACCAACCACCACGTACTGCAGCAACACCTCAAGATGGACCTTCACCAGGAGCAATCACCTCTGCCATTGCGCGCGACTTTACCCGTCTTCCAACAGCAGACATGGATGAAATCCTTGGTCAATTTCCTTCGAACGAAGTCCTTGATCTACTTATCCAGTCCTACTTCAAGAATGTCCACGATGACTTTCCTCTTTTCCACAGAGCTACCTTTGAAGAGGAGTACGAAAGCTTCATCGTCGAAGCTCGCCGCAGTTCACGTCTGCCTTCGAGACCGCTTCGATTACCGGACTGGGGATGGATAGGCTGTCTTCATATGATTGCGGTATTTGGCTCTATCGCTGATCGGTCGATACCCAACGTTGATCATTCTGCTCTTCGACGGAGATCTATTGCGTTTGCTAGAGGTTTACTTCCTCAGTTCGTCTCAAAGTGTTCTCTTACTAATGTCCGAGTTCTGCTGCTTCTTTCACTATTTTTGCACAACAATAATGAAAGAAATGCTGCGTGGAATATTGCAGGAACAGCCACTCGAATATCCTTCGCGCTCGGTCTTCATCGCTCAGACATGAGTGCCTCATTCAGACCTTTGGAACGAGAAGTTCGCAAATGGGTCTTTTGCACACTCTACTCCTTCGAGCAATTCCTCGCTTCGAGTCTAGGTAGACCTAGTGGCCTCCAAGAACTCGACGTCGACGTCGTCCCACCACGAGAAGGTTTTGTCGAAGGAGGTATAGGAACTGATGCAAGACTTGTATCATGGTCTGTAAAACTACAAGCCGTTCTTGCGCGAACAAGACTTTTGCACGTTGGTATAAATCGAAGCTCAGGACCGACGTTGGATGAGATCTTGACTGCGCTGAATGGTTGGAAAAGAGATATTGGGAAAGCACCCGGTCTCGATGTCTCGTGGATTAAAATGGAGGGGCCGGCTCTGGAATCTATTGATCATGAAGGGGCTGTTGATATGGAGGAACTAAAAGTATCGTTGGCGTGGAAAACAAGAGCTCAACTTCGCGCCGTGTTACTTTTGCATATTCACTTCCATTACATCGCCATCGTGGCTACACGTCCACTTCTCCTTCGAGACGTCGCAGCAGCTCGGAAAGAAGACGGACTCAAAACTGCGGTTCCTACACATGCAGCTTTATGTGTCAAGCATGCATGCCAACTGAGTTATCTGATGATACTCCTAGATCACTTTGATGTGATCAACGGTCTTTCTGGCCTTGATATCTTTTACGCCTACTGCTCTGCTATGATACTAATCCTGCGGTTATTGCGATTGCGCCCTGGAGAAGGTGCAGAGAGTATCAGACCAGATGAAGTGATGCTACAGAGCAAAGTCCGACGCCTCGTCGCAACATTACGAAACGTAATCAACCACACGGATAAATGCGGCTCAATGAAGCGACTAGCTCAAGTCGTCGATACCTTCTCAGAGTGCGCCAACAATCCGACTGATCCTCCAGGTATAGCGAATTTACCCCCGCAGGGGATCAACATGAACAATCCGCCGTATCCAGCTGGTTGGTCAGCTGAACAAGTGCAAGAGCAGCAGGGTCAAGGGATGGCACTTGGATCGATGGAGGGGCTCTTGGACTTTTTGCCGTTTCCGGGGTTTGGGATGGCTGAGGGATCCATGGCGCAGTATGTGCCGGGGAGTGAGATGGAGATGACGGGATGGCATGATATGGAGTTTTTGATGGAGGGGTATGGCGATCAGAGCAGGACAAATTATTAGACTATGATTTTGATGATTATGGCAAGTATGATGAAAGATCAAAGAATTTACATCAGTTCCGCGGGACAATGTTGAACCTGTTATGTTGGTTGTGCGCAGTCACCTCCAAGCTGCAGCGCCATCGAACCTGACGGCGAGCCCTCTTCAACTTGGGAGGGTGTGAACAGGACTCGAATCGTAATCTTGGCGACAAGAAATAGTTACCCCTAGCTATACTATGGAGTAAGTTGACAAATCTTATCTTCGCAAGGGTTGGATTGGGGAAGACGGAATTCCGTGTCCCAATGAAAAACAGGTGTCTAGCATAAAACTTCACCCACTCACTACAGTATCTAATGCAGCCCAGAGTTCAGCTTGCGGAGAATATAAGCCGGAGAAAGAAACTTCTCCGGAGGATTATTCCCGGAGGATCAGCAAGGCATGCAGCATGGACTGGTTTAGGTAGGTAAGTAATGAACTGAACCTCCGATATTACCGAATTAGAGTTGCTTATCACGGAAGAACCTACTGGGTTTCGGAATCTCAACACCAACTCACCCTCGGGTCATATGTTTCTGACACTAGACGCGAGCGAAGGATTCACATGCTATAGCTGAAGCAGTTAGGATCAGAGCTCATTTAACCGAGTGGTAGGATCGCTGCATGACCCCTCTAAGGAACTCATTCACAAAGACATATATTCCCGACGTAAGTCCAGCAGTAGGTCAAGTTGAAATCCAGAGAACCTAACTCAGCCAGTCACACATCGCAAAATGACCAAAGCGATCGCAGTTTTGTTGACCCTTCTGGGTACCGCATTCGCTCAGATCGACAGAACCTGTATCGACATCGCCTTCAACTCCGAAACAAACACGTTATCCGGTAAATGTCAGCCTCGTGATAACTCAGGCTACATCCCGTCCGAGTTGGACCTCAACGACTGCTTCGGCTACGACGGCACCAAAATTACAGTAAGTCGTGCTCGTAAAAGTAGCCCGACTCATGCAAGCAAGCTAAGAATTTGTTAGCCGACTTATCATGGAAATTTTGCTGAAAGCTGTCACGGATGTGAGATGTTTGTAGCGCCTGATCCGTGGTATGGTGGTGCAGAGTACTGGATTAGGTGCACTTGTAAGGGACAGAGTGAAAAGGTCGCTGTTCCTCTTGGTAAGTTGATTCTACGGATATGAAGAGTGAGAAAGTGACTAACTCAGCTTGATAGAAGCCGCTGTTGCACATGAGTATGTGTCTAATAAGGATGGGCACTTGCTTTGTTGATGGAGAGGTTGCGCGAAAGATCCGTATGGGATCTATACTGAGCTCATTGTTCGGTTCATCATGAAAAAGTCCAAATGGGATGTTCGGTCAACGTTTTTGGTGGTTGGCAGCTTGTTCACGAAGTCCCTGATACAGTGAACAAAGTTATTGCTTGTGTGCTTCTTTATCCATACAGCGAAAATGAATGCTGAAAGAAATGGTCAGATGTAACTGGATCGCAATAAGAACATGAAAGTTTGATGTTCAGTCAAGTCAATGTACGGTCAATGTATAAGTAGTGATCCATTTGACTCGTAGATTTTAGATTTATCATTCTTAGCAACCTACTCAATTCCCAACCACTACAACAAATACCAGCCCACATAATAAACACCAACCAACACAACAGAAACCTACACCATGTCTTCTGATCACAACCTTGATCAAAATACCGACTCCCTATCTTCTGATACGGAGACCCCCCAACAATCCCAACCAGTGACACTGGACCTTCTCCCCACCGAAATCCTTCTCCAGATTTCAGGTGAACCCGGAAAAGGCCAAAACACCATCTCAGCTCAGGAGTTCAAGGGGCCATGCTTGCTCAGCCCTTCTCTCAACCAACTGTACCTCGCCTTTCACTACTTTGGGAATAACAATGGTGCTTTCCGTGGCGCCATCAGAAGCGCTGATGTTAAGGTAATGGAGCGATGCGCCCAGCTTGGAGCTGCACCCGATACGAGATGGGAGCTACCTGAATCTGACGGCTGCCAGTGCCTGTCCGAGCAACAGCATACCCACCACAGACCTATAGACGAGCTATTGGAGAGTGTCTAGTTGGGAGAAGACCCCATTGACAAGAGCTTTGACGCTCTGAAGTGGCTTCTGGAACGGAAGTTTGACATGAAAGAGCAGGGAGATCAGCCCTGGTATAACGCAAACGACTATTGCGATCATGTTCCTGAATTCCTGATCACTATCTTGAACAAGAGCCCTGATCGTGTCCGCACCGTAGGCATATGCCAGATGATCCAACTATTGCACAGCCATGGTTACTCGCTCCCTTTCCACATGAACTTTGCGTCGTATTTGGGAAGAGGGCTGGAAGATATTGGACTTACATCTATCTCAGGGCCTTGAGACGTCGCTCTATGCTCTCATTGCCCACCTGAACTTCTTGAACTTGTCCTTCGAGATTATTTGAGTCACCTCGTGAA
Organism: Fusarium sp. MPI-SDFR-AT-0072; assembly: GCA_020744335.1. NCBI lineage: Eukaryota > Fungi > Ascomycota > Sordariomycetes > Hypocreales > Nectriaceae > Fusarium > Fusarium sp. MPI-SDFR-AT-0072. The sequence continues at coordinate 6,033,088 of JAHBOG010000001.1, read as the reverse complement.
ATTTGACGCTACCTCTTTTGCGGGGTTTCCTCTCATGAAAAGATGGGCAGGAAAATATCGCTTCGCGGAACCTATAGGCTTCTTCAGAGAACCGAGGATGGAAACAGCCGACCGGCCGTGGTGGAAATTCACCAATGTACTGAATACAATCTGGGGACTTTTCCTGGATCTGATGGATAACTCTACGAGCTGGATGGAAGAGTATCATGGTGAAGCCGCAGACGTGATCGAGCAGAAGATCGAGGTTCTTATCAAGTATCAAATTCTAAACCAGCTCGAAGAGAGCATGTTAAGAGGCGTCGTTGAGTCTATGCGATCAATGACTACTCCTACAAAGGCTAGCAACATTGGTGTAGTCGATGATCGGGATTCTCAGTGCTGCTGGGAAACGCTTTACAGTGCGATCCTCCCTTTCAAGAGTATTGAACAACATTGGATCTTGGACATCTGGGATCTCATTAATCCAAACACTGTCTTTGGTCTTCGCCGCGAATGCCATAGTTTCAACATTGACCCCGACGGCAATGTTTACAAGATGTATCACGACTATCAGATGCAGAACGACCAGATTAAGCCGACGTTGAAACGTTCGTGGGGTAGCGAGGGGGTTGTAAAGAGAGAGGATGGAAAGTGGGTAGATCGCGAATGGAGTCGTTTGATTGATATCGACGATGACACAGGCCTTCGAATGGTAGGAAGGGTAGGAAGGAGCTTCTCGAGATTACCCGGCTGGGCTGAGGACGCAGCTACGCGGATGTTGAGAAGGCTGAATGTGAGCGATGGACTGAACTTGATGCCGAGAAACACCTCCCTCGTGACCTTAGTTGAGAGGGACGCAGGATCCTTAGTTACAAGCATGGGATATAATTGGAAGTTTTATCGATTCGGGTAGGTGAGTTTTTGATCATGCAATGAGAGAATTTTCTTTTGTTTCGGCCAAGGCATACTTGATGTAATAGCGATCAAGGCATTGCTGTAACGTATTTCCACTTTCATTGTAATTTGTTTTTTGTGTAACCATCCCTGCAGACTTTGTCTGCCAATTGATAGGCTTGTGTTTGATCAACATGGTGGCTTGCCAAGCCCCAATGCACTACTGACGTGGCATGAAAGCCTCGCCGCCGGGCATCTGCGATCTGACATTGAATGAACGAATTGCTATATGACATTTCCCTTTCACTCCGATTTCTCATTTTCTATCTGATCTCTCACTATCAACCTTTTTAATTGATTTGAGACAGTTCTGTGAACTTTCTTTGCCCACCGGTCATGGATAAGTCACACTCGAATGATTACCATATCGCCATAGTGGCGCCGTTGCCGGAAGACTACGAGACCGCCAAAGCCTTGCTAGACGAACCCGAGCAGGAATATCATTTGATAATCTCGGGTGCTGCATGCTCTCTTGGAAAAGTTGGCCCTCACAATGTCGTCCTGGTCGGCAAAGCTGAGGACATGACCAATGTCTCTGTCTTCGTCAAAGACATTGTCGACGATTTACTCGAAGCTTTCCCATCTATTCGAGCTGGCTCTTTGATTGGAGTCGATGCTACAGCACCCGAAGAGAGCCTTGCCAAACCAGGCGATATCGTCGTGGCATTTCCGCAAGGCTTTCAACCTGGGCAAGTTCAGTTCGACGGGAATGAGACAATTGTTTCGAATCGCATCTCAACGACTTTTGAAATGAGCCACCCGTCCTCCTATATCAAATCTATCATCAACACCATCCAATCCCCGGAGGGTCGCCAGCACTGGGGCCAATATCTGCAACGTCAATCATCACGAGCAGAGCTTGCCTCCACAAAGGATCAACAGCCGCTGGAACGAAATACCGATAAAGCCAACACAGTTCTACGGGTTAAAGTAGCATCGTCTGCTCGTCTCCTATCTGATCATGATTTGGCCAACAGGGTCGGATGCGACAGCAAGATCATGTGCTTCGAACGAGCAGGTGCCAGTATCAAATCAAGATTTCCAATATTGACTATCTGTGGCATACTTAGCTCTACAAGTTCCTGTTCTCCAAAATTGAATGAATCTGCGCTACGTCAAATCAAAGTGGCCACAGTCATTTATACCATGTTTGTCTCTCATCGAATCAGTACCGCCAAACTGGAAGACGAACATGCCTTTACAAATCGATTTCAATACGAGCCATTTGATTTGGAGAGTGCTGGATTTCGATTGGTACTCCTTGAAAAAGGCGTTCAATCTCAATTGCGGTGCAAACTTTGGCAAGCTTACCTCAACGATATAATCTCCTATGAAGCACTGTCATATTCTTGGGGTAGCCAAAGCACACCTCATGAGATTATAGTAGACGAGACGATATTGTCAATCACAGAAAGCCTGTACGAAGCTCTTTGGCACTTAAGGAGACCTGACGAGGACCGGATGCTCTGGGTTGATGCTCTGTGCATTGACCAGAACAATATCAAGGAGCGCGGCCATCAAGTCAACCGCATGGGTGAGATCTACGGGAAAGCCGACAAAGTGACCATCTGGCTTGGCTATCTGAGTGGTAATGCCGCAAAGTTAAAATCCGCCATCACCCTGTTCGAAGATCGAGTTGAGAAACTACCAGGAATCCCTCGAAAACAGCCTCGCGAAGATCCCCGATGGAAGTCTCAGTGGAAGCAAGTTGAAGCGGACCTCGGACCATCTTGCCATGATGAGTTAGTCGATGGTCTCCAAAGTTTCATGGAAAAACCCTGGTTTTCGAGAGTCTGGGTTTTGCAGGAAGTGGCCAATGCGAAAAGAACCACCGTGAAGTGTAATCTGGGGGAAACACCTGGCAGGATATTTGCCCTACTTCCTAGTGTTATGGACGTTAAGGTCACTGAACAGTGTCAAGCTGTCCTGGATATAATGCCTGATCCATCAAAACCCTCGACATCACGAAAACAAAATCGAAACCTCTGCAACTTGCTGTGGAAGTTCAGAGGGTGCAAAGCCACGGATCCAAGGGATAGGATCTATGCATTGATTGGGATTGCATCTGACAGAGAAACCGTCGGTATCCAAGCTGATTATTCCAAGGAAGAGAAGGTGGTTATTCGAGAGTTTTGTGAACATCTTCTGGGCCAGGATTGGGCCGCCAGTCTACCGGCTTCAACCATTGAAGAACTCCAGTCGAAACTTCCATCTGTACCTAAAGAGCTTCTCATGCAGAAACTTGAGAAAGAAAGCTCGGTAGATTCTTTAAAGCAATTTATTTGCCGGCAAGGCCCGATATCGGCTCTCGATTATTCGGCAGTGTTGGAAATCATGCAGCATGGAAGTGAGATCATGAGTCAATTTCTTGATCAGTGTAAAGAGAAAATTTCGGTTCGTCCAAAGACTGCATTGCGGTGCCTCCAGAAGTACCCGAATGTCCTCGAGGTACTTCTCCAGAGGCCAGATTTCATCATTGAAGACATGCCGAAGTTTATCGCTCAAGCGATGGAGCACCGCCCAGAATTTCTAGAACGACTCCTCGGATCATCCTCCGAGTCAGAGCAGCTAAGGGATGATGCATTAATGGAAGCAATTTCAAGAGGTATGCCTTCATGTCAACCATTTCTCAACCAATGTCGTCATAGTGTCAAAATAACGCAAAAAATGTTGAGGAGGGCTGTATTTGCTAGCTCTCGCCGCGGAAGAGTCCTTGAGCTTCTTCTTGAGGTTGCTGAGTCTCCGGTCCCGTGGTCTGAAAATACTTTTCTCGAAGCGACTCTTGACGAACCCAAAGGAGTTAGATTCGTCAATGAAAAGGGGCAGCCTGCTCTTATAACGAAAGAACTGATTAGTGATGGTATAGACGAGGGAGAGCAAGTTCTTCGGTTCTATCTTAACAACATGGAAGAACCAATCGAGCTGGAAGAAGATCTTTTTCTTAAAGCTATTGAGAAAGTCCCGAAACTACTTGAGTCCCTGTTAAAGAGGAGTATTCATCCTTTCAATGTGACAGAGAAGGTATACGAGGAAGCCTTCAGAGCCGGGAGTGAAGTATTCAAGCTAATTTTCCGTGATTGGGCATCACGTCCAAGGATCACGGAAAGGCTCGTAGAGTTGGGGATCTTATGCGGATCGGGTTATATCGAAATCTTGAAGCAAGATTTCCTAGGAAAACTTTAGATTACCGATCAGATAATCAGTGCGGCCAGAGACAAAAAGACTCTGGAGATGCTATTAGAAATACGGAGAGCGGAGGAAGATGTCCAGGAAGATGTCGCAGTAAAAGCCATTGAAACTGGACCTAAAGCTTTCGATGCCCTTTATAATCAAGCAGGTACTAACTTCAAAGTCACGGCACGAATCGTCAAGGCAGCGGAGGAACAGGACTATGCTTTTTACATGCTGGAGGAAGGACGGCAAAGCGAAGTTGACGCTGTACTTTTCGCAAAGAAAGAGAACAGGGACAGCTACCCCAATGTCGAAGACGGAGGCATAGTGAGATCACACCTAAATTCAGTCTATGTGTAATTTGTGGAGCGTATGTTAAAAATACAAATGATTTTCTCATCTGCCTCCCCAGCCTGACAACTCCTTATGGCATGCATCCCATCCACTGAAGTAAGGCGATCTAGCCTCGCCGCCCACCTCAGATTCAGCAGACCTTGCGAGGTATTCCAACACCATATTCCCCCACAGCCAACTGGCCGGTCCCTTCCCAGGATGCAAACCATCCTGATACAAATTCCCAAGAAGATGAATCAACTTGGCCCACTCAAACATCTCATGGCCAGCCTGTTCCGCCACAGCCCTCCCCAAACGATCCATCTCCATCATTATAGCATCGCCCATACCACTCTCCCTATGAACCGTCAAAGCTCTAAACATGATCGGCACATCTTCCCCAAATTCATCATTAAGCCGCTTGGCAATCTTCTTTATACGCGCAGTAACAAAGCGGACCTCCTCCCAAGCCATCTGCCTGTTTTTCAAAGTCATAGGCTTGTCACCCTCATCATGCATCGCCGCACCACCCTCCCAGAAAGCACGCTGATCCCAAAGTCCGTTCTGCCAGAGAATTAAATCAGGACGACCAGAGGGACCTTGGATAGGTGCTTCGTGGGGCTTCCAGAAGATGTTCCAGCGTTCTTCCCAGGCGACGTTCTTGAGGTTTTCGATCCACCACCAGTCTGGGCGGTAGGTGAAGGAACCGACGGAGTGGAGGTAGACGAGCGTGAGGTTGAAGGCGGGGACTTCGCAAATGCCTTTGGCTTGTCGGCCTGATTTGTCTTGGATGGGGAGATACATCTTGCTATCGAACTCTTCGCAGAAGAATTGTGTCATGTAGCGATCAACTGAGTCTCCGAACATGACGACACGGCGGCCCCATAGCCAGCCGAGGCCATTATTATCTTTCATGTTGACAAAGTCATTGACTGTTGTGTTCCTCGTTGGCGGGACAGTAGCTTCTGCTGCTTTGCGACGGCGTCGACTCTCAACGACAGCCATGCGTATCCATTGTTGAGGGTTTCCCGCAGCATTGAGATACTCTGGCTCAACAGCAGTGTCGTTGAAGACAATCTCATGCTTCGGTGGGTAAGCTGCGTACTCGGGTGGTTCCGAGTTCAGGTAATCTTCGGTGAAAGGGATCCATTGTGTATCTCTATAAGCTTTCGGCTCTTTGGGTATATGAAGGTATCCCGGTCGACGATACGGATCTTCGCAATTACGTATAGGTTCTGGTGTAGGTTCAGGAGTGACTGTTGATACCGGTGTAGGTGTTGGTGTAAAAGAAGGAATGCTTCCATCTGTTAGCATGAGATCAACAGGGCAGATGCAAGACACTCACGTCGTTTGCGACGAGTCACAGTACTGTTGTGCCTTTCGATGCGCAAACTCAACAGGTGATCGAACAGTATCAGAATAAAAAGTAAAAAGAACGACAAAGAAGAAGATGCCCAGTGCAGCAAGGATCCCAACTCTCAGCGCAGGGCGCGACGGTAAACTTGCCGCGACAGCCATGATCGCGTAAGGAAGGTAAAAAAGGACAAGAGAAGATCACAGTCAACATGCGGGATGATATACTGTCACTTTTAAGGAAAACTGGATAAAGTGGCCCGCAGAAACTCCTGAATATCCATGTCCTGTCATCTCAAAGGATTCGCGGACTGTGTCTATACTGGGCTGTGCCTACGACCTGTTGGTTGAACGGGTATTGGTAGAAGCATCCACTGACATTTCAACTTAAGTGTTCTTGCGCTTGGCGAGACCCCTGGTTTTTTAGATGCCGGTGTCAGATGTGAAATCCCGGGACCAGCCCTACAGAATCGAATATCCTCCGATAGAGTTTGAGTTTTTACTTTGACCCAAGTGGAACACAGTAGCTGTGATCTAGGTATGAGCTAGAGACAAGTGATCTTCAGGGCAGCTTCGAACTTGAGGAAAATATCTCTTGATTGTATTGTGGAAATGAAAAGCTTACTGCTGACGACCAACGATGAAGTGATATGTGGAGACAATATGAAGGATGCAACCGTTTGCAGCATGGATGGGTTGCAGATCATCAGGAGATTCGTCATGTTGGAGATCCATAAAAAGACTCTTCAAGCTTTTGCCAACGTCTTTGGACAGGGGTGGCCTGGGGTGACAGGGAGATGCTTGGTGATGAGAGGACTTTGGATTGGTCCTTGATTATGATGTGACGTTAGTTGTAGGCTGTCATTCGTAGACTGAGCACCTTCACACCATCGCTTGCCTAGAACTCAGGAATGTTTGCTCAAAGGGTACCTGTCAGTATCAGCCGAAATCCCGAAATGCAGGTTCATGGACCACACAATCACAATCCTATATCTCGCTTGATTCGAAGGATGCATCCTTTTCAGGGCATCCTTCACATCATCTGTCATCCCATTGCCTGATATGGCTTTTGGTGTAAATGCATAACTCATCGTCCATTTCATAACTCTGGTATAAAGCTTTATATATGAGCACAAAATGTCCAAGTTTCACCAAGAGTTTCATTTGAAAACCGGGCCGGGAATAGCAATCTGTCTCTCACATCAGATAAGGATGGCGCGTAAGCTTTTTCCTTACCTTAATCTTAAAAAAATGGAATACTGGAGAACTTCTAAAACTGACGACCCACCATTAGAGAATGCTTCCAAGGACAGATGGCTACTAAGTGAAGGATAGATCACGAAAGTTGCGATTGGCTTTTGGGTCAGTTTCACACGTTCTGCCGATTTATTGATTGCGTCAGTGAAGTCACAGCTAGAGCCTTTTGGAGATGGCAGAAGCGCGAGTCAGATAACCTCGCTTATCGGGGTGGCTTGACAAAGACCAACGGCGCCAAGGTCAGAGCTTATTACCATATAAAACGGTTGCTTGCTGCTCAAGACTGGGTAGACCTTCAACAGCAAAATCATCGTTCAAAAATTGCTAAATCTCCAACAGGCATCGATGCACCAGCAATTGCCTGTATGTTGCGCAAGAAAATTTGGACTATGATGATGCAGAGGTTATCACGGCTAATAAGTGGAGGTGGGATGCGTCCCTTATTATAAGCCGCATCTGCCAAAGCCTACTTCAAAAGTCGATGCCACAGGGTAGGGAGCTATCGATAAAGAAGCTAAAGCTTATACGCGTATAGAACGATAAGTGGGATCAATCTCTGATGCCAGCCAGGCCTCAGCTCCGAACGCCACCGTCGCTTAGCCATACCGCCCTAATACTGAAACGCGGGAACACCCAAATAGAGAAGCTCTCCCTGTTTCAAAACGGACATTACAAGGCCCAACGTTTCTAATGTTTCCAAGCGCCATGCAATTGACCAATTGTATCGAACTCCTTGTTACAGGTGTGAATTCTTCCGCTAATAATATTCCGATTCTTTCATCTCTGTTAAGCATATCTCAACGAAACATTGGCGGGGGTACGCGGGATGGTTTTTCAAGACAATGGAAGGGAGCTTGGCGTTGGTATTAAAACGAAGTGTTTGGTCGTGATCTGTGCATTTGTTCTTGGTTGAAACTACACTCGTTCTTTTTCTTTCGTTAGACATTGACTGTCACTAAATTTCACTTGTACCTTTTATTTTATCTTATCTGATTCTTTTATAATCTGCTAGACGCAAGATGTCTTCCTCCATTCTTTTCGCTGCCGGCCTTCTTGTCGGCGCCGCTCAGGCTTACACCCAAGTCAACGTTGCCTCTCCCTTTATGCTCAAAAACATCGATCCAATCGTTTTTCCCGGAGAATACAGCAAGTCTCATCTACACTCGTTCTTCGGCTCCGATGCCGTCACCGTCAACACCAAGACGAGCGCTGAGCTGCAGAAGGGCTGCACCAACGCCGAGAACCCCAACGATCTCTCGGTCTACTGGATTCCTACGCCGCTCTACACCGCGGATGGAAAGAACTTCGAACCTATCCCTGTTATGCGCTTCAGTGCGTATTACAACCTTGGCGAAACACCCGCTGAGGTTCCTATTCCTCAGAACTTGAGAATGGTGGCGGGCGATGCCAATGCGCAGACTCAGGCTGATATGCCAGCTGATGCTAAAGCGGAGTGGATGTGCGAAAGCGAGGCTGTTCCTCTCGGCGCAAATGGTTTCCCTACTTCAACCTGCGGCACCCATCTCCAGCAGCTCCTGTACTTCCCCCAGTGCGTCAACGAACAAACCCTCGAAACAGCCTACAAGTCGCGCGACTACGGCACCGCCAACTGGTGTCCCGAGGGCAGCAAGTCCATGCCCCAGCTGCGCTTCAGCATCCGCTACGATCTTCGCAAGGTCCTCCCCAACGGCTGGAGCGGCGAGGCGCCGTTCAAGCTTGCGTGCGGAAATGCGTTCTGCTCGCATGGTGATTTCATCAATGGCTGGACTGAGGAGGCGGCCAAGAACATGGTTGCTACTACGATGGAGAAGCAGAAGTTTAGTGCCGTTGAGGGTGCGCTTGGAGATCCTCATGCTGGACCTACTTGTGAGGCTAAGGACGCTGATCCGGAGCACGGTACTAGTGACTACAACGAGAGTGTGGCTGTTATGAACAAGCGGGATGTTTCGGCTTGGGGATGGAAGTCCAAGGCTCGTGTTGTTCGCGCTTAGGTTGGTGGTTCGTGAATTGGGCTTATCAAGCTACTAGCTTTAGTTGAGTTCTGTTGGCTAGGGACAACATATCTTTCATGGCTTGTACATAGTTACATGTGAATAAACCTGAGTCTTTTTAAACAACATTCCTTTCCATATAATTTTGGTTGTTCTCATGCTGGGGTTGATGATGGAATAACCTTGTTAAGTGGCGGTGCTGCAGCTAGTAATAAGATTTTGAGCTACGATTGGTTATTCTTTAGCACCTGACTTCTTTCGCTTTAGGTCATTCGCATCAATTCATACTAGACTTCCCGTTTTGCGTGGCTGCTCGGGATCTCTAGCCGCGTTTAACATGGGCGTTCTAAAATGGGTAGTTTTCCGCCTCTCGCCCAAATCAGTCAGACCCCTCCAAAAAGACGCCAATCAAGTGTATCATGCTAAAGACTATAGATAAAAGCATGCCAATTGAACTCCTCCTCATTCGCACTCAAAGGTCAATACCTCAATCATAATTATTTCCACATAATTCATCATGCGGTCAAAACGAGTCATCTCAATCGTCACATGCCATGCAGAAGGCGAAGTCGGCGATGTCATCATCGGCGGCGTCCTCGACGTACCAGCCAAAACAATGCATGACAAGCTCACGTACTACATGGCTGAGCGGGATCATCTTCGACAACTACTTCTGCAAGAACCCAGAGGACGCTTAGAGATGAGTGTCAATTTAATCGTCCCGCCGTGTCGACCTGATGCAGATGCTGGGTTTCTTATCATGGCGCCGGGAGATTGGGTCCCCATGTCTGGATCGAATTGTGTCTGCACGACGACTGTTCTTCTCGAGACGGGAATTGTTCCCATGGTTGAGCCTGTCACTACTGTGAGGTTGGACACCGCTGCGGGATTGGTGGTTGCGACGGCGGAGTGTGAGAATGGAAAGTGCAGATCTGTGTCTTTTGATAACGTCCCAGCGTTTGTATATGCTCTTGATAAAGAGATTGATGTCCCTGGGCTGGGAACCGTGGTTGTGGATATTGCGTATGGAGGGCAGTGGTACGTGCTTGTGAAAGCAGAAGCGCTGGGTCTCAGGGTGGAAACAGTCAATGCAGATCGTCTCATCGATTTTGGCAAGAGATTGAAACAGGCGGTCTTGGCGAACTGCATGCCCACACACCCTGAGAACCCAGCCATCTGCGGAATCAACAACGTCATCATCACAGAGCCTTTGGAAGACGGGCAAGAAGGCAAGACTGTCAAGCATACTGTTGTTGTCACGCCGGGAAGACTGGATAGAAGTCCTTGTGGAACGGGGAGTTCGTCGCGTCTGGCTATTCTGCATGCGAGGGGTCTTATTGAGGAGGGAGAGTCGGTCAAGTTTAGGAGTATTATTAATACGGAGTTTGTGGGGAGGATTAGAGGGACGACGAAGGTGGGGGAGTTGGATGCGGTGCTGCCGACTGTTAAGGGGAGGGCTTGGATTACGGGGGAGAAGAATGTTCATCTTGATCCGGAGGATCCTTTTCCTACGGGCTTCTTGCTCTAGATAGAGAAATCTAACAGATATCAACATGCATTTTGTCCATGAGTGGTATTTCTGATAGAATGAAGGGATAAAAACAGGGTCTTCTGCAATTTCCGTGTGAGTCTGAGATTTAATCATATGCCGCAAAGTCTCTCGCAGTCTTTAATTGCAGTTGGAAATTGCAAGATGGACACTCACTATAATTTCTGAGTTTAATTCATTGAGGCTGGAGCGCAAAGACTTTCATGAGGAATGTGATTGATTGGAAATACACGCTGAACAACAGTACTTAAGTTGACCCTCACAGCTTCGCCCGAGTCTTATCAGTGACCTTGTCAACAAGCTCAACAACTCCCTCAGCACACCCATAAGACCCCATATATCCCCATCCAGAATGCCCATAATTATGAATCACCCACGTCTCATCATCCAACTTCTCCTCCTCCAGCCTCAAACCTCCCTTCCTGTATGGTCTAAACCCAACACCATGCCGGATAATACTCAACCCAGTAATTCCCTTTCCACCAGCAATATCAGGACAGAGATCTACAATTCTCTGCATGATTCTATTCGCGGTATTAGGATCAGGCTGTGTATCCCAATTCCCAATCTGATATGTCCCGCCGATGATGGTACCGCCTCCTGCAGCTCTCTGCATAGCGTAGATCTCCTCACCGCTTTCGTCGAGGGCGCTTGAACACATGAAGAGTGGTAGGTTCTTGGGTGTTTCGTTGCGCACGAGGACGATTTGACCCCGTGCTGGTGCGACGGTTGTGTCTTGAACGCCTCCGAGTTTGAGAGATCCGAGGCCAGTGGCGTTGACAATGATATTAGCTTTTTCTCCAGTATGGCTGAGATACTTGGCTTCATTGATGTGAGTGAGAATACCGCGCTTTACAACGACGCCGTATTTGAGGCATTGGCCGAGAAGCCAGGGAAGGTAGATGGCTGTGTTGATGCAAACTCCTTGGTATTGGAACCCAGAGTCGTAGCCTGTTGCAACTTCGGATGGATGGTTGTTTCGGAAGTTGTTGAATATTTCTTTGAACCATGGGTTATCAGCGTAGAAATGTGCTGAGAATCCAGATTTGGCGGACTCTGTGTCTTTATTCCGACGAAGGACATGCGTTGCTTACGATGTTAGCCATTATCTGGTCTCTAACAAGTCTATCAAGAACTTACTCTGGAAATGAATACCCGCCTCAGGTGTCTCCTCGACAAGCTTCTTCAGAGCGATCCATGTTCTTCGTTCCCAGCGACTTGCGTCTTTTGGTGATAAGCTTGATAATGTTAGTACAATGGTCTTGGGTAATTCCGTGATTGGCTTACGGGATAACATTGGCTCCAGCCCATGGCGAAGCATACTCGGCGTCATAGTCACCAGGCATATGCTTGCCAACAACAGTGACTTTGTTACCCTCCTTGGCCAGCAACAAGGCTGAGGTGAGGCCAATTACACCAGCACTAGATATCGTTAGCTGGAGTTTCAATCCATTGATTGGATGACATACCCGACAACGACAACGGTATTTGTCATCTTGAAAATTATGGAATTTTAGGATATTCTTTGAAAAGACTACAAAGATTATGGTATTTGACCTATAGCTCAAAGGACGTGAATTTAAGTGATAGCTATTCATCTCGTTACATGGTAACTCGTTATTTGTGATTGGTCACTTCGCGGATGCATGCCTATCTCGACAGAGTGGAGCTATCCATATGTGAGCTGCTTCCTAAAAAATATCTGGGGTAGAGTCCTTATCTGAAAGCACCAATTCAGTGCGGAGTGAACTCAAAAGCAGTTCATTCTCGCGCTGGCTTTCCAAGTTAATCATTGAAAACTGTCGCGTGACTGTTATCAATATCGCATGGTGTTCTAGACCCAGGCCTCAGGGGGGAAAGGAAGCTTCTGACCTCGAGGCGAGGTGCCAAAGAAATACTTAGTCTAAGGCCCATTATTTCTACACTAAACTGATACTGAATTTTACCCAAGTCTTTTAATCACTTTAGGATAGATGTCCTGGGGTTTCTTGCCGCCCCTCGCCAGAATAATGGAAGCCTTTCCAAAGTAAGGGTAATTCAGTGCAAGGTATCCCGCCAATGAAATGTGACATGTCAAACTACGCAGTTCACCGCTCTCCACTTCAATGCCTTTCACCTTTTGGGTAACCTGGCTTATCGGCTTCTGAAATGGCTACAGCGCCACGATACAGAATCGAACCGATCACCACAAGTTTCCGGAGCGGTAATCATGATGCACGCTTCTCTGTCCGCCGGAATGGCAAGGCATTCTACATCAAGATCTCACCAACAAAGTTCATCAACTCTCCCGAGATGACACAGAAGTACATGACATACCTTAAAGTCCTCAAGTCAGGTGAAGAGGTCATTGGCGACATATATGATACCGACATCTACGAATGGGTCATGGCCCCGTTTAAGCCTCTCCTCGTCGAGCTCGCGCCTCCACCAGAATGTAATCCAAAAGATATCAAAATCACTCTTGACGAGCATCAATTTCCAGAATTCGTTGTCTTTGAACTAGATATAATTGATGAAAAGTTGTGCCCGCGGCGTGTTGTAGCGGAGACGTCCCCTGTACGTCCGTCTTTTGTATCGTCTTTTGTATGCTTTTTTGATGACTTTCTTGATGACTTGGAGACTTGGGCTGCCTTCTACGATCCTGCCGGAATTGTTCGAAGCTTTCAAGATCCTGAGGACGCATTGTTCAAGCCGCCGAGCAAGGTCCTCATCGATCACTGCGAGACTGAATGCTTCTTTAAACCGTGCAACTCCGGCGTTCAGACTAAACGCGAACTTGAGACCTATAAAATGATCCATGCAACCGGTTTAGACTCTCGGCTAAACCTATGTCACCTCTACGGCATCGTCATGGATGAATATGATTTCATCCTTAGGGTTTTGCTAACTCATATCCATAACCGGGGTTGTCCGTTGTCAACCAAGATCGCTCCCGAGGAACCTGGTGATCCTCCGCCTGAAGTGAGACAACTGTGAATGGACCAGATCGACGCTGCTGTTTCTGGTTTACATGACGCTGGAATAATCTGGGGAAATGTCAAGGCAGAGAATGTATCGATAGACCAGGATAGTAACGCGTGGGTTACTGATTTTGGTGGCGGCTATACTAAGGGCTGGGTTGATAAAGAGGTGGCGGAGACTATGGAAGGGGATAGAATGGGTATGGCGAAGCTACGAGAGTTTGTCTTTCCAGCTGCATCAAAGGCGGAACTGTAGTGTGAATTCTCATTAGATTCCAAGGATTGTAGAGGGATATACGACGTGTAGGCAACTTCAATGCTCCGACAAAGAGGCTTACGGGCCATTTCTATCCATATCGCCGACCATTGTCCCACTCAAAAGGTTCGTGTACAATGCCTTAACTCAGAATGATAGTTAATTATTTCTTCGACACCTAGTCAGCTATTGCAGCCTCCCATATTCCCTTGATATAATTATCCTCAGAAAAGTCCAACGGCCATGCAATATTCAACAACACGCTCCTTGCATCTTCCCACTTCTCCAACTCCATATCTCGACTCTGTTCCTTTATAATCCTCTCAAAAAACGGCTTCAAGCCAGGTTCTCGCTCCATATCTCCTAGTTTCTCATGCAAATAAAGGCTCATCAACCCCAGAAAAGATTCCCAGAATAACAACTCTGCAATCTCTGGCGTATTTGGTTTCTGAAGTGCAATGGTGAGATCGCGCTGGAATATCGTCATGCTACAGAGGTATATCTCCTTCGTGAAAGGCCGCCAGAGAACAACTACTTGTTCAAGGAATAACTCTGCTGCGATGACCAATCCGCACCATGAGGTCTTTTGCTCAGCCTCTGAAGTCGTTTCATGTTGATGGTCGGTAGGTGAGATGGAGGTTTGGTGCGATTCAAGAACTGCGTCGTAAACTCTAGCAGCTGCACCTGTTCTCCAAAAGTCATCGTGTATCTTTTGAGCTTCTGTGAGGTTGTAAAATTCATCGGTAACTTTACGAAGACTGTTCACTATTGACGCACTGTAGACGTCAGAGAGCCTTGTACCGATGTTAGGTAGTATGAAGAATGTTGAGAATAGGCGTATGGCTTTAAGCTTGAGACAGTGTAAGTACTGGCCTTCTGACTTGTACCACATGTGCATGAGACGCATGGGATTGGAGACGGAGAGGCTGTTCTTGTCTTCGTTTGAGTCTTCGGCGCGGAGGATCCCATGGAGAACGGTCTGTACGCCGTGGATGAAGGTGGAGGTTCTGGGATGTTAGCTGACGCCAGGATTAGTCTGAGTGATAGATACTCACAATAGAAAATAGCGATCAGATAGCTCTTGGTCACGAGTCTTGCCATCAATAGTTGACGGGTCTGTTGTCCGGCATGGTAGAGCGTAGATGACATTTAAATGCTTTTCTGCCATTTGCATATCACCACTGCAGAACTAATAGTGACTTAGTACATCCGAAACAATGAGCGACGTTGATTTGCCATACCTCTGTATATGCCAGGGTGGCAATCTGTTTGGTGATGGCAGCTGAAAGGGTGAGATCTCCACTGGAAAGCCATCTTTTCACCAATCGCACGGTCTCAATTCTATGAAAGAGGAACGTATGCTCAAATGCTTCGAGGCTGCCAACCTTGAATGTAAAATGAGTGGCTGCCATCAAAATCGCATTGCGGAGGGCTTCGGGGTCCGATATGGTATATGGCATGCTATCGAAGCTTAACTATTGGTTATTGAGACGAGTTTGCTAGACGTACCAATCTTTTTGTTGCTCTGCGAGAGATGGGACAAGGGTTTCGCCATAGACAAAAGGCCTGTTAGTGATATATTATTGCTCATGGATGATAAGACCTACAGTAATTGAAGAGTTCATGTGATTTGAGGGGCATGTCAATGGCCACACAGTCGAACGTCGTTGCAGAGCTCGACAAAATAAGCTGACGGACCAGAGCCTGGGTGTTAGGCACCTCAGGTCTCTTAGAAGAACTCGGAGCTTCCCAGGGAACATGCTCCCACGGCTGAGTCGCCCCAGCCTTCTCCAGCGCCCGTCTCTCCCTCAGTGGTATCTTGACAGGTGGATATTCACACGTTCTCTTGCTATTAACGCAGTTCTCACTGCCAATTTACACAGTCAGCTTTTCTCCGGAAAACAGCCGGGGTTTTTGCTGGGATCTTACCATGTGGGACGCTGCTCGCCACACCGCACCCTGCGGCTGCGGCACTCTGAGCAGCCAGTGCGGCTTCGCGTGTGGGCGCGCCGCTGTCGGACTTTGCCTTTGCCCTTTGTTTCGTCAGTGGCGTGACCGGCCATGGTTGTGTGTGGTTTAATTGCTTATCCGGACGGGCGGTTTCGGTGAGGAGAGAAGAAGGATGGAGGAGATCCATATTACACGCGTGTCGTAAGCACTAGACAGGGCTGTTGATAGGTGGGGATGTTTGGGCCAAGGCCTGGTGTTAGGACGCGACTTGGCAGATTCATGCCAGGATGTTGCTTCAGGGATATTGTACGTGGAGAGATACCTCGTCTAAATGTCCGGAAGCGTTGAACGAGGTATTACAATAACATCAGCCTCGAAAGATGAAGCCTCTTTGGGATATTTTGACGAACATAGATGTTTTCCTGTTGGTGTCTTGTTAGGAAACTGGTTGACAGAAGAGGGGATAGGTAGTAGGATACTGTAACCATTCTTTTTACTTCAACATCGAAAGTCTACATTGATGGCGAAGCCTTTCACATATACTATTGGTAAGCATGACTGAAATGCCCAGTATGACAAAAAAGAAAAAAGATATATAAATACATACAAAGAACTATACTGACCAGAACGCCCTCCACCATACTGCTAATAAACACTCCCAATACCTAGACATAACAGATCTTTCAACCCTCTTTCTGGATCTCTCTCTACCTAGGTGAATCTTCAACTATTTGCCGGAGCTTGGCTTATATCTCCGCAAATCTCCTCCTAAATTCCTCAATCGCGCGTTTCTCTGACCTCGAATCAGATGCTGTCGAATTCTCTATTGTCTCATCTTTTAGTTGTTATTCATGGCCCGGCATGCTCTTCTCCAGCCACGGTCTCTCAACAGCAGCCACAAACTCATCGTAGTTCACCTGGTGCCATTGTGGTAGTGGTCTTCCTCTGAGCAGCCGGCAGGGACTGCTCATTTCGGCGCAAGTAACCCATTCAGGATCATACCATTTTCCATTACTCCGCTGAAACAAACGCCATGCACAGCGCGTCATCTAAGGATGAGATAGGTTGGCCCTGTGCTTTGGGCATTGCATCTTGTAGTCATGCCACACCGCCCACGGATTCCATTCAGCCTCAAAGATGAAAGGAGTGAAGTCGTCTGTTAGGTTCTGTGTTGAAGTTCATCCCGAGTAATAAATGGTTTCTCAAGAGATTCTCATCGTTCGAAAAGGGACGCAGGGTGTCGCATAGTTTCTCCCAGTAGTCCTTTCCGTCGTGACCTTCATCTATGAGTTCGAAATTGAAGGGGTTGTCACGCAAGGCTGCGACAATGCTTTGTAATGCTATTACCTCGTTTGAGTCAACAGCCCCACACTCGGTAATGACCTGGATCTTGCTCTCAAGTATATCAGCTGCCTCGCCCTGATATGCTCCTTTCCAAACAGTTGATGGGTCCGCAATGCCGAGGAAGAGGCCCCAGAGCAAATTGCCTAGGTTCGTGCTCTGAAGCCAGTATCGGGTAAAAAGACAATTTCCCACCCAGCTTTCTATTTGTGGAGGGCAGGAGTTATAAAAGGTCGTTAGATTTACCCTATGACTCTGGTACTCCTGGAGAAGTAGCTCGAGGAACGATATCGGGCAGTGAGACCTTAGAGCCACGTCCATCGGCTTACGTATCAGGGTACCAACTTCCCCTCTTGTTGAGGTCGTAACGACGTCGTCTTTTTCGATAAAGAAGAAAGTGGAAGGATCTCGATATGGTGGTCTGACATTTTTATCTAGTGTGACTGTGTGTGATAAGCTGTATGTTGTTTGTTGTGTTTTGTAGTCAATGCTCGATGCTGATAGAAAAGTCTATAGCTTGGGTGGAATGGGGGCTATATATACTAAATCCGAACCTGGTTGATTTAATAAAGTCTCACATGTTATGATTTTGTACTGTAGAACAATGCAAAGTCAGAGGCTCAAGTGCTGTTCCTTACTGTTGCGTCCAGCGGTAATCTTGAATAAAGGAGGCAATCCCAGAATTCGGCCGATGAGCCTGTTACATTCTCGTATCAATTTCCATCGTATCAAGATACCCTCAAGTTCTAGAATCTCTTTTTAGCCCCTTTATTAAAGTTCCAAGTCTTTCAGCTACAGGCAACTTTAGCAGTATTTGACGACGGGCGCGGACAAGAACATGGAGGCAAGAAGTTTTAAGCCAAGACCTCACTTACCATCTATTTTATCCACGCGACCTGCCTGATCTCTTGCGTATTTAATTATTGAAATATTGTTGCTTTCAGAGTCGAAACATTTATAAGAAACCTTCCAGTAAACGAGCTACGGTGATGTTTGATAACATATTAATGTGGAAGTAAAGTAACTTGAAGCAAAAAAATAAAGGTGAAGGCAGATACTCTAAGATTGAAAAGATTCTAATCACAGACCAGTACGAAAAGCTTACAACTAATAGACACTCCCAACACCCATTGACAAATCTCCCAAACCCGCTTCCAAATCCAACTTCCCATGAAGACTCCGTATGATTTATCATTGGGATCATGGCTTGTGGATGTCGAATAGTACGGGTTGAGCTTCAGCCACCGTTTCTCTACCACAGCCACGTACTTGTCAAAGTTTACACGCTGCCATTTGGGCAGAGTGCGGCTGCTGAACTCGTACCGGTGAAAGAAGTTCCACTGGGAATCATACCACATCCCCTTCTCATCCTGCTCCAGCTTCCACCAGTCATGCTGCATCCAGGAAAACGACATATCGGCCCTGAACTCGGGCTTCTGCAACTCATAGTTAAACCATAAGCTCCATGGGTTCCACTGGCATTCGAGGGTGAAGCTATGGAGAGGGTAGTGAGCAAGGCGGGATCGAGTATCATCTCTTGGTAGGTCAAGGTGGCGCGCCGAGCGGCTTACAGCTTCGCACAGCCTGTGCCAACATTCCTTCCCGTCACGTTCCTCATCAAATCCCCCAAGTCTTTGAGCCTTTAATGTGATGTCATTCATGGCTTCCAGGATGCACTGCAAAGCGAGCAGTTCATTCGAGTCGACCGCCTCATAGTCCACCAGTAGCTGGATCTTTTCTTGGAATTCATGGGTAGCCTCGCCCAAGTACGATTCTTTCCAGATCATCGAAGAATCCATGAGTCCTAGAAACAGACTCCATGCCACATTCCCTATATTCGTTCTGTTACTCCACCAACCATCCTCGCCAAGCCTGCGATATCCTGCCCATATTCGGACTTGGTCGGGTTGTGTGCCGTGAGCGACCTTAATAGCCAGTCCGCGCCGTTTATATTCCTCAAGCACGATTCTAAGGAAGTTCGTTGGGCAGTGCGGTCGCAAAGCCACATCAAACGGCGTATAGATCAGGCGCTTGACGTCTCTTTCATCATGATGGAACAGCCTGTGTGCTGCCGTGTTTACCTGGTAAGGTAAGCAGATTCCGTAGCTCTGTAAGAATTCAATCATCTCGATAATCTCTTCTGTTCGAGCTCGCTCAGTATTCCGACCTAGAATGGTGACCAGTAGCTCAGGCATATGATGGTAATGGTCATTATAATGATTCTTGTGCCATGGCTGGTCCATCGGCTTATTTGCTTTTGAGCCTTCGTCGAGTAACCATTGCAATCCATCTAAGAATTTACCGACGGGAGTAGAGCCGCAGGCAACGTATTCTAGAAGAGAATCAAAAAGACTGTGCCTCTTATGTGGCAGTTCCGACGGACAACTGTAGCCGTGGGGAAGTGTTCTCATGGTACGGGGTGCAGCTTCAAGTTGAGTACATCTTTGGACAGCCTCCAGGTCGCCATGTGCAACAGCGGAGTGAAAGACGGCGCAGCCATCAGCAAAGTAGTACATCGGGCGAATGAGATAGAAGAGTCTGGAGCAGCTCACTGCCAAGCCCTTGAGATCTCTGTAAGGTATAGTCCCTCCATCTCGGCCGGGCTCGCCAGTGATCTTGAGAAGAATCTCGGTAGGGAGAAGAGCCAGCCTTCCCTGTTGTTGAGGTCGTGAAGAATTTATCTCTACAGATGGAGAAAGGGAGACTTTTTCGAGATCCCGGCTTGACATGTTTGCGTTATACGATGATGTGTGATTTGTTGTATATCTTCTGTTTTGGTTGTTGATTCATAACAAAATTCTTTGGACTCATTGTACTTTATTAGGCTCGAGGGGATATGGCCTGAACTTATATTCACGCTAGACCAACTTCATTGAAATCAAGTGCTGCTTATGATGCGTCTATACCGAAAAGCCAAAACAAATTCGCCCGGCCCAAATCTTTCATGACTCAACGTACATGAAAGAGCAGGCATCTGTGCTTGTCTTTCATGAAGCGTTCCTCTTGTTTACCCAGGCCAACGATGTCTGCACAGATGGGTGGAAACAACGGCGAGGCCGCTTGTTGGTGGTAATGGCAAAAAAGGACCCGAAGCCCGAGCAAATCTCTCTATTTAAGTATTTTGAACTAATCTCGATTGAATACATGGGATGTTCGAGGCCAAGTCCGGCATGCAGTTAAGGCAGACTCGTGTCTTTGTTATTCATGCGAGTCTTAACAAAGCGTCCGTCTAAGCCACAAAAGTAACATTGATCTTCGAGTCGCCTTGAACAGGAGTATTCTAAATAAGCTATTAATCAATTTAATACTGTGGAATATCGTTTTTCATTGCTTGTATTTCAGTAGCCTGAGGCAGGGTTCCAACATACTGTTTCAGATGTTAACTGCAAACTCATGGTTAAGGCAAGGCTTACAATGAGCTTCCAGTCTTGGGCAACAGCTGAAAATAACCTGTCTAGCTCATATTCCAGTTCTTCCATGAGTATTCTGGGGCTTAAGCCAGTGTATGGTGCGCGGGCTCAGCATGACCATTCTGGCGATTCATCAGAGAGCTTCCAAAGTTCCATGCAATAAGGCTGGCTCAAGCTTGTCTATAGCACCGTAGCGCACGAGCAGGCTCATCTTTGCCTCTCAAATGTCGGCTATCTGCCCTCGGTGGTCTTCCAAGACAATGGCGGACAATGCGACCGAAACTCAACATCGCTATGGCTTCTTAGTCGATTAGTTTTCGATAGGATACTATAAGGAAGCTCGATAGGACAGGAAGAGATCTTTAGCGTCACTTATTTAAATTATGAGTCGGGTAGTGATGTGACTAAGAGAGAGAGACAGTGACATCCTGAGAACACTGTTTCAGTATCGATTTTCTACTGTGTAGTTTCGAACTGGGACTGCTTTCATTGTTGTTCTCATGATTTCAGAACAATGTGAGTTGTGCTGCAAACTTGATACCGGGTTCTAATTCTCTTTGTCACATTAGGACAGGGACCCTAAAAATAGAAGCAAACGACACCCGGATCAAACGAAGTCAACAAAAGGCCGACTACAAAGACTCGGCAGAATTGGTCTGTGAAAGACTTTGACTTATAAAACACGTTCAATTTACCTTGATTTCGAGATATCAATATAGAAAAAACCCGGTATTCACACTCGTTCCAACGTTACCCCTACAGAATCTCTCGTTTGCCAACAAAAACACTGCACATCATTCTTCTACTCTCTTTACGATGAATTCCCATTCCTCCACCCAGACTCAAAGCAAATTCTGTCGCCTCCCTACAGATATCCTATTAGATATTCTAGAGGCAACTAGAAAATACTCAGACAAAGTCAGACAAAGTCAGCACAAGCAGGAAACTGTATGATCTCCTCAACCTAGACGTCTACTACGAAGCTGGTAAACGGCTCAGATGGCTGCCCATGGTGGCAGCCGCAGAGGATGGCAATTGTCGCACTCTTGCCAGATGCATAGAAGCTGGTGCACCCATTGATTATCGACCTTCGAGGTATAATTTCCGGCCTCTACAAGCAGCCATTACGCTCTCTCGTCCTCTCACCGTCAAGTGGCTTCTTGACCATGGGGCAAACCCGAATCATATGAGATATGATGATGGAGCCTGTGAAGCTTCATGTCCTCTTGCACAGGCTTTTGAATATGCTGTAAGACCCAGAGTGCCCCACAATTATATACCTCGTCAATGGGAACGCCAAGGCATCAAGATTCCATGCCTCAAACGTCATACGCGAAATAGTCGCGAGATAATCAAGGCCCTCCGCCAAGCAAGTGCTGACGAGCAGCCTCTTGAAGATCTTGAACGAAGACATCTAGATTCTATTGAGGCCGGAACATTCTGCTGTCTTGAACATAAATCCCGTCTCTGGTACTAATGGAGGTGAAGGCACTAGTCTTGACGGTTGCCTTCGCCTGTTAGTTAACATTTTGGCTTGCATTTTCCATTGATATTTCTCTCTATGTTTTTCTTTCTCGTTTGTTGGTTTTGCTGCCGACTTACCGTCGTCTTCTTTTTGTTTTCGAGTTTTCAATCTCATCTCTTTTGTTTAGTTAGAATTTTATTTCCTTTTGTTTATCCTTGCCAAGAATAGTATCACAATTGTCTCTAATTTATGCCCAAAGTTTAAACTGAAAGACTAGAAGTTGTTAATATAATAACAAAGCTATTAGTAGTTGCTGCGGGCTTTTCTAACTCCGCTATGCACTTGGGGGCTGACGAAAATGCCACACTGTATAAAAGACAAGACTATGTTGTGATGTGAGTAGTCCAGCTCTCATGGTTGGTCAGAAAACCCCCATGAGCGATTCGGGTGGCCTGACCTTGTCAAGTTGACCACCACCTTGAATTGGAGAAAATAAGACCATCGCAATCACGTTGGAATGCTCGTTGTGAGCAATCTGGGCTTGGCATAACAGCTGAAAAGTGCTTCATCGCCGTTATTGAAATATACTGATTTCTGCATTTCGTCAAGCCCATGTCTGAAGATTATTACTTCCAGATTGCTGAATCTTACAAATATTACAGATAAGAGGGATAAGAGGGATGGGCTTACAAGCAGGTTACTAGGCCAAAGACATATCCTGCACGTTCCTTCTATAAGATGAGTATGAATTGTCCGCTTCAACTTGGGACAAATGTTGGAACATCAATCTGAAGACATCATGATCTCAGGTGGGAGGGTAAGGCCAAAAGTCAATGACCTATTGGATTAGCGCCCCTTAATTTCGCCTCTTCGCATCTATCCCGCCGCCAAGCTGTTACACATGTACCGATGCCTAACCTTCGTACTCCCACGGAGGTTGAGGGTCGCGATTGAGCTGGCCTTAGTAAGCTAATCTTGTCCCGTAGTTAATTGAAATGGGCCAATCGCGGCACCCAAAGCTGGATCCAATATAACTAACATCTAATCAATTCTGAAAATTCGAAGACTTTAGCCAAGTTGCCGAATAGCTAAAGTAGTTACATAGAAACATCTAGTATTGTCACCATAGCCAGGCTTGACCTGATCAAATGTAACAGCCGTTAACTTTACTTGAAACTCACCTTTTTGCTCAAGTTGGGAAATTATTATGGTGGTACAACTGCCCACCAATGTCACCATCAATGTGATATATTACAAACCAGAAAGCCCGGCACCTCCCATCAATCAACTGGCTGATAAGACAGGTTTTGACTCAGGCTGCACATCTAATGTAAAGTCTTATTCGTAATTCATAATCATATTCATAGGCAAAGGTCTTTGCATGGGCATCACAAAAGCATTGCTGAAGGGAGATCCCGATGCACTCAACAGCGACTCGCCTCTCGCGACAGACACTCCAGCAAGCTTCACTTTTTCCTCTACTCGCTTCATTCTCACAGCTAAACAGGGATGATCTTAATAAACCAGGGAAACTGTACTGCGTCCAATCTGGGCCACCTTGCTCCTGGATACTGCACTATACTAACTCACGGAACTTGGTTGCACCGATCAATACAAGCCACCTCGGTGAGCTGACCAATCACACTCTTGTGTTTACACAACAACTTACGACAAGGCCGTGGGCGCGGGCGCCGCGCCTATGTTCTCTTTGAATGGACCAGAGGTTCATCAAGATGCTCCGCAGCCCGGTTGCCAGGGCAGTTCGCATGGTAATTTGGGTTCAATCAGCAGCTTATTTGAAGAGCAATGAATAATAAAGGGCCCAAACTAGTTCATCCCTCATGTTCTGAAAAGGACTGCCTACCCGCCTTGAGCCAGGGAGTCCACGTGGCAACCACATATGGTAGTCTTCTAAAAGCGGCGTTGCTGAGATTTCAGCTATTGATCTTTAGCGTGACATCAATTCTTTGTTCTTCCCTTCTCCTGTCTCATAGTCCCCTCTAGTTTGATACATTTTACGAACAATATGTCTATTCTTAACCCTGACAACGTTAGTTCAATTAGGACCCAACTTTTTCATGATGCATCATGTCACTGGACCCTGTATTCAGGTATTTTTATACTGCGAAGGTTGACCAACACGGTTATCTCTTCTTCTTATTTGGAGAAAGCTACCAGGTTCCCAAGCTATGACTCTGTCATGGTCAGTGGAAAACTCAGAAAACTGTATCAGGCTAGTTTCAATCCGTCAGCCATGCTGGCCATGGCTGGCCAAGAGGGTTGGCCATCTCTTGGCATGTAAGCTGGGAATTCTATCACAAATACCAGACCATTTCCAACATTCTCTAATCCCCTTTCACTTCAACATCAACAGCTTGACATCTTTTCTGGACAAAAGATCATCACTATTTGTACATAAATCGTTTAACAAGCCACCAACTCTAGATACCTTATTGCCTGATTTTGCCAGTCATTACCATGCCCTCGCCGTGGCTGTAAACTCACAGGCTTCTCTGGCAGCGGCGATCCCACAAGCATTTCCAACATCATCTATTGCCAAGGTTCCGGCTGCGGGTCCCAGTTACCCATTTCTTCTCCCCAAGCAAAGGTAACATACCTAGTTACTTTCTCGTTATATTCATGACTAATTATTTCTCAGTCGGATTGTGCACTAGCCATACTCAAAGCTGTGTTGCGATATGTGCATGAGCACGGCGTCTCGCAGGGAGACGTCTTTGAGACAGCCATTGCGGCATACCTTCATCGCAACAACGCAGACGCGGACTGGGTTATCAATAGCTTCAATCTAGCACACATCCTTCGTTTAGCATAGTTCCTCCCGGGCTGGTAACCTACCGCGTACACGCCATGCTTCGCTGGATTACTTGATAGCCACGCAAGGAAGACGCACATCTTATTGTCTTTTCGCTCGAGACTGGCATCCTTTTTGATGTTGAACCATCGACAAGCACACGCTGGACGGTGCTTCTTGTGTCGGACTGTTCTTTTACATCAGGTTATTGGGGTACATAAACGATACTGTCTTTACCGTTCTTGGGCATTTGTTTAGATTGAGTCAATGGGTTTATCATACACGGAATACCAACATAGCAAGTACAAATTAGAGTTTTTCTTTCTTCCCCCCAATGTCAACTGACACCTCTTCCTCTTCGTGACTGTTGCGCTTCAAGTGTCGCTAGTGTTCACTCTTCAGCCTGAACATGCTCTGTTCCCTTGGACAGCTTTCTTCCAAGTTCAATAGCGCTTGCTACCGTGATTCACTGTTGCTCCAACTGCGCGAACGGCTTTGGCGGTGGTGCTGCCACTGCCAGGGTCTGCTTCCATATCGACACTCCCTCCAACTCATCCCAACTTCTCCCAACTCTTCTCTTCACAATTTTCCTCTTATTCTTTTGTGATCTCGTCTCTCGTAACTATTACGAGTAGTCTCCACTCAATACCGCGGCCACCAAGACATCACCCATAACAAAAATCCTCAACTCAATATCTCGTCCATCAACAATCGCCCGCCATGTCCTCTTCCACCAGCAATTCTCCCAACATCACCCCATCTGAAGACACCACTCCCATCACGACACCTCCCGTCATCACGGTCGCTATCTTCCCTACCAACCAGCCTGCTGTGAACAGCATGGCGCTCAACCCCTCGCCCCTCGAGCGTCTCCCCCAAGAGATTCTTCTCCACATCAACAAGCTCCTCATCTTTCGCCACGCCTCTCGCCTCGCCCGAACTTCAAAGTTCTTGTACCGAATCTTGAACAAGGACCTATACAAACTCGCAGGCAAACACGATCACTGGTACCCCCTCTACGTGGCAGCAGCGACAAGCAACATCGCAACCTTCGAGCGCTGTCTCGAGTTCGGCGCAGTGATTGACTCCCACTGGCCACTAAACTCAACTCTGACCTTTGGGCACGGTCAGCGATTGTTTCTCTCGCTTGGTTGGCGCCCTCTGCGCCAGGCAATCTCGTCTCGACAGGTCGAGGCTGTGAAGTGGCTCGTTAAGCATGGCGCTGACCCGGACGAGACTTTCGCGGAAGCCGTGCTGTTGGGTCTGCGTGAAGCACCGCTTGCTCTTGCGTTTCGTCGTGGTTACGGTTCGTTGGAGAATGTGATGCCTATCCGGTCCATTCTTTTCGCCCTCCTTGAGGCTGGTGCTGGTCTGGATTATATCGATGAAGGTCCGGCTGAGGAGATTGAGGCTATGTACAGTGATCATAGCTACATCAGCTTGTACTGGTGGATCTGAGTGGTAACAATGGCCTTGAGTTGCTGCTTGGTTGGGCCCTGAGTATGGCATGCTCTCAAGACACTTGCGCCTTGACGCACTGAACGACTTCCTTTTTCATTTCGACTTTTATTTTTCGTTTTATCTTTTACATCTCGACATGATTCCACCTGTTTGCCCTCATTCATGAGCATTCCTGGCTTGGAAATGTTGAGTGGTGGATGAGGCAATGTAACGAATTGGCTAAGTACAGGGTAGTGAGGTGACCAGGACTCACATGGCGTTGGACAGTCTAGGCGTATGAAAGGATGGATGGGATACCCATGTGCTTTTAACTATCATCTCCGCTCAATCGGTAGGCAGCGGGAACGTTTGGTAGGATTTCATGTATGATCACGAGGACAGGTTGTTATTTTGGAGGGAGTTGGTGGACACTGAAAATGAAGTAGACAGAAATCTATTGCTTGTACTGTCTCGCAGAAAACAAATCGCACGCGCTCTCGCAAGTCTAGTCTATGAAATCTAATGCAATCCACTCTCCCCCGTCCTCGCCATGTGCTGCTGGCACTTGATCATGATATCCAGCTGATCACTAACATCCTTCAACCGCCCCAACACCTTTCTGTTACCATCGGTGAAGTTGAGGATCGAGTACGGCACCCCAGTGTCGTTGCAGAACTCCCGGATCATGAACTGCACCTTGCGCAGGTTATGGCGCGGCACACGAGGGAACAGGTGGTGAACAGCCTGGAACTGAAGACCGCCGTGCACAAAGTCCATCCACGCGGGGCAGTCGACGTCCATGGTGGTGCGGAGCTGGCGCTGGGCGAAGGACTCGGTCTCGCCGAGGTCGACGGTTGACATTCCCCAGTGGGAGAGGGTGATTTGCACGTGGAGGGGCATGGTGACGATGTGGGAGACCAGGACGAAGATGACGCGGGTGGTCCAGTCGGGGAGACCGCGCCAAAGGAGGCAGTAGCCGAAGAGGAACCAGTAGCAGGCCATGAAGGTGATCTCGGTAGGTCGAATCCACCAGGCGCGACTCTTTCCGAGCTGTGAGGACTTCTCGGAGAGGACGTGAAGCCAGGAGAGGAGGTACAGGTTGAAGCGCGCGATGCCCATGACGGGGTAGTAAGTCCAGCGCTGGAAGGGAACGAGGAAATCGGCTGCGGCGTCCCAGACGAAAGTGAAGTTGTAGTATGTTGAGCGAAGGGACTTGAAGAATGAGGGACATGTGGCAAAGAGGGGAACATTCTGAATATCAGGATCATGTTCCTAAATGGGTCAGTATTGAGTGATGTCTGATGAGGGAAGTGAGTGTCTTACGGGTTGGTTTGTCACGAGATGGTGCACGTTGTGACTGCTCTTCCACCATCCAATTGATAGACCACAGCAGAAATCAGCAATGAACATGCCAATGAGAGTGTCGACGACAAAATTAGAGGTAATCGCAAGATGGCCAGCATCATGCGCGCTGAACATGATTTGATGCTACTCATGTTAGTCAAAGCTTCACAAGATAAAAGAGCGACATACCCAGAACAATCCCAAGAACACAGCAGATGTGATGTACCACTGGTTATAAAACAACACACCAAAGAGCGTAAACAGCGTCGTATATCGCATCATCTCCTTCCCATACTCAACGTACGGACACTGATAAAGACCCTCATCGTGAATCCTCTGGTGAAGAAGCTGGTACTTTCTCGCAATCTCATCCTGCACCCGTGTATCCAGCGACGGGTACGTTTCAAGATCATTCTGTATCTCCCGCGCGACTCCTGCATTCGCCACACGCAGCGTCGCAGTGCGCTTTCGCGAATCATCTGTCTTTACTGCACGCTGGCGAAGGCCCTCTCCTTCATCTTTGACCTCGACCACGCTGAGCGATGACGAGGCGGAACTAGCGGCGTCATCGAGACTGGTGTTGTCGTCTGTGTCGGAGGATGTGCTCGAGTCTGAGAGATCGATCTCTTGGGCGTCGAGGCGAAAGACGCCGCCTCTAATTGGTGGTGTGCGGTTCACCCAGGATCCTTGCTTCCGACCGATCCGATAGGCCTTCATGGTTCGTAAGGTCGCTTCCGAGTGATAGCTATCCCAAAGGAGAAAAAATGTGTTAGTTTAACCTGATCTGATCTATATCTTGTTGTCTCCCCCCGCACAATGCACTGTACATGTCATAGTGGCGTGTAGAGACCAATGGGGTGTTGTAGTGTAGTGTGTGTGTTTCTCTTTTTGGTGTAGTGCACCCGTACAACGCTCAACCTCAACACCATAAAAATAGTATCGTGACTTACGCTTTCATCTCGTCGGTTGCATCTCTGCCCACCATGTGCAGAACTGCCAATCTTCCACCGGGATGTCTATCCATCCAGCCGTCGAGCTTGAGTACTGAGTCTTCGAAGACAACAATTGTTTGACCAGCTGCGATCATCCTCTCAACCGCCGCAGCGGTCAAGATCTTGTCGCGGTTCATTTCGGGGGGTGTTTTAGTCGTGATTTGTTTTATAAGGAATGTCGAAATGAAAGGAGAGACAATTGGGAAAAAAGTAAAAAGGAAGAAGGAGAGGAGCAGTGATCAAGTGTCACTGTAGGAAGAGAGAGTGGATATGAATGAAGAGCAAACAGAGCAGAACGGGAATCACAGCAGCAAACAGCCGAGGCAGCACAACGAGATAAGTACTTGCTCACTCTCTCACATCAGGGGCACAGCCTTCAAAAAGCTATCCATTTATTTCACATCGTACGTACCCCAATGGCGCATATTCGCCCCCCTCATCACCAATGGCCAAAAAAGATAGCGCTGCTGGGGGTTAGCTCAAAGGAGATTGAACACATCTCAGGAACCCTGTGAAGCCAAGTCTTCTCGGGCGCGAGGACCACATATTAAACTGGTTCTGGGGTTTTGGGACTAAGGCCAAAGTGGATATGGGCTTGTGAAACAAGAGTCAAGAGGTGACCTGGCCCTGGTAGGTCAGTTAAGTTACTGCGTTGGGGATCTAGACCCGAGTGTGGCTTTGGACGGTGACAGTGACGGGACACGTTCTAGAAAAATAGCTTAATTTTCAACCTGCCCTTTGCGTGCGTATGCGATAGCGACAGATTGTGACGTTTGACATTGATTGAACGAACAGCTAAAAGGAGATACACGTATCGCATATTCCGTATTCTCGTCCGTCTGCAATTACGCGTAACAGAGACTACTCAAAACACTTTCCGTACCCGTACGGACCAGGGGATTTTCACTCTCGTGCTCCTCGTTCTCGTTCTCTCTAACGCGTAATTGGATACCTCCCCCTCCAGGAATAGCTCATCTTTTTTCTTGCTCCGTCCGAGGATGGATACGAAAATCCCTCCTCCACCGTCGGAAAACCACACACGACACGCGTTCTGGGTCCTGCGCCCCCCCTTACCCCACTCCCCCCTGTAGCTCGTTGCCCACTTGCAGCGGGGGGGGCGTTACAGTGCAGAGACCCTGAATTTTTTTTCTTCTTAGGGGTCTGGTCCTGTCCCGCGGGTGCCCGTATTGGCGCGGTGGTCCGTACGCGGAAACCAAATAAACGAGACCGATGGGGGGGAAAAGTCAAAAGAAAAGGGGCGCGCGCAACAAACGTTCTAGAATAAGGGTCTTTATTTATTTTTTCTTAATCAAAAAAAGTATAATTGCTACAGGGTCTCTTTCGGCATTTCTTGGGTGTTACGTACGTTGTGTTGCACGTGGTAACTCTGTTGGAAGCTTGTCATGTTCCACACACATTGCGTAGCTCAAACCACTTGAGTAAGGTAGCTTCGAAAGGGGGGAGAACCGCCAATCTTAGTGTAGCTACGTGCGAATGACTGCAACATGCCATGAATCGAACCACACGCATATTAACAAAATCTTGGCTAACGCGGAAAAAGAACCTGTTTTTCGTAAACGGCGCAGCAGAAACTACCTCACCTACTCACTCAGTAAATAACCTTGCGCCTTTTTCTCTCGCCACACAAGAAAGGGGTTACTGCAGTCTTGGCTTCTGAGGGAGCTAAGCTTTAGATACCCTTGCTTTCCGTGGTGTGAGAGATTACCTGCACTCCGTAGGACTGGGTGTCCAATCCTATGGCGAAAAATTAACGTGTCAAGATTAACTCTATGCAGCTGTGACCCAGATCTTGCTAGCGCCCCACGTTTTATCTTGAGTGTGGTGGGTTGGGTTGGGCTAATCTTATCTTATCGCCGTTTTGTCTGGGGCGGTTAAATAAAATGAGCCCGGGATGGATTGGAACTTTGGTTTGATGGTTTAGGGTAATGATGATTTTGTGACGGTATATTCCGTTGAACGTTGGTTATTGAACAATTGAATGGAACAAAGGTTAGGTAGGTAGGTAGGTATTGAGAAGATAATGTATTATTCAGTGGCTTCTGAATCGTATACTGTATCGACCTCATACCTGTGAACCCCTCATTGCGTGATCCAACAATTTACCTCATACACTGTAGCAAACCACTCACTACCTTACTTACTACTCATTCATAACTCAACAACCATCATCAAAATGCCCTCCCAAGACTTCACCCAAATCCCCATAATTGATATCTCATCCCCCACGCCCCAAACCCTCTCTAATCTCCGCACCGCCCTCACGAAGATCGGCTTCCTCTACATCTCCAACCACTCCGTTCCCACCTCCACAATAACATCCCTCGTCAACATCCTTCCTGACCTCTTCGCCCTCCCTCCGGAAGCAAAACAAGAAATCGCTTTAGAAAACTCACCGCATTTTCTAGGATACAGCGCTGCTGGGACGGAAACTACAGCTGGGAAAGCTGATCTGAGGGAACAAGTTGAGCTTGCGACGGAACTTGAGAGAGCGCCTGATGGCGCGCCGCTGTATGATGGGTTGAGGGGGCCGAATCAATGGCCGTCTGGTCTTCCGGAGCTGAAGGGTGTTGTTACGCGGTATATTGATGAACTTACACTACTAGGGGAACGGTTTTTGAGACTTGTTGCCCGAGCTCTTGATCTTCCGGATGAGATCTTCTTCTCGTATTTATCCGATCAACATCGTCTTAAATTGGTTCACTACCCGGCTTCAACAACCTCATCCCAAGGCGTCGGCCCTCATAAAGACTCCTCAGGATGGTGGACCTTCCTCCTCCAAGCATCCCCCGAAGTAAACGGTCTTCAAGTCCTCAACAAATCCGGCTCATGGGTCGACGTCCCCGCCATCCCGGACACTTTTGTCGTCAACATAGGCCAAGCGTTCGAAGTCGTGACCAACGGGGTATGCAAAGCGACAACGCATCGCGTACTATCTTCCCCAAAAGAACGATTTAGCGTTCCATTCTTTCAAGGTGTGCGACGCGATTTAACGAGACGTGAGGCGATGACTTCGTTGAAGGAGCATTTTGAATGGTGGGGAAAAGGTGAGGAGGCGGGCGAGGCGGGGAGGGTGGATAATCCGTTTGTGATGGGGTTGTATGATACTTGGGGGGAGACGCAGCTGAGGACGAAAGTTAGGAGTCATAGGGAGATTGGGAGGAGGTTTTATGGGGGGGTTTATGAGAGGTATATTGAGGATTCGTGATGACGTGGGGTTGTGAGGAAGTGTCCGAGAACTTTCCGGAGGGTATAAAGCTCCGAGACGACATTATCACTCCGATCAATCGCTTCAGTTTCACTGTATATCAATTAATGATTGATAGTATATCAAGATGGCACTCGAATTACCCGCGCGACAAAGTTTCACAGCCCATAGCGGCAATGTATACTCATACATCTTCATCCCTCCAACCTCCCAATCCACAACCCTTCTCTTTCTTCACGGCTTTCCATCAACCCTCACAGACTGGGTCCATCAAATCCGACACTTCTGGTCCGAAGGATACGGCGTCGTGACTCCTGATTTGCTCGGCTACGGCGAAAGTAGCAAGCCAACAGATGTATACGCGTACCGCCTCAAGCCGATGAGCGATGAGGTCATTGAACTTCTCGACCATCTTAACCTCAAAACCGTTGTTGGAATCGGTCATGATTTCGGCGCGACGCTTTTATCGAGAATGGCAGCTTATCATCCCTCGCGCTGGGAAGCTCTTGTGTTTCTGGCTGTTGGACCGCCGAGGCTTGGGACGCCGTTCGATGTCGACATGATCAATACCATGACCAAGCAGTTTCTGGGGTATGAGATGCTCGGATACATCCCATGGCTAGCCGATTACAGGTCGCAGGAAATTCTTGAGAAGAATGCCGAAGCGGCGATGAGTCTGGTGTTTTGTCGTGATCGGGAAGAGTGGGAGACGTGGTTCCATCCTCTTGGCAAGATGGAGGAGTTTGTGCGTGAAAACCGTAGACTTCCAATTGCGACGTGGTACACTGATGATCTGCAACACGCGCATCTCGAGGCCTTCGGCTCGACTGATGGGTATAAAGGCGTGTGTCGATGGTATCGCATGTGGAAAGATAACCTCTTTGCGCTCGACGAACAAGGCTTTGAAGACTTTCACCTCTCACAACCCGTTCTCTTCATCGTCCCATCAGAGCCCGAACAATCCGCTACTCAGCAGCAGCAAATGCTTTCATCATGGACCCCTAATCTCCAGGCCGTCAAGCTGAACACCAGCCACTGGATCCATATCCAAGCTCCCTCCGAAACCAACACCACAATCCAAAACTTCCTCTCCTCACGCAGGGAGACTTAACTGCTCAGGCCTCAGCCAATCAAACGTATCCAAAAGATCAAAATTAAAGTCCAGCTGCGTCGGAATACCCCAATCGAGCGTATCCAGCGCTCCTCCACCGGCAATAGGCGCATTGAGGTTGTGGTCTAGTACACCTTGTATAACAGCTTTGCAGTCTGCGCAGAGATCGGCGTTTGGAGCGGGAGGTCGGACCC